>OY744522.1:48054577-48099577 GCA_963556195.1 Sepiola atlantica
ATGAATTCCACAGTGAGAACAGTATCAAGGCTATACTTGTTGACAACACTAATACCAACACAAGTTGCGATGGTGGAATGGTTGCAATTTTAGAAAAAAAACTTTTTAAAACTCTTCACACAATTGGTTGCTCTTTGCATCATAATGAACTACCTTTCAGAGCCCTTTTTAAAAACATAGATGGTTGCGCAAAGGGCCCTACAACATTCAGTAGCCCTCTGGGGAAATTATGCTCAAATGATTGATATGATTTACCCCAAATATCATTTTCCACTATTAGCAATCCTCTAGAGTCAATTTTTAAAATTGATGAAATACATGATCTTAGTTCTGACCAAAGACTCCTTTATGAATACACAGTAGGTATTTCTAGAGGTAAGGTTGACTCTAGATATGCCTCCTGGAAAATTGGTCCTTTAAACCAAGCAAGATGGTTAACTTTGGCCATCAGGCTTATGTGTTTATGGACTCGTGGTGCATACCCACAAAGGCACACAACAAAACTACACTATGTAGTAAATTTTATTGTAAATGTGTATGCCACTTTTTGGTTTGAAATTAAAAGAAATAGTAAATTCCACAATCAGTAAGTGCACATTTTTAATATGACCCAGAGGATTAAGGAGAAGCCTCAGGAAATCCAAGATATCACATTTAGAAATATACAAGGTAATACATTTTGTTTACTGCCTGAAAACTTTCTATATTCCATGGTTAAATCTGAGGAGATTGAAGTAAGAGAAGAAGCTTTAAAAAGAATTTTGGCCATTAGGTAAGTAATATTTATTCATATATCTCTGACTCAATTATTTATTCCAATTTATAGAATGATTTTTAAAGATTTTATCTAATTTCACCATAATTATTAAAGCAGTACAGATTGGAATTTTTTAATAATTCAATTAATTAATTTGTTCTTTCAGGAGTGAGGAGTCAACCAGAAAAAGATTAAAAAGAATACTACCTATTAATTTTAATGCCACACATTGGACACAATTAATAGATTTAAAATTATGCGGCATTTTTGAACCACCAATGACGGAAGATTTTACTGAATCTGAACTTCGAGAATCGTTGATGAATGGAACCAAGCTTGACTTGCCAGATTTGCCCTCACATTCTCAGGGTGTGGAACGGGCAGTTAAGTTAATAACAGAAGCTTCACAAACTGTATATGGTTTTGAAGCAAGGCATCAACACATTACAGCCAAAGTTTTGAGTCAGAAATTGAGACCAGCATTTTTGTCTAAGGGGTCTTATATGGAGCAATTTGACTCTCTATATTAAGCTTCATTAAAATAGTGTTAGGTTTTTCCTTATTTCTTTGCTTGTTATATTTTCACTAATAACAGAAAAAATCATTTTTTTAGGTATTCAAATATTACTGTTTAATTCATAACGTTAAAGGGTAGTTTACAAAAGCAGATACTGAAAATGAGGGGGGGGGGCAAATTTTCAATTTGAAGATTTCTTTAATTCATATCATTTTTATAAAATAAAAGGACATTCCCTGCTTTTAAATGCTAAAATTATTTGGTTTTCACACCAATATTCAAGCAAATCTTGCAAAAACGAGGAATTTTCAGTATATTCTTGTCTACGATCTTTGATACCAAACGCTCAAAAAACCGCTGAAGTTTTTGATCTAATTTTTTGCATGAGTATTTAATAGGTCTATATACAACTTTCGGAACGTGCCTTTTTTTAATATTTAAAAAAAAGTGTAAAATCGACCTACCCTAATTGTATATATATGTATATATATGTATATATATATGTGTATATATATGTATATATATATGTATATATATATATGTGTATATATATGTATATTAATATGTATATATATGTCTATATGTGTATATATATGTATATATATATGTATATATATGTATATATATGTATATATATGTCTATATATATGTATATATATGTCTATATATATGTATATATATGTATATATATGTATATATATATGTGTGTGTATATATATGTATATATATATATTTATATATATGTATATATATATGTATATATATGTATATATATATATGTATACATATGTATGTATATATATATATGTATGTATATATATATGTATACATATACACACACACACACACACATATATATATATATATATATATATATATATATATATATATATATATATATATATATATATATATATATATATATATATATATTATGAATTTTAGTAGACATAAGACATAAGTACAATCTGGTGCTAGCAATGGGTTTGTATTGGCCTGACTGTTAAGAGGAAAGTAATCATAAGTTATTGGGCATTCTTTTGACCCTCAAGGTCAGTTTTTGGGCGGAGTTATTTTGTAACTTAAAACAAGGTCAAGTGTTCTTTCCTGACTTGTGCAGGAAAGCACCTGCTATTTATCAAAGTCTGAAAAACATAACTCATTCAATACTTGCTTCAAAAGTGTGGCTTGCTTATGTAAAACGAGTTGGCGTAGCCACCCTAAGACGGTTTTATAATGCTGAAACATTCTTTTTCTGCCCTTCTAACTGGGGACATAACAGATACTACACTTTGATCCTAGCTCAAAGCGAGGTAGTACTAAAAAATTGTATGTTGCTGTCAAGTGCAAGGGCTGAGGCTGTTCTGTCGTTTCTTCTCTTGGAGTGCGCATGGGGTATACACGCATGAAAAAGGAAACGACAAATTTAACTTAACATATTTTTTTTTAATTGTAGATCTTTATTTTCTTAACTACGAGTTGCTTCTAGACTATTTTCAGAGGGAAAACGAGATGTTTAAGCATGCCGTTACTGCCACACTTTACATGATGTTCTAAAACTTAGCTTAAATTTTGGTCACGACTCAGGTTCTAATGAATTTTTGTTCAGTTTAATAATCTTTAACAACACCAAATATCGTCATATGTTCTATACTTTACTGATCACAACTCATGCAATAATGCAATTTGAAGATTCATCAGTGTGGGTTTACACAGCAAAATTTCTGCAGCTTCCCACCAGATAACGCGTTGCATAGGTTAGTTAATAGAAATACATTAAAATTAAGTTATAGTTGCACAGATAATCTCGAGAGAATTATTAAAAAACACAACAATTACTTAAAAGGAATGACACAATAATGACAGTAATGGAACCACTAACAATTGAAATTGCCAATGAATGTCTCCTACAGAACAACTGCGTTACTACCTCAGTAATATATTGTGCAAATATTTACACAGCAGAAAATCCAGATGAAAAGAAGTTCTATATAGGAAGCACGTCAAGGAGTTTTAAGGATAGGTTTTACATGCACACATTATCATTCAGAAAAAAATATACAGTAACACTTCGTTGTCCCGATATTTCTGGAAATTAATAGATGATAAAAAAATAATAATTAGATGGAACATAATCAGAAAAGCCAGGACCTGTAGATCACTTAACTCACCTTGTTTCTTATGCCTTGGTAAGAAACTAGAAATTGTAAGGTTTAAAGATAGGGAAAAAATTACTGAACGTCAGACATGAAATTGCACTGAACTGCAAACATTTCAAGGAGCATACACTGAGCAGATTTTAAATTACAAACATTGCTGTTCACTAATAGCTGAAATAACGCTGCTCCTAACTCTACTATTGTGCTGCATTTGGTTTTATTTGGTTTTATTTTATATTTAGTTCATCTTTATTTTAATTTTAATGTTTATGTTTATTTATTTTACTTTATTTCATTTCTATTTTATTTTTATATTACAGGATAAATATCGGTAGGGTTACTCCTAAATTCATAGCCGTGGATTTAGCAAGACCCCTGTGTATTGAGTACGAACGGTATGTCTATGGAAGAAAGTTAAGTAGATGTATGCCCTTGAGGGTAAGAATAATATGATGTATGAGATAGAAATGCTTTCTTCAACAGAAATAGGTAGATATCGAAAAGTATATATATTATTTAGTAACGTAATAATATGAATGTTTGTACTATTAATATGAATATGAATAAATGCGGTATTTAAGTTTGATGGTTGTGTTGATGGATGTATATATATATATATGTGTTTAGATGTAAAAAATATATATGTATATGTGTATATGTATATATATATATATATATATATGTATGCGTATGTATGTGTGTAGGTATATATATGTATATAGGTGTGTGTACAGTTATAAGGATGAGTGCATTTGTGTATATATATGTGTGTATGTATAGGTTTATATATATATATATATATATATATATATATATATAGTGTATGTGTATTTATACATATAACAAGGTGTATGCATGTGGGAGTAATTGATATGTATGTGTATATATACGTATGGATTTTGTGTATATATGTTTGTATATATATGTATGTATGGTTATGTATATACATACATGTGTGTTAACATAGGAATAGAATGTATATATAAGCCAGGTTTGGAGAGAACTAATTCGCTGACCGTTAGAATATTTGATAGAAATAGGTAAATATTGACCAGTATATATTATATATTATATTGTAGAAATTGGTATGTAAAACATTGCAAGTAGTATTGAGAAGAGTAAATCCAGATTCGCATAATTATGTGATTATCTGGCTATATACGTATAAAAGAAAAAAAGGTGTGTATCTGTTATGAATGTGTATATATATATGTAAGTGTATATATATATATATAGCTTTAAATGCATCGTTCCTTTCATTAAAAAAAAAAGAAAGTAGAACACTCTTAGACGTTAAGCTGCCGATAAAGTGTTAAAATTATCACAGTTTATTTGCTGTTTAAAATTGGCCGAGTGGTGAAGGCGTCGGATTTGAGTTGCAAAATACTCGTAATCCGGGGTTTCGAATCGCATGACCGGTAGTGAATAGTCATATCTCTATGCTGATGAGTCCCGATTATTAACGATGAAACGTATACGTACATAGATAATAAACAATAACAAACATTTATCATATATATATATATATATATATATATATATATATATATATATATATATGTGTGTATATGTGTAGGTATGTGGGTTCATATATATATATATATATATATATATATATATATATATATATGTTTTAGTATGTATGTAGGGATATGTGTGCCTTGGCATGTCTATATATAGGCATGGTTTAATACGGGTTTGTATTTGTAGAGGCACGAGGATAAACTTTATGTATAGGTCAGTTTTAGAATGAACTGATTCCCTGACCGTTAGAATATTTGGTTTGATATCAGTAGAAGTACCGAAAAAGATTTTATGAGCAATCTCAAGTAGGTAATAAATAAAATAAAATAAATGGAGGGGACAACTGAAACATGTATGCACATATGTAACCAATAATGTTTGTGTAAGTAAAAGTTTATACTATATATATATATATATATATATATATATATATATATATATATATATATATACAGAGAAAGTGAGAGAGACAGAGAGAGCGAGAGAGAAAAAATGGGGAAAGAAAGGAGAAAACAGATATGGTTTATGTATTTAACAGTGTTAAGATTTCGTACTTGCTACTGTGGGTTAATCGATTAATGCACCGCATTTAGAGACAGAGGTTGTCAGTTCGAACCTAACCTAGGGCATAATTATTTTTACTCTGATTTTGTCCCCAAAATGAAATTATACATCCTAAATTTCAATATTAAGCAGATTGTTTTTTTTATTTGTAATCTACAGAAATTAGGACCCCAGGTGACACCGGGTTGACTTACATATACGTTTCATCCTTTCGGGAATCGTCAGTGTAGAGATTAATTATTCATACCGGTCGCCATACTCTAACCCAACAACACAAGTCATGTTTCAAACTCAAATTCCGACATCTTAGCCCACACGGCCGCTATTAACAACCCGGTAAATCAGTGAGAGATTAAACCTATTTAAAGGCAACCGTCGTCAAAGTATTTGACTACTGAAAGGAACATGCATTGAAGTCACGATGACGGCTGTTCTAAAGCTACTCACTACAGAACCCATCCTAGATTTGGAAGCGACAAATAATTATAAATATTTGTTTATTATATACATATGTATACGTTTCATCCTTTCGGGAATCATCAGTGTATATATATAAGAGCCATAACAAGGTCGTTTTATTTTTAGGGAATTGAGGCGAATATAATACGTGGTACAGACATTTTAAAAAGGTAGCATGGACAAAATTTTACGTGGATAAATGTTGTTTTATATATAAAATAGTATTATAGTAATAAATAAAACTAAATCTGTGATGTTTGAAATGTCGTTTTATATATAAAATAGTATTATAGTAATAAATAAAAATAAATCTGTGATGTTTGAAATGTTGTTTTATATATAAAATGGCATTATAGTAATAAATAAAAATAAATCTGTGATATTTGAAATGTTGTTTTATATATAAAATAGTATTATAGTAATAAATAAAAATAAATCTGTGATATTTGAAATGTTGTTTTATATATAAAATAGTATTATAGTAATAAATAAAAATAAATCTGTGATGTTTGAAATGTTGTTTTATATATAAAATAGTATTATGGTAATAAATAAAAATAAATCTGTGACGTTTGAAATGTTTTATATAGAAAATAGTATTATAGTAATAAATAAAAATAAATCTGTGATGTTTGAAATGTCGTTTTATATATAAAATAGTATTATAGTTATAAATAAAAATAAATCTGTGATGTTTGAAATGTTGTTTTATATATAAAATGGCATTATAGTAATAAATAAAAATAAATCTGTGATATTTGAAATGTTGTTTTATATATAAAATAGTATTATAGTAATAAATAAAAATAAATCTGTGATATTTGAAATGTTGTTTTATATATAAAATAGTATTATAGTAATAAATAAAAATAAATCTGTGATGTTTGAAATGTTGTTTTATATATAAAATAGTATTATGGTAATAAATAAAAATAAATCTGTGACGTTTGAAATGTTTTATATAGAAAATAGTATTATAGTAATAAATAAAAATAAATCTGTGATATTTGAAATGTTGTTTTATATATAAAATGGCATTATAGTAATAAATAAAAATAAATCTGTGATGTTTGAAATGTTGTTTTATATATAAAATAGTATTATAGTAATAAATAAAAATAAATCTGTGATGTTTGAAATGTTGTTTTATATATAAAATAGTATTATAGTAATAAATAAAAATAAATCTGTGATGTTTGAAATGTTGTTTTATATATAAAATAGTATTATAGTAATAAATAAAAATAAATCTGTGATGTTTGAAATGTTGTTTTATATATAAAACAGTATTATAGTAATAAATAAAAATAAATCTGTGATGTTTGAAATGTCGTTTTATATATAAAATAGTATTATAGTAATAAATAAAATAAATCTGTGATGTTTGAAATGTTGTTTTATATATAAAATAGTATTATGGTAATAAATAAAAATAAATCTGTAATATTTGAAATGTTGTTTTATATATAAAATAGTATTATAGTAATAAATAAAAATAAATCTGTGATGTTTGAAATGTTGTTTTATATATAAACTAGTATTATGGTAATAAATAAAAATAAATCTGTGATGTTTGAAATGTTGTTTTATATATAAAATAGTATTATAGTAATAAATAAAAATAAATCTGTGATGTTTGAAATGTTGTTTTATATATAAAATAGTATTATAGTAATAAATAAAAATAAATCTGTGATGTTTGAAATGTTGTTTTATATATAAATAGTATTATGGTAATAAATAAAAATAAATCTGTGATGTTTGAAATGTTGTTTTATATATAAAATAGTATTATAGTAATAAATAAAAATAAATCTGTGATGTTTGAAATGTCGTTTTATATATAAAATAGTATTATTGTAATAAATAAAAATAAATCTGTGATGTTTGAAATGTTGTTTTATATATAAGATAGTATTATAGTAATAAATAAAAATAAATCTGTGATGTTTGAAATGTTGTTTTATATATAAAATAGTATTATAGTAATAAATAAAAATAAATCTGTGATGTTTGAAATGTTGTTTTATATATAAAATAGTATTATAGTAATAAATAAAAATAAATCTGTGATGTTTGAAATGTTGTTTTATATATAAAATAGTATTATGGTAATAAATAAAAATAAATCTGTGATGTTTGAAATGTTGTTTTATATATAAAATAGTATTATAGTAATAAATAAAAATAAATCTGTGATGTTTGAAAAAGCAAAAATTTGAGGTCCGTTGTTTTCACTTCATTAAAATAAACTGTTGCTAGAAATATTGTGCTGAAACGTAAAATGCAAAGATTACTTACTTTGCAATCCAGAAATTACTTGGAAGCAAAATTAGTGTTTTGAATAAAATTGCAAGATTACTAGTTTGTTCAGTTCTTGGTCGATACCAAATCCATCAAAGGTGTAATTTTCTATGGTTATATTGGTTTTTCTGAAAACTCTTGGAGGATTCTTATTACTTAGAATTTAGTAGTTTGTGGAGTTCAAACGAATCTCTTATCCTACCGGTTACATGAAACGGACCAGAAAAAGATAGAGAGAATTGAGAGAATTGGGATGGATGCTAAATAACATGCAGCAGGGATGTATACATGTTATTTAGCATCCAGATAAGATGTACTCCTACCCAAAGGTAGAGAACTGTTACTAGTTGTCTATAAATTATATGTATAATGTTCCTATTTACTTGATTCCACACGATGGCAGAGTTAGACGGTTTTTAATTAATTAAGATCCAGCTCCCCAAAAGGGGAACTCTGGATTGGAAAAAAAAATTGCCTCGGTCTAAAAGGATCCTTCCTCCGACTTAAAGCAGAAAAGACGAAGTGTAGTATCAGAACAGATACTACACGTTTTGTTTATTGTTAACTGTAATAAGTGTAGTCAATGTATTTGGCACTTCTCTTATGTTAGTACTTCTATCTTCCTGTTTGAGAGCTCTACAAAGTACAGAGATGTGAGGTAGATATCCTTACCAACACTAGTGACCCTAACACGTGATCATTTAAATTTAAAACAATAGTAACAAGGTGTTAAATGATAATAATTTCATAGATCCTGTTAAATTTATCATCTCAACCAGTCCAAGTGACCCTGGCACGATCAGCATCCTTATCATGAGCGAATGTCAACATCAGTCAAACGTTCAAATCATCATCATCAGCTATAAAATTATTTTTTATCTCCAACCATAGAGTTAAAGTCCGGCATTGACTTTAATTTTTTTTATATTCTATGATGTTACTGTATCTCTCTGCTGGCCCCTACTTGTTGCGGTCCTGTAATATATACACTATGCTTCTCCCCACAAATGGGCGCTCAGGGTCGGCAGCACCTCCTCCTCCTTCGTCCGACAGTCTAGATATTTATTCAGCTTAGCTTTATTTAGCACAAGGCCACACATGTCGTGCTGAAGCTAGTGAGGATTGAACTCATTACCTCGTGTTAATGATCGGTTAGATAAGCTCACTAACTATTAGTTCATGGTGAGACTTTTGCACCTTCTATTATTATAACAAGGTTTTAAATGACTGTTTAGTCACCTGGCATACACCATTAACTGGCAAGCTAGAGTTTGTTCGATAGCAGGTGTTTGCAACAATGGTGGTTTGAACGTCTCTTATATAAGCAACTAGTATAATAGCCATCAAAAATGGTAGAATTATTTACATGTGGATTTACACTTTACTAACAGGCTCCCCAAGTAGAATCAGATCTCCGGACCATATCATTAGTGACAAGGACATACACACATCGTTTCTTCTTTTTTTCCTTTTCCTAATATATATATATATATATATATATATATATATATATATATATATATATATATATATATATATATATATAAGTCAGTCGGATTCTCCAACTTATACTTAAATAGCATTGCACCTGACAAATTGATATTTGATTCTTTCTAGCCAATCAATTACAGACATTATCAATCTGTATTCTTTCCCAAAAATGATGAAATTCCAATCTATTTAATCAATTACATATTCTATCCGGCCCGATAATTCTTTCAGTATCAGACAGACTTTGGAGGCGCTGGTGTCGGCCAGCATAAAACGGTTTAGTTTCTAAAAGGGTTACAATAACATTCATACATTTTTTCTTTATTTACTTTTAATAAATGTAATATAATATTTTTTTTAATATATACGTTGTCATAGACACGTCAAACATATTTTTACTCTCTTCTCTTATATGCTCAAATACACCATACTTGCTGTGTGTGGATGTCTAGCATGAATGGAGATCCATACAATTATTGTAATAAAAAATTATAGGAAATGAATGAAGAAAAGACAGATTTTTTAAATTCCTGATAAGTTCTATGAAATAAAAAAAAAACAGATTCTATTAAATTATGAAGAATTACATCTGGTAAATTGGAAACTATACTTTTTAACTATTGTATTATTTCTGGCTTTACAATTCTTATCTAATCCTCATTTAATTAAAAGATTGAAAGTTTAGGCAGCTATTTATATTTTTTATGAATGTCTAGTATGAATCCATGCTATTATTATAAAATAAAAACAATATAGAAAATTAATGAAAAAAGACAATTATAAATATATCCAATAATTTTTAAATAGAGATTCCAACAACATTATGGTTCAATTATTGTGGAAATTATCAGCCTTTCTTTTTGTTCTAATGGGTCACCAATTATCAAGGCCTGAATGCCACTTGAGGATAAGGGTTAATGGGTTTGCCATGCGGACGGTGAGAAAAGACTTTGAGGATTGGGGATGATGGTTGAAACTGGGCAGAATTTGATTATCTGAGAAGACGGATCAACAAGAATTGGTCAACATTGAAAATGACCATGTTGTAGTCAGCTGGGAAGCAACCCTGCGTTATTGTGTTCCACATACAGGCAGTTCTTGGAAAAAAAACTCTGCTCATGGAAGTTCTGTTTAGTTCCAGGTACACATGAGAAGAAAGGGGAATTATTTATAGTGGTTGTAGCTAAACGAGTTTTTGCTGTGAATGTTTTACAGGGTGGAGGAAACAGAGATTGGACTCCAGTTGAACACCTACTTGGAAATAACGATAGAGTAGAGAACAACTAGCAACCTCTCTTTTGTGAAAAAGAGGCTGCAGGGAAAAGAAGAGGACATCACCCACTAAATTTCAAAGTCGATTTTGTACTCTGTTAAGGCAGGAAAGAGTATTCTGAGCTGCACCTCCCCAGATGTGGCAACAGTATTCTATCTTAAGACGTATCTAACTCTTATACAGATAGAGGATTGTGTCTAGAGCGGTAGAATGAAACACAAATTTCTATGTAGCTTACTTGCCATGAGTATATTTTATACTACTACTACTACTACTACTACTACTACTACTACTACTACTACTACTAATGTATTGAGTACTGTTGAAAAACATACTGAAACAAAAATATATACATAATATATTATTTTACAATATAAGTGAATATATGAAATAGTAATATATATATATATATATATATATATATATATATATATATATATACATTTAAAATATACTTATGGCAAGTGAGCTACACAAAAGCGTTAGAATTCCATCAGTGGAAATCGTCAGGCTAACTGCAAAATTTGCAATTCTACCATTCCTATTATAGGCAGATGTTTTCTACTACTACTACTACTACTACTACTACTACTACTACTACTACTACTACTACTACTACTACTACTACTACTACTACTTAAATTCATTGGTTGTCATTGTTTATTTAAAACGTTCTCGCATTACACCATCTACTTCAAATGATCACTCCAGTTTAACTAAATGGTCACTTTTATTGCTTGCATAAACCACTTATATTCACTCCCTAAAGTTCATTAAAGTTCAACAGTCGCTCTCATTAGGTTCATATTTGCATAATTTTTACAATGGTATCTTTTTATCCTAAAGTAAAGTTTATCCTATGTCTACAATTTGTAGCAATTTCGTTTCTTCTGTTAAGTAGATTTTTTTAAAATTTCTAGTTTCTCACTCAGACATAATTTACATGGATCATCCAAAACTCTACATTAGAATTTCCCATTCAACTATTCAAGCAACGGATAAAGGTATTTCATATAGATTCTTGACCCCAAGTTCAAAAATATGCACCTGAAGAAGGTCGGAGGTTACATCGGTCGAAACCTTGTGAAAATAACAACCAAGAGTGTAATAGTACCCTGAATAATCCAAAAAATATATGAATGATTTGGATGGTGAGAGGAAGGGCGAATGACATAATAAATGATAAGAGAAGTGGTGAGAAGGATGGAATAATGTAAATAATTAAAAATAGAGGAAAGAGAAAAGAGAGAAAGCAAAAATACAGAAGAGAGAAGGGAAGATAAAGAAAGTGGGAGGGGGGCTATTATGACATCACAAAAGAGTTTCATAAATATTTGAAAATTCAAAAAGGTTTTCACAAATATCTGGATTTTCCAAAATGTTTCCATAAATATATAATAATATATATAACAAATAATGACCCAACGGGTCACGGATGGTTTATTTATCAATTAAATTCCTGTTATGTTTATCAGACAATTCCATCTCTTCTAACTTTTTTCGTTAAACTCATCAAACAAAAGTCAATATAACCCATATTTTAAGAGAGAGAGAGAGAGAGAGTATTAGTGGCCCTTGGGCCAACTTATATATAAAGAAATACACGATGTGTAATTTTATAAAAGACGTTTTTTTCAATGATGGTAGTATTTTTGGCTTCAGATTGTAAACCTTTTAAAATAGACTGGTTTTAAATTAAAGATTTTCGTTGTAGATTGTGTTTCTTTGGTGACTTGTGTTCCTTTTAACTATTGATAGGTGAAAAATGATCCTGATCTGATCCAACGCAGTATTTATTTATTAGAAGATAATTAAGAGATTAATTAAATAATTGCACCCTCTCTTCCTCTCTCCCTCTCTCCCTCTTTCTCTCTCCCTCTTTCTCTCTCTCACCCTCTCTTTTGTTGTTGTTTTTAACCTAACCGTTTCGGGACATGGCCGTTAGGTTATCCTGACATTTTCTGTTTATTTCCTTTCTCTTCTTATTTCACATTACAGTTGAGCTGAAATAGGAAAAAAATATTACCCCATATTTTTAAATCCATTTAAAGAGTTGAGGAATTGAGGAAAAAATGGGGATCTAATAAAATAATAATGACTGATCATTATTAAAATTTACATTTTATTTTTATTTAACTTTTATTTTTTAAAAGAAATATATATATATATATATATATATATATATATATATATATATATATATATAAGAGGTTTATGTAGTTTGCTTGAAGCATTGTTTATTAGTATATAGAAATGTGATACTTAGAAGGCGATACAATGCAGAGGTGTGACGGATAGACACAAGTTGGAGCAAATAAGACATATAATGGTGGAACAAATTAAATAGTTTCACCCTTAATACAATGTATACATACACACACACACACACACACACACACACACACACACACACACACACATATATATATATATATATATATATATATATATATATATATATATATATATATATATATATATTTATTTATTATTATATTTATTTATTTATTTTTTCACAAACACATATATCTGTCTATCTACACAATGTTATGTAATACCTGTATCAAGATGGTCTGGTGGAGAAAAAAAATACATAAATATTATATCATACGGAGTTTCCACCAGACCATCTTGATACAGGTATTACATAACATTGTAACATTGTGTAGATAGAGAGATATATGTGTGTTTGTGACAAAAAATTTTTTTTTAAATAATAATAAATAAATATATATATATATATGTGTATGTATACATTGTATTAAGGGTGAAACTATTTAATTTGTTCCACCATTATATGTCTTATTTGCTCCAACTTGTGTCTATCCGTCACACCTCTGCATTGTATTGCCTTCTAAGTATCACATTTATATATATATATATATATATATATATATATATATATATATATATATTTCTTTAAAAAGTAAAAGTTAAATAAAAGTAATTTTGCCCCCTTTGGAAGGTCATAAAAAATTTGGTCCCCTTTTGTCGTCGTCTTTCTCCTTCTTTTCGTTTTCTTTGGCAATCATCTATTCTTGCTCATTTGTAACCTTGACCTATTGCGTTTGCAACATTGACCTATTTTTAAAAAAATCGTGTGGGATTTGTGTGACTCAACGTCGTCATGTGTAACGGGCGGGATAAATCCATCACCGAATGTCCTATTTCGCCATTGATGCAATAAACTCAACTGATTCTTAACAAATAATAACAATGGAATACACAAGAAATTATGAAATAGTCTTTATTCTGTGGCCTTTATTTTTATATCTTTGTATCATTTTGTATTTTGCGGTTTCCTTTATTTATTTGCATTTATTTATCCTAATTTATTATCTGTGATTGGCTAATATCCTACCAATGATATCGGATTGACATCCTCTATTTTATCAACAAACGGCAGAAAAACAGAAACCAACCAGAATTCACTTCAACAACAAAAACTAAAACTGAGGCAATAAAAACCAGCTCCCAGCGACCAGTCTAACAAAAAGGCGCAAAAAGCCCCAAATAGTTGTCACGTGACCTGTCGCCAACTACGTCGGCCAAACCACTGGTGAAACAATATAAAAGCAGACCGTGCGACAAAATCTGTCTTTTTTCTCTATCCTCTTTTTCTCTCTGCCTCTCGGATGCTTAACAGAGAGGACAACAAATTCGGCCACTTCCCGCCTTTGGGTGAGGAGTGCTAGCGCATCGGCTGACTACTAAACACACACGCACATACAAACATGGTCGCACACACGGTTCACTACTATTCTCAGAACTGACTTTCAACGAACATTTCAAACTAATATTTAACCACCGTGTAAGATTTGTAAATACATAAATATTCTGTGTTACTTTTAAACAACGTTTTATTCTTCCTTCAACTATATGCATGTCTTATCCTTAATTCAACTTTCATACATTTTTTTGCATGTTTTATCTGCTTTTACTCTTTTAAACATCTTTTAACTCTTCTAATGTAAGCGTGGATCTTAGCATATTCTCTAAGACACAATATCTTACTAAGCTAAGGTCCACGCTGCTACATAAAAGGGACCACGTCTCCACGATATTGTTTGCTTGCTAGATTGTTCAGGGTGGACCAGAAGTAATGCTATTCATTATAAAAAGTAATGAACTTTTGTTGTAACCTCGGTTGTTGTAGGCAGCCGTTGGATATAATGGGATTGGATTGGTGATGGCGACCATCTGATGATAGGACCAGTATGTGTTGTGTACCCTGCGAACAGGTGTAATTATTCACAGAGTCGTGATAATCATTGTTTTCCCTCCTCAGGTGTCGACCGTTATTTGGTGTGAGCTGAAAGCAAAAGACTCAATGAACTGACAAAACACTGTTGATAACTTAACAACAGTTTTATTAGAATAGTGAAAGATGTCATAGATGACGTAATATTGGATTAAAGAATGCTGGAACTGCTAGAAACAGACATCCGTCTATCTATCTCTTTTGGATTATGAAAAAAAAAAAAGCCTAATGCCGAGTGGAGAGGTACCAGCTTATCATCCCATGCGGAAGGCTCCTTGATGACGCTCAGATTGGTTGTAAATTTTCTCGTCATCTATCAGATCTATTTGTACATCTCCACACTGTTTCATTCTCCGTGTCGCATCGAGTGGTCAGATGCTGTTTCTTGTCTTGGCAACACCCCCTTCGTATTTCCCTTTGTTCTGTGTGACACTCCTCTGATGAAATGCTTACACCCTGGATTTTTTAGTTGTTGCCATTCTTCAATTAACTCGAGAGTGGCTCCAGATATCCAACTCGCCCTCGTCTTTTTCGACACGTGAAATTTTGCTGTCTTCATGTTGTCCCACAGTTCAGAGGGCTGTTTTTCCTCATGCCTTTCTACTTCAGCCACAACTTTTGTTAGTATTCCATTGTTCAATAGATTTCGCACATTCCATTTACCGATGTGTATGGTGTTGGGTCGGCTGATTTACATGCGTTTTATGCTAATAGCATCCAAATGCAGACCCTCTAGCAAGTTTGGTCTATGCCCATCATCAACTTTTGCAGTACTAGCACACAAAACCAGCTCTTCTCCAGTAGCATCAGGGACGGTTTCCAGCCTGGAAGGACCGCCATACGCCACCATGTTGTTGACCATATTTCGGGTTGTAGGTGTCTAGGTAGAAAGATTATGTCTGATGGGTTGCCATTTCTTTCCAGGCTCATGGTGTTCATCTCACAGACAGCTAGCTCCTTTAGGTAGAATCGTCCACAAGGCACTGCTGCGATCGAAACCACTACTCAAGATTCCAGAGTTGCCTCTGTCCGCTACTCTAGACTGCTGCCACTGGAGGAGCACAATAGATAAGAGATCCTCGTCTGCCAGTCTTCAGGTATCAAAAAAGGAAAGGCGTCCCCTTGCCGGAAGGCATCTGCCAGTCGACCTGCCAGATTTTGCCAGCCAGCCGGGACTTGCCCAGGTGTGCCTACTGCTGTGCCCGCTTCTGTGCCCAAACAGCTACAAGGAGGCACTGGTGAGACTTGAGCATCACGTGGTGACCAATGGACCGGACCACCTGCAGGTGACAGATGCAGCTGTCCAGTTTGAAAAGGTACTACACCTCTGTGACACCCCTATACACCTTTCTTCTTCACTGTATCTATAAAAAATGAAAACAGAAAACGGAAAATTGTTTATATGCTCATCAACGTTCCGTTTTATTGTTCAAAGACTTTTTCAAAATGTCTGGTATCTTTATCGACCAAAAAGAAATAGTTGACAACTTCACTTACTTAAACAAGGAAACGTGTTGAAGTCATTTATGAAACTGCCATGGTGTACAGTATATGGAATTAAACAGATTTTAATGAGGTAGAAACCGTGTTCTCATAAATGTATTGGGTTGGATAGAGAATATTTTGCAAGATAATTTGTATATTACGATTTCATAAAGAACTAAATTACTTAGACACATCAAGTTTGAGTGCCCGTGGTATATATATATATATATATATATATATATATATATATATATATATATATATATATATATATATATAGTCTCGGAAGTTTCTCAACCATTAAAACTATATAAAAAAACAAAAAAACAAAAAACAAAAAACAAAACAAAAAGAAACCTTAAGTCCCAAGTCGTTCAGTTGAAAATCACTCATGTAAGTCAATTTAATTTTTATAGTTATTATATTAGTTTGCTTCTAACATTATTTAAGGGATCATCAGTTGTTTACCATGAAAAACTGTGTTTCGGGAATTGTTATATATATAGTCTCGGAAGTTTATCAACCATTAAAACTATATTTAAAAAAAAAATTAAAAAAAAAAAAAAAACTTATAGTCCCAAGTCTTCCAGTGAAAAATCACTCATGTAAGTCAATTTATTTTTTACAGTTATTATATTAGTTTATTTCTAACACTATTTTAAGGGATCATCAGTTGTTTACCATGAAAAACTGTTTCGGGAATTTAAAAACAATATATATATATCCTTCTATTTGATATTGTAGGTGTCATTCAGGAGGTAATGGATCGATTGTAATAAATCTAATCATCTTCTTAGGATTAATAGTTTAATGACAATCCATAATCCTTCCATTCATTCAGCACATTTTAAATTAAGAAATCCATAACTCCTCCTCTCTCTCTCTCTTGCTCTTTTTCTCCCTTCCCCTCTCTTTCTTTCTTGTGTATTTGCTTTATTTTCGTCTTCTTTTACTTCTAATTTATTTCTTGCTCTATCCTTTTTTGTCCTTTTTTTAATCTTTTCTCCTTTATATCTTTCCCCTTTCTTCTTTTTTCTGTCTTCTCTTCCTCTCTCCTTCAAGCACTTGATAATCACCACTTTTTCATTCATCTATATATATACATGTACTAGACTACACGTGACCAGCTGGGTCATAACCACTACCATTTTGATTTTGTTCGGAAATTCATAAACTGTCATATATCTGATATTAAATCCTTCTTGCATAACTAAAAATAATCTCTTTACTTGTATATTATTCTCATTGACAAAGTAAAGCCACCTATTATTTTGCTATCTAATTTACATACGTGTTTATCGTATGTTCGAACACACGACTTAAATTAGTTCAAATTTGGGAATCATTCTTTTTCAAAATGCTTACAGAAACATTAAGAAATATTAGAGAGTGGTTGAATCAGCATAGAGTGAGAATGGACCAGAGAAACACATCGATAGCTAATGGAGAGATGGGTGACTTGTTCAGTTAATTATAAATTACGGCTAATTAGAAAATTAAAATAGTTTTTTTAAGCATAACTCTATACCAGAACCAAGGGATATTTTGGCATGTATTTTGTATTATGAAAGTATATAGGAAAAAATCCTTAGGGAAAGAAACATTAATTAACTCACAGTAGTAGTAGTAGTAGTAGTAGTAATAGTAGTAGTAGTAGTAGTAGTAATGATTACTATTATTATATATAAAACAAAAACCTGTCTGTCTGTCTGTCTATAGACTAATTACTTTTGACTTCTTAGATTTACAAAATTCAAATTTGGCTTGAATGACTCCCCTACTAAAGGGTATCATATATTTTTCATATAAAGGGATCCCTGAGGGAGTATGAGAACCCCTTTAAAAAGATTTTTACCCCTGATTTTAATGAAATTAAAATCATAGTTTTTATTTATCTACCTCCCCACGAAGGCTGGATGTGACACCAGGTCGGCTTAATCTTGGGATGTAACTAGAAATTAACTTGGACGTTCAAGGCCAGTAACAATTGCTTAAAAATATCCTCAGTCTCATCGACATTCCTACACAAGTGAAGAGTTCTCCAAACAAGTGAGAATGCCTCAAGTAACAGGAAATGAATCTGTCCCCCCCTCTTTGGTACAATGGGGAAGGTCAACTGTAATGAATGTATTTTTGGTTTTAGGCTTTCATTCTAATGATGGATATGTTTGGAATATATGTTTAATACATGAAATGTGAAATAAAATAACGTATATTATAACAATTACATTTATAAAAAACATAGATAGATCACACCAAATTTAACAATCTCGAAATTTGGGCAAATTTAAATTATTTTTAAATTCCACAAAAGTAAAAAAAAAAAAATTAAACCCATAGCTTCAGTCATGTAAGCTGTATTTTAACATAGTTTTCACTATAGCAACCGATGTTTTTGATTTGAAGTATTTTGTGGCCTGATCTTTTAAATGTTTTAAAGAGGTCTGTGAGTGATAATTACCCCCCACCCCCACCCCACACACACACACACACTGCATTGTTTTCTCACTCCTGATTTTAAGAAGATTTAAACAAAAAAATATATTGATTCTAAGAATTGGAGCACATGTTGCTCATTCTAAAATCCATAATGGGGACATAACTTCATAAAATTGAACATTTTCTCATCCCATAACTTCAGTTCTGTAATCTCAATTTTCATCTACGGTTTTGATTGCACTAAAGTTTAGGGGTTTAATCTCTTGCACTTATAAAAGGTTAAGTGGAGTGGTGAGAGGAATGGAATAATATAAATAACTAAGGGGTGAGAGAGAAAGAGAAGAGAGAGGATAAAGAGAGATAAAAGAGAGTGAAAAAGGAAGAGAGAGAGAGAGAAAAACGAAGGGAATGGGGAAGAGAGAGAGAGAGAAGGGGGGAAGAGAGGGGATCTATTATAACATCATAATGTTTTCAGACTTTGTGAAATCCTTTGATTAAACTATAGGATTTGAAAATAAACATATTTTTGTGTAATTTAACTATGGTTTAAATCTCATTAAAATCAGAGGTAAAACAATATTTAAGCGGTGAATCTCAGGATTTATGAGGACCTCTCTTTAAGAAAAGAGATAAATAAAGTCGCCTTTGGAACAGTCTGTACAGGTAGGGAATAATTCATACCAAATTTCACGTTCCTGGGACTTTGTAGCTAAAACGTTGTTATCAAACAGACAAAAAAATTGTGTTTTGGCTCTTTATTGAAATATTCCATTATGACTATTGAGTCAGAGTTATCTCCCTTGAATATACATTTCCGGTACCAACACAGAGAACGCTTTTGCCCATGTGGAGAAAATTCAGAATGAGAGTCTTTCTCTTTCTGGCGTGACTTTCAAAGCACACAGACGTTTATCGGCTGCTGTCCTTCTGTGTATGTTTTACAAACCCTCACAAGTGTGAGGTTATTTTTTATGATTGAGTTACTCGACTCTCAAATCCTTTCTTTTTATTTTTTTAATTAATTAGTGACCACTTATCAAGGCTAAAAGCCATCCAAGGATAAGGATTAAAAATAAAAATGAGAGAGGTTAATTGTCATTTGAATGATGAAACATATTATGAAAGGATTCAAAATGATGTATGGAATGAAGACAATTTGATATCTTATGAGGACAGTTTATGACAAATGGATTTGAAGATAACGATATTGCAGCCCGCAGAGAAGCAATCTCGTGGAAACGTGTTCTACAGATAGGAAGTTCTCGGAAATTCCGTTTGACGTTAGGCACATGGAGGAAGAAAAGAAAGCTCTTTTCATGTGTGGTAGGAAGACAAGCTCTTGCTGTGAATGTCTTACAAGGAGGAATTAGAAGTTGAAGGTCAGTCGAGCACCTTCGATGGAAATAACGATAGAGTAGAGAAAGACTAGCAACGTCTCTTATATGAGAAAGGGGCTGAAGAGAACAGAAAAGATCATCCTCCACTAGATTGCGAAGTCGATTTTCTACTCTGTTAAGGCACGAATGAGTACTCTGAGCGCCCCCCCCTTCACATGTGGCAGCAATACATGTTAGGACGTATTTGACTTTTATATAGGCAGAAGATTGGATCAGGAGTCAGATACTTTCTGGGGTGGTAGAATGATCTGGTCAAAGAACCAAACAACTAATTTGTTGTACATTTTTTCTCTGCTGTGTCGTTGCCTGAGATAAATTGAATGTAAGTACAATTTATATATTCAGTGTATTCACGCAAATGCTCCTTTTTCTTTCCTCTCAATACGTGTGTTTTTTTATTGCAATGGGAACGATTTTATTCTTTGTTTAGTGTTCATTTCTGAAGTCATTTGTTTTCCTACTGTTTGCGTATTTCATGTTTCCTCCCATTCTATTCGTCTATGAAAACCTGTACTAAATGCATATGTTATTGAATCTAACTGTTTCTTCTCCATTATCAGTTTCATTCGACACTTGTATGTGACCAGCTAATATAATAAATCTAGTGTACACCATGGTGACACCACTAGAGCACAGGTTGGAGCAGGTGTTAGTGTGTTTGCAAGAGTTAGGAGTGGATGTATAAGTTCAGGGAACTACTACCATTACTAACCAGAAGAGCATTACCACTGTCGACCAAGGGAAGAGTCTAGCAGGCATGTGTACACAGTGTGATGATGTATGGAAATAAAACCTGGCCAGTGAGGATTCAGGACATGCGTTGCATGGAGAGAAACGATATGAGAATGATACGATGGATGTGTAAGACAGGCTTAAATCTGATGACCTCAGAAGATGATTAAATCTGGACAGTATAGGGAGATGTGTGCAGAACGGCAGACTTCGATGGTATAGCCACACTGAAAGAATGGATGAGAATTCTTGGGTTAGTAGATGTAGAACAGTTGAGGAAGCAGGGAAGGCCAAAGGAAAGCATGGGAGAAAGTGATAAGAAATGACTTGAGAGAAAGAAGTATAAATGAAGACTTAGCCAGGCATAGGTTAGTTTGGCAGTCAATTTCGAAAAGCCGTTCAGTGCATGCCAGCACGTAAAACAGACGTTAACATGATGATGATGATGATGATGATGATGTTGTTGTTGTTGTTGTTGTTGTTGTTGTTGAAGAAGAAGAAGAAGAAGAAGAAGAAGAAGAAGAAGAAGAAGAAGAAGAAGAAGAAGAAGAAGAAGAAAGAGAGAATGCTGTGCGTCATTTTTTTCGGATAAAATTCCCAGAGAAATCATCCTTTTTTTTTTTTTAAATTTAAAATTCAGTTATTTGAAGTTCTTTGTTTTGTTTTTGCATTGAAGGGGGAATAGCATCAGATATTTGGAAAGTAATTAACCTAATTCCAACTTAACTCGCAATGAACAGTATTAGCCCGGCTAGTGTAGAATCAAAAATGTGGCACTGATTCTCTAGACCTAAAAGTTCTTGTTGTAGCAAGACGGGATGTGGGTGTGTAAAAATAATGTTTTTTGCACGTAAAGTTATTTGGAGTAGAAGATTAAATGGGTTCGGTCATGTGCAAATAATGTCTTCAGAAGATCTAAACAAACTAGTCCTAATAGAGATAGGTGATCCACAAAAAGTGGGTAAACCTCAAAGGAGCTGGAAATAGTTGGTGGCGGAAGACATGGTATGGTTGAGATCGACTAATCTAGACGTGAATGATAGAGAAAATTATGGAGACAGTGAGAGAAAAGGGACTTGAAGTCCGAAGTGACATGTAGCAATAAAGAGAAAAAAGTCTTTCTCTATGGCAGACGAGTTGATTTTCAAAGCTCTTTCTTTGTCTCCCCCCCCTCTGCCCTCTCTGTAATGGACAATGTGTGAAATTTACATACTTTGTAACTTTACAATGCTGTAAAAACATAAAATACCAAAGAGCATGTTGTCATTAAGTAAGTCTATTGTTAACGTTTTTCTTTTCTTTTATTATCTTATTACAAAGGAAAGATGAAAGCAAATAAACTTATGCCGTTATGTCTTCACTATGACTATGACTATGACGACGGTTGTTAACTACAAGGGAAAAGAAGAGAAAGAAAAAGATGCCAACTACTTACAACGTGTCAACGATAGACCAGCTGTTTTCTGTACGACGGGCAATCGTTTGGGGTCGAAAGGATTTCCCATCTAATGCTACAGATGACTTATTAGTGCCACCTAACGTTACATTGTGAATAGTATCAAGTTGATACTTTTCAATGATGCTTTTATCAATTTCTAGGGTTCAGATGGAATATGGTCTCTCAATTCATGTAAAATCGACTATGTATTCCTGTCCCAAACCCTGTTTGAGGTTAAATGAAAAAAAAAAATTGTAAAGAATAGGTAGACTTAAATACGAGGTAAAAAAAGGTCTGACCGCCTATAGAAGGATACACCCCACCCTTTGTCTTATTCCTACTTATGATAGGGGAACCCATCTTCAATTTTCTGTAAAAAAAATTATTATATCTACACACACACACACACACACACACACACACACACACACACACACACACACACACACACACACACACAAACACACACATATATATATATATATATATTAATATGTATGTATATAGAATTCTGTTTTATTAATACCTGCGGTGGCTCTAAAATACCTGACTAGTACATGGGCGCAGGATTACCCTCTTGGTGTGATGAACTCGTAGACCTTGTCAGGTCCATAAAGAAAACTCTGATATAAAAACTGTGCTACTGATTACTTACATCTTGGCAGCAAACCGTGGGGGGAGGTCGGTCTCCTTAGTCCTGATCGACAACCTTCTTAGAGCTGGAGTCTCGAACAAAATATCCGGATTGCAAACCTAAAATTGCTTAAGGAGTAGATGCACAGCCTTTGCACTCCTTCTTTGTTTATTAGCCATGTGCAGAGATACTAGTGCAGGCACACCTCAAAGACACCCAGTGCTTGGCCTTGTTTCCTGACTAGGACAATGAATGTCGTCTCTCTTTCTCTCTATCCTGGCAACTTGAGAAAAGTTTTTTATCACTAAGTCTCACATGACTAGTCTGGGTTGCTCTTGTTCTGACAGGTTGAGGGTACAGGTTAGACAGCTTGTCTGGCTGCGGTTTACGACTGGTAGGGAAGGAGCCCTCACTTTTATGTAGCGCTAAAAGTGGTGGCTGCTCCATCAACAGTTGTATAATATCGTGGGTAGCTGTACATGCCATGTCATACATGGAAAGGGACCCTACAGTTATCACCGATGGGCTTTCCCGAGGCCACAACCCCCATGAATCAAGCATCGACTAATGGTCTGGTTGTGTAAGCTTATTGGCACCAAACAAGCACCCATCTTGCCCTCCCTACTCTATCACAAACCAAAATGATAATATAAAGAAAAAGAAACAAACCTAAACCAGACCCCCACCAAAAAACATCTTCACCTCTGCCATTGAGGCTAGTATTCATAAATATTCGGGGGCTTAGAACCAACATCAATGACATTGAAACGTTTCTCCTAGTAAACTTTTCGGATATCCTAGCACTAAGTGAAACAAACCTACAATGCTCAATCTCCTCACACCATTTTTACATGACTGAATACCTCCCACTCTACTGTAAAGACTCTGACAAACATATGCACGGGCTAGGAGTTTATGTTCAGAGCATCCTCCCCTTGACTATAGAACATAAGCTAGAATCAGATGATGAAGCCCACATCTGTTTTAGATTAACCTTATAGCACAGTGTTAGTTACTTATATTTCTTATAGTTCGCCCTCAACCCAGGACTGTACCCTGCTTAACTCTGTCTCTGAAAGCATAGATACAGCACTCTCACTTGACTCGAGTGCCCAAATACATGTATTTGGGGATTTCAATGTACATCACCGTGACTGGCTTGAATTCTCCAGCAATACAGACGCAGCTGGTAACTCCAGATATAGTTTCTCCATAGCGCACTGGCTCTCACAGACTGTCACTTTCCCGGCTCGCCTCCCTGATTGTATGGACTAGCAAGCCTCACTTCTCAACCTGTTCTTGACCTCACTGCCTGAGGCTTGTATGACGAATGCCCATAGCCAACTAAAGA
This sequence comes from Sepiola atlantica, assembly GCA_963556195.1. Lineage (NCBI taxonomy): Eukaryota > Metazoa > Mollusca > Cephalopoda > Sepiida > Sepiolidae > Sepiola > Sepiola atlantica. The sequence continues at coordinate 48,079,363 of OY744522.1, forward strand.
ACATTTATCACCTTGTGGTAATGATTGATATCACTCTAGAATCTCGTCTCAAAGCTGATGAGCTGTTGCTCAAAATGACAGGATACTACAAGCGGGCTGACTGGGAATCCATCATAGATCACATCAGAGATGCCCCATGGCGTAAAACTTTTTCTCTCCCTGATCAGTGCACAATTGAGTTAACTGAATGGGTTAAAGCAAGCGAAAATTCTACAGCAAGCCCCACTCTCCACAATCGTTCACCTCGAACTGTGCAGCTGCTATTTGTCAGAAGCAGCAAGCACTCCGACAATTCCACCGCCATAAGTCACTTACACAGAACTTATATTGTTAAGAAATCATTGTAAGACTGTAATAGATGAAGCAAAGAGAAGGTATACATACAGAGATGACCAGAAGACGCATTCAGTCACAGAAACAAAGTAACTTGTGATTTCTGGAAAATATTCAATAGTGTTACGAACATGGTCAATCAACAATTCCCCACTATTCAACCACAATGATGTCATTTCCATGGCAACTGATAAGGCTGAACTACTTGCCCAGCGTTTCGCCTTAAACTCCACTTTGAACTCTGCAAACCACTCCCTCCCAAATTTCCCTTTGTGGACTGAAGCCACACTTGATGACATAACCATCACCCCATCTCATGTCCGAGACACCATAAAAAACCTTGACACCTCCCAAGCTTGTGGGGTTAATCTTATACCAGTAATAGTAATATAGAAATGCTCTGCTGAACTGGCCCCTGTCCTATACAAACTCTACAACAAATGCCTTGCCGAATCTTGCTTCCCAGATAGCTGGAAAATTGCCTCTGTGGTACCAGTCTTCAAGAATTCTGGAGATAGAACTGACCCTCAGTATTATCGCCCCATAAGTCTACTCCCGCTCTTTGCTAAAATCTTTGAATCCTTAATCAATCTAACGATAGTCCGTCACCACGTTAATGCTAAACTTTTTTCTGACTATCAGTACGGATTTAGGCAAGCACAATCTACTGCGGATATCCTAACAGTCATCTTTGAATGCATATACCATACACTGGACAAGGCAAGTGAAGCTAGGGTGGTAGTGCTTGATATATCTAAAGCCTTTGACAAGGTTTTCTCATCAAAATTCACTCATATGGTGTTACTGGACGAATATTTAATATAATTAGATCCTTCTTATCCAGGTTGTCCTCGATGGCCGTTCATCTAAACAACATGACATAAATGCAAGTGTACCCCAGGGATTGATCCTTGGACCTTTATTGTTCCTGATTTTCATAAACGACTTCTCTAATGACATTATGTTTGAGATGGGTATATTTGCTGACGACACCACACTCTACTCTCGTCATGTGGGTAAAACAGATGCGCACATATCTGCGGCAATGGGTGAATCCTTAGAAAATGACCTCTAGTCTGTAGTGGAATGGTGTTATAAATGGATGGTAACATTTAATGCTGCTAAGACAAAGCTCTTTTCCTTCAACAACTACAAAAAACCTCTTCAACCACCGATTGATATGGCAAATAACCCTCAACCTGAGAGTCCAACATTCAAACTCCTTGGCCCAACATTCACAGGTAACATGAATTGGAACAAATACATAGAAGCCATTGCCAAGGCTGCTGCAAAGAAAGTGGGCTTCTTCTACCGTGCTAGAAAACTTCTTACACCTGACAGTATCCTATATCTCTACAAAGCCACCATCAGCCCATGCATGGAGTATTGTTGTCACATTTGGGCTGGAGCACCATCCACTAGTCTCTCTCTATTAGACAAGGCCCAGAAAAGAGTCGCTAATCTAATAGGTCCCTCACTATCCACTAAGCTCCAGCCCCTGTCCCATCGCCGCAATGTTGCATTTTTGTGCTTGTTTTACAAGTACTTCAATGGAATGTGCTCCGATGAACTTACTGCTCTGATGCCCCCTCGACGTAAATGCACTGAACCAACTCGACAATCAGCTAAATCCCATCCATTCACTGTAGAGGTCCCCAGATGCTAGAGAGCCTTCTACTTCAATAGCTTCTTTGCTTGAGCTGCCGACTTTTGGAATTTCCTACCCGCTCCCTGTTTCCCTGACTATACCAAGATGCAGAAATTTAAAACTAATATGAACAAGCATTTAGCTGCACAGCTCCCAATTTAGAATGACCCGCTAAACTTTCACCCTAATTCTCAGTAGCACCTTACGTCTACAGTGGCAACTTGCCTTGTTTGGGGTGAACTAAGTTAAAAAAAAAAAAAGATTGTTGATTTTGTGTGGGTGGGGGCGGTTCCTCATTTTATAATAAGGCGTACAATGTTTTATGATATTTTACTTGGGGCCCGATTTCTCAGATTAATTCCGATTAAGTATGCTCCACCTACGATTTGAACTCAACATCTCACTATTGGAGTTACTTCATTTTTGAACGCTTTTCCATGCTGCCTTCACAAAAAACTTTTCTTCTCCATCTAAATCTCCTTTCATTGGACACCGTATCAACGACAATTACCAACTGGACAAACCCCATATCTTTTTTACACAAACTTTTTTTCACTCTCCATTTCTTAATATTTTTTCAAATGTTGAATTTTGGCTTTTCCACTGCCAACTTATCTATCTATATAATTCCTCTGATGATAAGATTTCGATCTTTGAAAACCCTGTGCTTAAGGAAAGAATAATAAACATAATTTTGTTACAGAATATACCTTGCATTGAACAATTGAAGTTTGAAATAAATCTGGACATTCGTACATGTTTATCACTCTTCTTTCATCTATCTTTATAATTGCTCTATCTTATATATTGAGCTTAAACCATTTCACTGTAGGTTCTATCTACTAAAAGTTTACTTTTAGTTTCATATTTGATTATATATATATATATATATATATATATATCTTCTTCTAATATATACTGAAGACGTTTTTCCCTTGTACCTGTAACGAGAGTAAGAATATAACCACATGCATCATAGACTACTAAACTCACCACTCTACTTAGCTTATTCACTCATGCGTGTTTCAAGAAATTCATAATTATTTCCACCATCTAACAATGAATATTACTTTTAGACCGCCATCATATACTCTCACGAAAACATACTCCATACAGATGGTAGCAAACAGTTTTTCCCTTAATTTTCCTACTCCCACCTTCCAACTTAGCGCCGGTAAATAAATTACATTGTAATTGTTTCATTTCATTCTTTTAACAGTTTCATACATAATATACCGGATTCGTAAATCAAATAGCAAACCCTCCCTAATATTCCTTGCTAAATACACGAACAGATTCATTTCTACTGTACATTGATTCAAAATGGCGTCACATACCTATCAATCTCATCGGGTAAATCTATTTCAGTTACGAATCTTTCATTGTTACACGTATAATTTCTTCTTCACCTTATACATTTTTGTCACAAACACTTAGGCATTTAGATACATAACACTTTTAAGGCTTCTAACTCAATTTAAATCAAAACGCAGCGTAAAACGAACAGAGGTCTTCAGTTAAAAACATCCAATTGCTCATAGATATTTTATGGAGGGCCATAATATCTTTTTCACACACAACACAGGTACATGTTTTCCGATTTTGACCATCCAAACTTATCAAACATTACTCAAACAATCGCAAATCCTCAGAATTAATTTTTTTCCAGAAAATATTATTCTTACTTTTCTTTCCTATGCTTCTTTTCCTTTACAATTATCGAAAACAACGCTACTTTGTGGAATTTTAATTCTACTTGATACGCCTTCCACTGCGCATATACTTTCTTTCCTTTTCTTTTGTTTTCTTTTCATTTAAACTTTTACAATTCATAAACATCCGCTCTTTACGTCTGGGACCCCTTTCTCTCTCTCCCTCTCTCTTTATTTCTTTATTTACATACTACAATACACAAAATGGTTAATTCAATTTGGTTTATTTTTACTTATTCATTTTTACGTTTCAAAATATACTTCAAACAAATTATAGTGTAGTATATGGTACTTAATCTCTATTCTCTCCTCTGACAGTGAAGAAGAAATCCTTCTGGACTGCGACAATTTATATTTTTTGGATTACTTTTCCTCTGTTTAACTATTTGTCGATTTTACAATAAATCTTTCATTATTTATTTTTATTTTTTACTAAATGTTATGATACTATACTTACTCTTTTCTTTCCTTTCACAATGAAGAAAAAATCTTTCTAGACTACGGCAATTTAAATTTTTTTCACAGGAGATGGATTTAGGGCCCCCTCCCCCGAAACTTCTATCTATCTTTATTTAGTTACTACAATAAACATAAAGGTTAATTTACTTAATCTCTTCTCTTCTCAATCAGTGAAAGAGAAATCTTTCTAGACTGCAGCAAATTTTATTTTTTTGATTACTTTTCGTCTATTTAACTATTTGTCGATTTTACAATTCATTTCTATTTTTTGTTTATTTTTATTTTTTACTAAGTGTTATGATACTATACTTATTCTTTTCTCTCTTATGTCAGTGAACAAGAAATCCTTCTAGAGTGCAGAAATTTTTATTTTTCTCCACGGGAGATTAATTTTAAACACATTAAAAACCACCATTGTTTATTAATTTTGGTAAATTCAATTTTCAACTAAAATGAGCACTCAGGATTAGGATAAAAATTGCTACAATCCGGAAGGATTTTCCCTTCACTGACCTTGGTAAGCTTCACATTTACTTATTTTTTTGGGGGGGTGGGGGGTGGGAGAGGTACTTTTACTTACAATCGTAGGGTGGGGTGGGGCAGTCACACAAAAACATAACGAAATCTGTTTTGCTTGATTCAAAACATGGATAAATCCGATAATACTCTAATACTTATATATCTCGCCCACACAACGCCGGGGCACGTGTCCTGCTAGTATATATATATATATATATATATATATATATATATATATATATATAGATAGATAGATAGATAGATAGATAGATAGATAGATAGATAGATAGATAGATAGATATATGCACACTCACGCACAGAGAGAGAGGAGGAGGAGATAGATGACCAGACAAAAAGGTTCCTTTTTCTAATTTTGAAGGGATCATAAAATGCCAAAAAGTTCTGGACAGGGGGAAGGAGACGTGAGTAACACCTTTTCTGCCTACGTAGATTTGCTGTGCGAGGGAGGGGGGGAATTTGCTATATGTTTGGCTTATTTAAGAACATATACATATATAATATATACACACACACATATACATAGGTATATATATATATACATGTGTGCGCACGTATGCATATATAGAGAATGGTAAAATGCAATACATATTATATACAAAATTTAGAATATGGAGAAGATGAAAACTTGAAAAAAAATGAAAACATTAGAAAAGAAAGATTGCTAATGAGGAAACATAAGCGAACAGACTGTAGGAAAATGTTGTTGGTCAGTTTGTGTGTTTATAGAATGAATAATCATTGAAAGGTCTCAAATCTTTGTTCAGTCCTGAAATCTGGATGTTGAGTTTCACAATGAGTTTTGCTTTGTGTTTTCATCTCTGTTGCTGTGTTTTAAAATTGGAGACTATGAAGATGTATTTGATGTTGTCTATGGTGTGGTTTGGGATATTGTAATGCATGGCTACTGGGTACTGTGTGGATTTGTCTTTAATGCACTGTTTATGATTAAGATGTAGGCGGAACTCCAGGCCTTTTTCCCCAACGTAGTTGCCCTTTGTGCATCTGGTGCAGTATATTAAGTAAACCATATAGGGACTATCGCAGGTGAGAGGGGGGAGTTTAAATTGGATGTTGATGCCTGGAGGTGTGAATATGTCGTTGGTGGTGATGTGTTAGCTTATGTTGCATCTAGGTTTGTTGCATGTTTTGTTTCCTTGAGGTTCGATTTATATATATATATATATATATATATATATATATATATATATATATATATATCCGTCATTGAAAAAGCAAAACAGAAAATAACAACAAAAAAGAAAGCAAATAAAAGCCCCAGTTCAAACTAAAGGAAGGGAGGTGTATAGTAAGTATTACCCCACCCCTTACATATACAAATAGGTCGACCCACACTGAAAGAGCAGTTCTTAAGTTTGTCCTCTCCGATTGAACATGCGAGGTTACAACAAAAGTTAATTACTTTTTTTAATGAGTAGCATTACTTCTGGTCCACCCTGGACAATCTAGCAAGCAAACAATATCATTGGTAGAATATCAGCCAATCACAGCTGATAAATTAAGATAAACAACTGCAAATAAACGAATAAAACCACAAAATACAAAATGATACAAAAATATAAAAATAAAGGTCATAGAATAAAGACTTTTTCATAATTTCTTGTGTATTCCATTGTTATGATTATTTGTTAAGAATCAGTTGAGTTGATTGCATCAATGGCGAAATAGGAAATTCGGTGATGGATTTATTCCGCCCGTTACACATGACGACGTTGAGTCACGCCAATCCCACACGATTTTAAAAAAACAATCAGTCTGCGTTTTTTTTTTAATTCATAAAATGATAGAAATCTAAGACATGATAATAATGGGAATTTGTTTTACATTATTAACTAGTTGAAGTACCCGTATGTCTAAAATGTTTCATCACGATTGAGATGTTCAAATAATGTATTTCTCCAGTTGGAACCAATCTGATTATGTTGTTATTTTGTTTGCTTGCGTGTCACCGTGCACACTTCACCTGTACATGAATGCTTTAGATGGTGGAAGGAAGTGCAAATAATGTAAAGGGCGAATGATAATAGAAGTGCTGAGAGGAATAGAATGATGCAAATAATTAAAAGGGAGACAGGGTGAGAGAGAGAGAGAGAGAGAAGAAACAAGAGAGAGAGAGAGGGAGGGGGGTTTGTTATGATATCACAGTGACTTTGTGAAATCTTTGACTTTGTAATTGAATGTTGTAAATAATTAAACGAGAGAAGAAAAGAGAGAGAGGGGGAGAGTGAGCAAATGAGTAAGGAAAGAGGAGATAAAAAAGAAGGAGAAAAAGAGTGGGAGAAAGAGAGAAAGAGAAACAGAGGAGAGAAGAGATAGAGGGAGAAGAGAAAGAAGGGTTTATTATGACATCACAATGTATTCTGATTTTATGAAATCCTTTGACTTTGTAATTGTTATTGTGTTATTTCAGGGAATAAATGGACTTACTCAGGCACAATACATACAGTTACGACTAAGCGTCGTGGTAGTTATGGCCCCAGAATCATGACGCATACTTCTATAACATACTTTTTTTAATACACTTTTGTTAATTATACCACTGTGTTTGTCTTGATTATTACCGGCCCTGCAAGGCTACAACACTGGTGACGAGGATTCGAAACTTACATCGCCACAGCATTGGTGGTGAGGATTCGAGACCTACATCTCACAACACTGGCGTTGAGGATTTATTCGAACATTACCCAAATCTGTATCGCACAACACTGGAATCAAGGATTTAAAACCTACATCATACAACACTGGAGACAAGGTATTCGGAATTTTTCTTTGAAAATATGTCGCACAACTTTGACGATAAGGAATTCAGATGTATTCAAACACGAAAATAAACCGGACTTAAACACTGGCAACAGAAAACTCGGGTTTATGTCTACAATTGAATTGTTGGATTAAAAAAAAAGACTTTTGTGGTATTCTCAAGTTATTTGTTAACAATAGAGCAAGAGATTAAAATCATATTAAATTTTAATAAAGTGTGTAAATTCTAAAAAAAAAATTCTGACGTCACGAAAAGGACTGAAGAAAATGATGTTGTTTTCTAAGTAGAACGAAATACTTTAAAAACAACATTTTGAAAAATGAAGGAAACAGCAGGATAAACCAACAAAAAAGGTCTGTCGATTTTCTTTTGTTAATCAGAAACTGCGTAAATAAGTTTTGTTCGAGCTTATTTTTTTTTTTACTGAGAGGTTACGAACTTATCTCACAATAAGAGAAAACTATGAACTGTGTGAATTATATAGGATTTGTAACGTATGAAAATTAGGCACATGGTCAGAATTAATATAAAAATGACAGTGTCAATGGTAAGGCCGTCGTCTTTTCTTTTTCTTTTTAGTTTGGGACAGAAATAAGGCGCATATTTAGGAGTGGCTCATACTCAGAGGTTCTTTGATATGATAGAGGCGCGTTCAAGCTATTTCGGCCCTATTAAAACTATGGCGTCCAGAAAATTTAACATTCGGCTTATCCACGACTTCTGCGGCACGACAACAGATATACCAAGAGTAGAATGGTTGGAAAACTTGGAATTGACATGAAAACTTTGCAAGAGAACCAAGATAGATCGAGTTCTGCCATTACGATTGAAAGGCGCGGCCTGAGAAACATATCGGCAGCTATCAAAAGAGCAACAAGAAGACGTTGAAGAGATCAAAAGCGCTCTTTTAAAAGCCTACGGAACGGATTCGTTTGTAGCTTTCCGACAATTTACCATGCGCTGCCTTCGTCCAGGAGAGACTGCAGACACATTCCTAACAGACTTTCAACAGCTAACACGGCTGGTAGGTGAAATGCCGCCAGAATGTTAGATAAAGAGAGCCTTTATCAATGGGCTACGTCAAAGGACCTCTTCTGATTATCCACCAGAATGGAAATGCTAACATTAAGGGAGATACTTGAAAGAGCTTGCATCATATTGGTGGACACCAGAGACGAACATTTAGCCGCTGCAGTGCGACCTAAGCAAGCCTTGCATACACCGAATCTTCACAAAAATAGTCAGAGTGATTTCATCTATTTCAAATGCGGGGGACCGAACCATCGGGCTAAAGATTGCATGCAGCGCGGCAGTTTTAAAAACCGGAGAGAAAGATCGGCCATACGTTGTTATCTTTGCAGCAAAACCGGGAACCTCATGAAAAACTCTCTGGGAAACGGAAACGGGAGCGAGATGTCAGTGCCATTCTCTCCCCATTCAAATTAAAAGAATCACTCCCTGTCAGTAAAGCTGTTGTTAATAGAAAAAAGCGCATAGCACTGGTAGATTCTGAATGTTCCTGGTCCCTTGTAACTGGATCAGTATGCGATCCTTGGAGTTGGCAGTCATCGGACATCTTAACAGTTGATGGTGAAATTCTTTGCAGTAGTGACATCACACTGGCAGTAGATAGTGTAAGCCCCGTAAAAGTTGATGTTCTGGTCGTGGACGGTCCGCTGTTGGGCTTCGACATACTAATTGGAATGGATGTCATTAAGATGTTGGGTGGAGTCCGCATAAATCAGTCCGGTGATGCTATCAGAATCAAGGAACCAGATTTCAGTGCTGAGTTTGATAAGCAAACCTGGGCTTGGACAGCATCGTAGAAATAGTCAGGCAGTCAGCCACCCAGTGGACTTAAGAATAAGGTGCAGTCCTGGTGAGGTCAGAACATAACCGAGTGGATAGTCTAATGAGAGAACCACAGCGATGGCTTTATCTTATCAAGACGACGGTTGAATCTCCGTACTGTGCAAGTGCTGTGTTGCTAAGCAAGCACAACATTGACCAAATATGGTCCATCCATCACCGAAGCAGCCACCCTGACATACAGCAGACACTATACTTTATCAGGCAGGTTGATCCCACAGTTTCTAAAGTGAGGACTGTGGTAAGAAATTGTGAGAAGTGCCAGTCGATTGACCCACTACCCATGCGTTGGCCGAGAGGGAGATTGGATGTTAGCAGCACTTGGTTTCGAATGGTAATGGGTGTAACCCATTACTAAGGCAAGCACTATCTGTCATTCATTGACTGCAGGCCCACACGATTTTAAATTTGGCATCATCTGAGACGAAAAGATGCAGCAACCATCATAAGCCACTTGGAAGGCCTGTTCTGCGAGTGTAGGGTGCTGGCTGAAATACTTGTTGACAATGACGCAACATTTTGCAGCAAGGTTCTCAGGGACTTTCTATGTGAATGGGGAACCTGATTGCATTTTCGTTGTGCGCATGTCTCCTCCAGTAATGGCATTGTGGAGCGATGCCATCAAAGTGTACAGCGGATTGCAATGAGGAAACATTGCACCATAATGGAAGCAGTCTATTCGTACAATGTTACCCCTAAGGATGATGTGTCGCTGCTGACAGCCCCTGCCAACCTGATTTATCGTTACCGCGTCCGACTGAAGGGTATTGATGCACTTCCTCCAGAAAACCCCAAACAGCAACAGATTGGATACAGTGTGGGCAATCGTGTTTGGATGAAAACCTCAATTGGAAAATGTACATCCCCTTATATATGTGAACGCGTTATGGGTGTGATAAGCCCACAGAACGTCCTTGTTGATGGGATGCCCCACCATATAAGGGACCTGCGTCTCATCATAGGCCTGGATACTTCGGAGAGTGAGAGTGACAGTGAACTCTCAACCCAAAGTGCAAAGGTCATCACATCAACGAAGCTGGCGGTGATCCTCTTGAGGTAAACAATGCGTATGCAACAGATGACACTTTTGCAGACGAATCGTCCGAGGAGACAGTACCATTACTACGGAGGAGCGCTAGATGCAAGAGACCCGCCCCAGGTTGTCATTTATGTGATAATCAGATCACAGGAGAGTGTAACGAGGTTGAAAAGGAGAACCCACCAGACTGCTGATGTTGATCCAGTTGCGGTTCGTCGTTTCAAGAGGCAGGGGATGGCCTGCTGTGTTTGCAAGACTGGATGCTTGGATGGAGTATAAATTGAAGTAAATTAAAATGACTGAATCTATGAGTCATGAGTCTCATCTTGAGCGAAACGAGATTTGTAACGTATGCAAATTAGGCACTAGGCCAGGATTAATACAAAAATAACAACGGCAAATCAGTGGTCTTATCTTTTTGTTTTCCTTTGGGATCAGAAATATGGCGCGTATTTAGGAGTGGCTCATACTTGGCGGTTCTTTGATAGATAGATGTGCGTTCAAAGAAGCAAAATGTTCCATTAGCGTTAAAAAAAAAATTAACTTATAATTGGATAGGCTCGAGAAAATGGGAGTGCTTTCAAGGGTTGAATGTAGCAAATGGGCTTCGCCGACAGTTTACGTCAAGAAAAAGAATAAATAAATAAGACTTTTCCACGGGTTTGAACCAGGCATTAAGAGGTTACCATTATTCATTGCCTAGTCTGGAAGAAATATTCGCGAAGCTAAATAGAGGAAAGTTTTTTTTGAAAGTGGATTTAAGCGACGCATATTTGCAGATCCCGGTGGATGAAGAATGCTTAAAGTTATTGTGTATAAATACACATAAATGGTTATGCAAATTTGAAAAAGTAAAGGTGTGCCGACTATATTTCAGCAGGTAATGGACACATTACTTAGCAGTCTAGAATTTGCGACGGCCTATCTGGATGATATATTAATAATTAGTAAAACTATGGAGCAACATAAAGCGCAAATACATGAAGTTTTCCACAGAATTCAAGATTATAGTTTCAAACTAAAATAAGAGAAATGTGAATTTTTCATGGAACAAATTAAATATCTGGGACAAATAATTAACAAGAATGGGGGAAGATCCGACCCAGAGAGAACAGGTGCAATAAAGAATATGCCAGCATCAGAAAATATATCGGCTTTGCAGAGTTTCCTTGGGTTAGCGAATTACTATAACGTATTTACTCCAAGTATGTACAACCTACGAGCGCCTTTAAACGAACTACTAAAGAAGGAGAAAGACTGGATTTAGACGGCAGAATGCCAGGAGGCATTTAAGAAAATAAAGAACATTCTGATGCGAGTTTATATGGCATAAGAGCATGTATTTTACACAGAATGAACGACGGTTCGCTAAAGCCAATAGCGCATGCGCCTCATACACTTTTACCAGCGGAGAAGATATACTCGCAAATTGAAAAAGAATCGATGGGTATCATTTTTGCGGTAACAAAATTTCACCGTTTCGTGCACGGAAGATTTTTATTAAAAATCGACCATAAACCTTTATTAACGATTTATGGATCGAAAAGGGTTAACCTACACATACGGCGAATAGATTACAGAGATGGGGAATCATCCTCCTAAATTATAACTACAAGATGGAGTATCTCCCATCTTCAAAGATCAGTCATGTGGACAGACTGTCTAGATTGATACCGAAATCTGTCGAACCCCTTGAGGACACGGTAATTCACTCTCTATGATTAGAAGTAGAGGTGAAAAACATGTTGTGTTCTATCGTAAGAAAACTTCCAGTGACGCTTGGAGAGATAAAGACAAAATCGATGAACGATGATTTTATAAATATATTAAAAAGGGCATAATAGAAACGAACCAAAAAAGCCTGGAAGCATATTTCATCTGTAGTAATGTACAGTGATCGGGTGGTCATTCCGGTGACATTGCAAAAACGTATTCTACAAGAGTTTCATGTTAGGCATACAGGCATATTACGGATGAAGAGTCTTATGCAAAGTTATGTCTACATGGATCGAGCTATTGAAAATACAATTAAATCATGTGTTCGCAGCAAAAAACGCCTCCCATAAAATTCAAATCCTAGCCTAAAACGGACCGACTGTGGTCGTGAATCCATATTGACTTTGCTGGGCTATTGGACGGGCTCTATTATTTAGTTGAAGTGGATAGCTTCACTAAACGGCCAGAGATACTTAAGTGTAAAAAAAAAAAAACAACGATGGAAACAACAATTGGGTTTCTGCATGAATTGTTTGCACGTTTCGGAATCGTGGCTTGTGTAGTATCGGATAACGGTACTCAATTCACATCAAGTGAATTAAAAATTGTTGTTTTTAGTGGAACACCGCACAATCGCGGCGTGTCATGCAAAAAGCAACGGTCAAGCAGAGGGATTTGTCGATACTTTTAAAAGAGCATTAAAAAAAGTGAGGGTACTGCCACGGGGAAAGCTATACAGGATTTTCTACAAGGGTATAGAATGACCCTAATAATAACATTCCATCTTGGTTGTCACCAGCGGAAGCTATGTTCACAAGAAAGATCAAGACGACTTTCGAAAGAATGTCATCGACTCATAAGAAATCGTAACGAAAAGTAAATGTCAAAAAAATTTAAAATTGGAAAAAAGTATTTTTTTCTAATGTTTAAAAACAACAAATCAGTTTGGGAAATCGGGATTGTGGATAAAAGAATTAGGAATATGCTCTACATGGTGAAAGGGCCTAAATTAACTCATAAGAGACATTTAAACCAAATCAGGAAAAGATATTCCGATACTGTAGAGGACAATACTAATTGATGGACGTCGTGTTTAACACGTTCGAATTACCAGTCCCGCAAATATTTTTTCAAAAGCTAAAATCTAAAAGGAAAAGAAATAATTTAGACATCATGGAAGTCAACCCCAAGAGAAAAAAGGTATTGACTCCTTACAGAGCAAAGGGTTAGGGTGTAAGCTGATCTAACTATTTCATGGAATAAATGGACTTACCCAGATACAATAAATACAGTGATGACTAAGCGTCGTGGCAATTATTGGTGGCGGTACTGGCCCCAGAATGAAATGCATACTTATGTAAAATACTTTTGCTAATACACTTTTGTCAATTATACCACTGTGTTTGTCGTGATTATTACCGACCCTGCAAGGCCACAACAAAAAAACGATTATCAATCAATGTCAGAGTTAAGAAATTATATATTTAATATGAAGAGGAGCGTTTTTTGTTTTGTTCTGGAGATGTATATTAAAGTCTTAAATTATCGATCCACTATGTTGTATATTGGCTTTGAAATAGACGAAAATATATTAATTTAATATAGAAAACTTTTGTGGCAACAAAAAATGAAAGTAGGTAAAGGAATGCAGAGTTCAAAGTATCGAAAAGTATTGTTCTGGGAAAAGGAAGGTATTTGTCTGTTAGGAGAAATTAAATACACATGTGTGTTTCAGCTGTCGCTCTCTGTGTTTACGTGTGTGTAAATGAATATGCATGAAGATATGTCTGTGTGTATTAGTGTGCCTTTGTTTAGTTAGTAAGAATGTATATGTTTGTTAATTTCGGCTGGCACCATGTGCGTTTACGTTTGTGTAAATAGTGTGTCTCTGTTTTGTTAGTGAAAGGGTGTGTGCGTCTATGAACTTGTGTACATGTGCCTTTGTTGAGTGGCGTATGTGTGCTTCACCTGACATTGTGTTTTGAGGTCCATGAAAGTCTCTAATTCATCTGTCGTGGCCCTCCACCCTCCGAAGAGGTTAGGCAAGACTATGTTGTGCACACGTTTGTTGTCTGTGGAAGAAACAGAGGAAAGAAAAGGAAGCTGCTCGTTTCTTTTATACTATGCACTGGAATTCTGATTGACTGAAAGAAACTGCTGAATGGAGATTTTGTCCAATCAAGACTCGATATAGAAATACAATATTGCAGCTGTCTCTTCTAATATATATATATATATATATATATATATATATATATATATATGTGTGTTCTTTTGACATATCTAGCCTGTTTACCCGTGTTCCCCTTCTTGAAACGATTAACATATGTGCTGATGCCTTATATCGCGGTCAACTGCCCATTCCTCCTATCCCCGAAAATGTTTTTGTGGAGTTGATGAAATTTGCTACGATGTCGGTTGAATTCAGTTTTGATGACATTATGTACAGACAGATTGATGGTGTATCTATGGGCTCTCCCTTAGGACCAGCATTGGCCAATATTTTTGTTGGTTTCCATGAAGAAGGTCTCCTATCTGGTCCAAATAGACCAGATATCTACTTTCGTTATGTTGACGACACCTTTTGTCTGTTCAACAATGAAACGGAAGCGGACGTTTTTTTTACGTCCCTTAACAATATTCATCCAGCTCTTAAATTCACTATTAATAAGGAAACTAATTCTTCACTGCCATTCCTTGATGTATTAGTTAATAAAGCTTCCTGTGGTTTCTTAACATCAGTATATCGGAAACCTACCATCACTGGTCTTTATACTCGCTGGGACTCATTTTGTCCCACAAAGCAAAAATTTAATCTTATTAAAACCCTTACCCATAGGGCCTTAAAGATTTGTTCGAAGACCAAGCTGGATGAAGAAATTAAATTTATCACCAAGACCCTCTGTAACAATGGCTACCCTTTAGACATTGTACAATCTACAATTAAAACAAAAATATTACATTTTTACAAAAGCAAACCAGCTTCTGTAGACAGATGCCCTATTTACCTTCACCTACCTTGGCTTGGTAACATTAGTGATAGATTCGCCAAACAAATCTCTTTGTCTGTACAACAATGTTATTTTGCTGCGAATACACGAGTTGTTTTTTCCTCTCGTCCAATCTTGACTTCTATTCGAAAAGATATCCTTCCCCCACATCATAATAATTCCATTATTTATTTATTTAAATGTAGTTGCAGTATGCACTACGTTGAGATGACGTCACAGAGATTGAACATCCGGGTCAAACAACACGTGCCCACAAAAATTCGCAATGCAAATTATTTACCAACTGACGTTTTGAATAATACTTATGGTTCGTCGATAGGTCAACATCTCATAAATAACCGCACCTGTGCCTCTAAATTCAGTGTCGACTTATTCTCCATTCTTAGTAAGTCGCACTCCCCTTATCATCTCAAGATCCTAGAAACAATTTATATTAATTCCTTGAGACCTTCTCTTTGCAAGCAAAGAGAAAATCTCCTCGGGCTTAATGTTGTTTCTATTTGATTGAACTTTTTTTTTTTTTCTATATTTAAAAAAAAAAAAAATTTTTTTTTGAAATTTTTTTTTTACCCCTTTCCCTCGCTATAATTCTCATAGCATCTTTTTTATATTTTTTATACATTACATCGATATTTGGCTCTGTTGAGCGAGGTACGAAACCAGTCAGCTGCCCTTTCATCTTTTTAATTTCTTAATTCATTATGAATAATAAATATTGTCTCTTCAATGCCATTTTAAAGTGTTGTACGACAAAGAAAATATTTAAATATATATATATATATATATATATATATATATATATATATATATATATATATATAACAATTACTGATTGAACGGGTCACAGGTGGTTTAGTAAAATATATAAAATTCATAAAACTGGACTGCATTTCAAAACATCTTTTCAAAGGTCAGGGATTTTCTAACTATGGAATTCAAAAATATAATTTATTTTCTTTGGTCACTTCAAACATATGCTCAATTTTTATTCCAGCATATATATTTTTAAAAATAATGCCATTATCCAAGTTTGTATCTTTTTTTTAATGGAAATCGCTCCAAACAAGGCATGAAGCCACTTGATGTAAGGAGCTAAGAAAATACCACTTCAAGGTCAAAAACTAGCCAACGATAAGTGTTATATGGATAGATTCCGACCCAGAAAACAGCAATTCTTCCCTCTTTGTCGGAAACATCGCTCATGGAATGTGAGGATTAAAGGACAAAATAAAGAAAAGCTAGAGTTACGAGGCCGCCGAAAGTAAACCCAAGGTCCACTTTCTACCCTCCTATAGCTGAAATCACAGGTAACTTTAAATAACTAGTTTTATTTTTTGTCCCCTTTTTAAAGGTCTACATTTGTATTACAACGGATCGGAAGTGTAAGAAATACCGGAATATGTTTTGCAGACATATGTGGATATGTGTTCTTTTGAGATTATTGTAATATTTGCAGGTACAACTTTTTCACCCGTCATTGCTTTCAAGTCTTCCTTCAACAATTGTCACTCACCAACTATTTCAAAGTGAGCCATTACAAATAACTGCCTGCCTTCAGTTAGCATAGCTGTTATATACGGCAGAGGCGATCCTATCTCTCTTATGTCGGAGGGATAGACTCTATCCTATCCATTATACACTCCCTGATCTCATCATCACACATATAGTAGTATAGTAGCTACGAGGCAGACTCTTTCGTCTGTAGCTTTTTCACAAACACGGCGCAGCAGGTTCGGTTGCTTCTTGACGTTGTTCTATTGAGTCCTGTTGATCTCCATTGCTGTTGCTGCCACTTGAACATTCAAGGCCATCATCAATTGAATGATTTGCCTCGTCATCCATCACCGATATGCACATTTTGCCATGACCGATATGCACATTTTGCCATGACCGATATGCACATTTTGCTATCACTCAACACTGCAGTTTTGCTTTCCTCAAAACTGCTCACCATCTGAGGACATAGCGAGGCACTCCATCCACATACATAGTTTGGGGACTCATAATTTCCGCCACAGTCCCCGTCTTCCATTCACTAGTACACCTGTTCGGTCAGGTTTTCACCTGGTCTGCATCCCTCATCGACATCATTCACCCATACTTCATACAGGTGCAATGCATTAGCCGGAGCAGTCACACTGTGCACACCATTTTTAGGCATGACATTGTACTAGTAAATCACCTTTTGGGCAGTGCATTACTCTTTATTGATACGTGGAATCGCTCAACGATGCCATTTTCCAATGGTGCGTATGTACACACTGGAAACACAGTCATACACCTCAGCTCTCAGCAAATGTTCTAAAGCTCCTGCTGTTAAATGCCATGTCATTGTGGGTCAGGGTTTCTTCAGGTGGGCCCTTCTCACGGAAAGAAGAGTTCAGACATTTAATCACTGCAGCAGAATCTTCTCATTGCAGGAATTGCAAAATTGCTAATCAGGTGAGCCCACAATCGATGAGAATCGGGTAGTAAGCATTCCCATAGTGGGTAATATCCATACCTAACGTTCGCCATACGTTTGAGTATTTCAGTTTCTCTCTTTTGCATCGAATCAGCTCCGGGAGGTGACAGTGATTAAGTGGACAACGACATGGACTGACGACCTGGGTGTTCAAAGTTCGAATCCAGTCAGTTCCACAGTACTACTTTCACTTAGGGATGTTGGCAACCTTCACGTGGTCCTTCACGTAAGTACCCAATGTCTTTCTAAAAAAAAAGAGTTCTGACTAGAAAGGTATCGGGAAACCAATACCAACACTAGAATCATCTGATTCACACGAAATTAATAGATATCACTTGCGACAAGACCCAATTGCAGATTTCACAGCCTATTTTGGCGTAGAAGGTCATTAAGTCAAATGAGCCTAAAATCTGGCCTGAAATCAAAAATCTGTCTTACCTTAAAAATGATGCACACCAGTATAATTTAAACCTGACAACACCATAAAATTCATTATGTATTACAGTAAATTTAACTGCAGACTTGATTATTAAAAATAATAAGATCAATAAATCTGAAAATAGCCAAAATAAGTGGCTTAAATTTCAGACAGTCGATCGCAGAAAAAGCTTGAGAAAACAATTCAAAACTGCTGGTGAGCTCTTCCTAGTCTCAGGCATAGGATAACCAAGTAAATGAGCCTTCTTTATCACTTCTGCTATTTTGGTCTTTGTTTCTCTCCAATGCCTGCAAGATAAAAGCAAACTGATTTACACTGAGAAACACCAGTCTTACATCGCTGTGACCTTCACCACAGATAGATTATGATTGGCCAACAAACCATACACCATCATTCCTATGCAAATGACAACTCAATGAATCTTGTTGGCCTTTTTGCTCTTTTACAGTTCTGCATCAATTTAGCTTTGTTGTTTTGTTGTTGTTCTATGGCATCTTTACCTTTTTAGGTTATTTAATGCTTAACCCAGTGATTTTGGCAAAGGGTTTTATGCTTCAAGTTCTTAGCATCTTCAAACATTTAGTCATGGTGCAAGTTTCTGTGTAATTTGTCTTATGCAGCCATTTTAAAATATTAACATGTATTTATAGACGTCGATAATTTTTTTTTTTATGTGTCAGTTCGAGTACAGGGATTAATGCTGGAAACAAAATTTAACTTTTCTCATCGAAAAATATTCATAAACTAATGTACACCCTCTGTTAAAAATAACAAAATAAAAATGCTTTGCCAGTGTTCACACTTGCTATATATCTATTTATTTAGATATATTACTAAAGTATCTATGTAAAATCATAGAATTACGTCAGTAATTTAATTTTTCATATATAAATTATAATTATCATTTCTGATGACCTAAAGAAAAAAAAACACCCATCGTTGACTTTTTATTATAGAGTGGAGGATTTCTTTCCGAATTCATATTAAGTGGTGGGGTAAGTCTGAGATGGTTGTTTGACTTACTATTTGCTTTCTCACTTTCCTTCACCAATTTAAATGATTTTATCAAAAGGATAAAACAGGCACATGTTTTACTCGCTAACTTTTGCAAGACGGGATGGAAGTACATATATTTATATACGAATAAATATACATTGAACTTTATTATAGAGTGAAGGATTAGTGAAATGTATTGTGGACAGAAGATACCAAATTTGAACCTTTTGTAAGTAAGAGGAAAGTTTGTGACAAGAAAGCTTATTGAAAACTAAAAGCTAATATATAATGTAGTTACTGAAATTGTATCCTTTAGTTTAAAAGAAATACAAAAATATCTCATTTTACAGTGTGTTTTTTTTAAGAAATGCAGAGTGGCCGTAAACTTTTTGACTCTAGAGAAATTTTATATATATATATATATATATATATATATATATATATATATAATATTTTTTAAGTAAATATTAATTATTATTACCTACAGATATCGATGTTTCATGCTTACACAATCTTCAGTGTAGGGATGTTAATTCATGTCGGTCAGAGGGCTTGAACTCGGTTTTCCACACGCATGCATGGTTGTCTTGTCGACCTCACACGTGCACCCGATCGTCGTAGTAGCAATAAAAAAAATATGTCGATCGAAATTCCTCTCGGCCGGGATGGCGACGATGATGATGATGACGTCGCCGATCTTGTCGTCTCATCCAGCTAGAAATACACTCCCACGTTGAAACTGTTTATATCAGCGAGCGATCACTGGGCTAAAAGCAACCGGTTGGTTCTGTGAGGGCGAAAGATCATTCAAAGCAGTACAAAAGGAAAAGAACAATGTTCAACAACTCGGTCAGGGTTTTTGTACAGAAGAGTAATTATTAATAAAATAAAAGAATTGATTTTACATTAGATTAATGTCTACTGTGCTCGTAAATGTTGCGTTTTCTCTAAGTTATTTCGTTGGTTCTTTCTGTGCGCGAATTCGTTTCACAAGTAGTTGTCTAGTTACAAATTAACTGGCTAAGAAAACGGTGAGGATTTCGTCCGGTTTTCTATTCGTTCACCACGCACGCCATCTTGGCGCGCATCGGACGAACGTCCAACACTGACTGGCTCTCTCGCCGTCTCCACTGGTTCTCTTATTGAAGGTGTCTATCGCCATACACCCCTTTCTCTGCCATCTTCTCTCTGCATCTCTTCCTCTCTTAAG
>OY744522.1:48104577-48307077 GCA_963556195.1 Sepiola atlantica
CAACTTGATGATTTCGAATTGAAATTTGCTTAGGTGGTGAGATAGGGGAGGGGGTGCTGAGGTTTTTGTCGTGGTGAGGTGTAGCATGGATTTTGAGGGGCTGGGTAAAGAGGATGGGGAGGGGGGAAACTCTGTGTCTTTGGTGTGTATGTAGTATCATAGTTTTAGGAAAAGATTTGAAGAAATAAAGATAATTTGAAAGTAGGCAGGGTGGGGGTGGTAAGAGTCTGAAAGAAGTAGTCGAAAGGGTGAGATGGATGAGGTGAAGATTTTGTTGTGGTTAGGTGTGAAATCTTTGGAGGGTAGGAATATTGACCAGCTGGCTATGCCAGGAATGTGTGAATATAAGTGAGTAAGAAGGAAAGTGTTGAAATGTGCTGTGAATATGACAATGAGGGGAAGGAAAAAGAAAGAGAAGGAGAAAAGTGGTATTAATTTTGGCGAGAAATAGGTGAAATGTAGTTTTGTGCAGGCAGTGTTGATGGTTTGAAGTTAAATTGAGGGCAAAAGGAGTTTAAATATCTAAATATTTGTGAGGACGTCTAGATTGTGTTCATTGGTAAGGTTGTTATTTGTAGTTAAGTGGTTTAGATTCGTGGTGAATGAAAATGCATGTGCAGAGGAGTTTGTGTGTGAGTGTGTATACGGGGACTTGTATATAAGTACAATTGAGGACGAAGAGAAAAAAGGTTAGCCATGATCTAGGTTTAGTTTTTGTTCGATCAAGATAAGTTTTCTTATTAAGTGGGATAGATTGTAGAAGTCATTTCGTTGTCTGATGGTGTTGGAGGCTGTGATTAGTGCAGTTTCCAGTAGTCTTCGCCGAGCTTTGTTGTGGATGTATTTGGTGATTTTGGCCTGTTCAAATTTGAAAGCATGATTATGCTCTAATACATGGGAGAAAAGTGTACTGAGAGAGTTATTGTTTTTTATGTCCCTTTTGTGTTCGCTCAATATTTTTTTCAATTCACGTTGCGTTTCCCCCACGTAAATTTGATGGCAGTTGTTGCATAGGACAGTATATAAGCCGGCATGGATGTGGGTTTTTTTTTGGAAATGTCTTGCTGTGTTTAATGTTTGTTTTATGGTTTATGATGTGGTTTGTACTGTTGGAATGCCTAGTTTGTTAAGTGTGTTGCATATGGATGTGTTATTGGAATGCATGGGTAAGAGAAGGGGTCTGTATATGAGAGAGGTGTTTGGTGTTTGATGTTTTTGTATGTTGTTTTTGGAGAATATTTTTTGAAAGGCTTTCTTCTTGGCATTTAGTATATATATGCTCACATATATACAAACCTGTATACACACATAAATATATGCATACATAAATATATACATGCATAAATATATGCATATATGTATACATATACATTCATACACACATATTCATATACACACATAATCACACATGCATACACACGGCTATATGTACATATACACATACATATATACACACATATATACACAGAAACACACACACATGACACACCTATCTCTATAAACACACTAATTAAACCCAAATACGAATACAAACCGCATTTATTCACATTTATATGTATATAGACAGACAATCAAATAAATAAATTATGTTACTAAATAAAATCTACAATTTTATACAAACCCATCTGTACAATATAATATATATATACTGGTCAATATCTATATATTTCTATCGAAAAATGCATCTCTATCTAAATTTCCATATTCCTATACATACATATACATATCTACATACATATCATCACATATACTATGCATCCACACACACTTTTATCCTCCTCCCAAGCAAGGGTATACATTTACTCCATCATGCATACATGCTGTTCTTAAAAATATACACCGTTCTTACGAAATAAGGGGCTATGAATTAAGGAATACATCTACTGATATTCATCCTGTAAATTTATTTATATACACGCTCATACATGTCATTCTACTTTTATACCTCTCGTTTGCTGTGATTCCATAATCTTATGGATATATCATACAGCTTATAGACACAAAATGATAACATTCCCTGCCTCAGTATCCAACATTATCCATCTTATCTAATAATCCTAATTCAAATTTTTAAAGTTGGACCGGCGCTAGCATTAATTCAAGGAACAAACACAAAGAAAATATTGCCAAAGCAAACAAACAAAATAAAATAAAAGCCAGCATATGAGCGTACTATATAATGACTAAGTCAAGGGTAAATAAACACAACCTATCATTAAATAAACTAAAATACAGGTTAAGTATAACATAGGAAACAAAGAAAGATCAAAAAAAATATAAAGAAAAAATAGATAAACTCAAAACCTACACTAAAATGAGATATAGTAACATAGAATAACATAAAATAATAGAATGTAATTTTTAAAAAATGAATAAATATAAATTAAAAATAAAATAAAAAATAAAAAAATGCTCTCCCTCCTTGACAAGGTCCAAAAAAGAATTGCCAACCTAATAGGTCCCTCACTGTCAACCAAGCTTGAGCCTCTGCCCCATCGCCGCAATGTAGCATCCTTGTGCTTGTTTTACAAATACTTCAATGGATTATGCTCCGATGAACTGGCTACTCTGGTGCCCCCTCAACGTAAATTCACTAGACTAACTCGACAATCAACTAAATCTTATTCATTCACTGTGGAGGTCCCCAGATGTCGGAGAGCCTTCTACTCAAATAACTTCTTTCCTCGTGTTGCTGGCCTCTGGAACTCCCTTCCTGCCCCCTGTTTCCCCGACAGTACAGACATGCAGAAGTTTAAAACTAATGTAAACAGACATCTCGCTGCACAGATCCCAATCTAGGTTGACTGCCCCCTACCTTCTCCCCTCTTCTTTTTTCTCAGTAGCCCCTTACGTCTACAGTGGCGTCCTGCCTTGTTTGAGGTGAACTATGTTAAAAAAAAAAATACCTACTATTATACTACCTTTAGTTTTATTTTATTTATTTATGTTGGGAGCAGCATAATTTCAGTTATTAGTGAACAACAATATTTGTAATTCAAAATCTGCTCAGTGAAATGTCTGCAATTCAGAGCCGTTTCTGGCCTAACATTAAGTAATTTTTCCTCTTCTTTAAACCTCATAATTTCCAGTTTCTTATCAAGGCACAAAAACAGGGTGAGTTAAGTGACCCACAGGTGCTCTTTATTTTTGTATTTAGATAAAGGTTTATTTTTCTTCTCACATCTTACATTCAAAAGTAATATAAAATTTGAAAAAAATACTTTTGAATGTAAAATGTGAGAAGAAAAATTAATACGGAAATGAAGAGATTGTAAAAACTAATAGAAAATTATGATTTGGGATTGATTTCCCATGGTCAGTGGAATGCAAAAAGAAGATATATATGCTCTGAATCTTGAATAATATTCAAATATGTATATTATCTCATTATCATCCATTATTTATGTATTATCTAAAACCTAAAATTAAAATAATAGATGCAACACCCCCATGCCTCTTCAAATAGTCACGGCTAGTCACAGAAATATCCCTTTATTTTAGATATACTAAAAGGATAAGGCAAACTTTCTGGAAGTGTGTATTGTTTTCGAAAACTTTCTGGAAGACGCTGTCTGATAAGTGTGTATTGTTTCTGAACTTAATGAATTAATTTTGTATTTAATTAAATCATTATATAAGGTAATTGAATTATTCCTAGATTCTACAACTTTTATCTAGCCCTAAAATGATATAACATATACCTATTTCGATGTAAACAGTTTTGTAAAATCTTTTGCTTAATGTTTAACAAATTGTATTTAGATGTAATTATAAGGCATGATTATAGTGTGCAGAAATTACACCTTTTCCTTTCGTTAGGTATATATTTATTCGCTCTACCTAATATAGACCACTTCAACTGAAAAAGAGTTTTTTTTATTCATTTGTTCCCTAATATATTTAGCTAGTGGTATAGAAGTATCTCGGAATCTGGATTAAGCTTATTTCTAAAAGAGCAAGTATGGTTTCAATATCTGTCCTTAAAACTTCTCTCAGTAGATTCGACATAAGTACAGGTATTATTCCTAGTCAATACATCACATTTATATACTACACATGAAATCATGCAGCTCCCTCCCAGAAGACACTCGCTAGCATTTCTTCAATTGCATTTTGCCTCAGATCCATTAGTAACAGTATTCCTAGTGCTAGTGTTGGCACTATTACTCGCTTTTTGTACTTTGGTACTATTATAACCGATTATGGATGAAGCTAGATTTTTGGAGGTTGAAAAATATAGTTTAAAAGTATTTTTATTTATGAATTTACCTATTCTACTACCTCTATGAAATTTTTTTCTATAATATATAAATCTTTTTCAGAATATTGGTTAGAATATGTTGACTATAAAGAGATTTGAACCAAATTGTCTCACGTTTCCTGTTTTTCCTACCGCTAATACTATGAGTGCCTGATAGATGATCCTCTGTATTGGAGTTTCGATCATTCTACTGTCTATTGCCACTGCTAATTCTACCAACTCTATTTTTGCTTATCCCCATTGCCCTATAATAGGAAATTAAATTGCCCATTCTTCTACTACCCCCTTTATCAGTCCCATTACCAACCGAGTCCAGTATTATATCACTAATTTTATCCCTGCCCTCATATACAGGGTGGGCCAAAATAAGGGTCCTATCTTTAAATTTAAATAACTTGAATTTGAATAACTTCCACAAAATAAAAGTTAAACTCACCAAACTTTATGTGTGTGTAGACTGACCCTTCCGAGATTTTTTGAAATAAACAAATCAAATTTTAGCCGAAAAACACTTCTTAAAACTTACAAAAACTAAAGTATTGTTTTTTACACTGTTTTGAGTTTTTTAAGCAAAAATAATGTTTTCTAAATGAGGGTACGTTCCTTAGGGCTAATACGGCTCATGCTTGCTTCGGAAGGGGTCCTTTACTTATTCTAAAAAAAAAAATTTTTTAAATCAATAAATAAAAAAGTTATGAATTTTTAAAAATAGGACCCTTATTTTTGCCCACCCTGTATATATAAAGCTTCGTTACATTTTTTTTGGTCAAGTCTTTGTGGATTTTTCCCATTTTCTGTTCTGTCTTTAGAATAATATATTTTCCTATTACTTGTAAATGTACTCCTTGCTCTAATGATCAGCAAAGTTAGACTGAAGTCTATATATTTTCCCTTTACTTTCCTGTGAAACGCGTGTAAGAAAATATTTTGATTCTGGAAAAAAATAAAATAAAGGATAAAATGAAAAAAAAGAAGTTTTGTTTGTCGGAAGAATAAAGAAGAAATACGGAAATTCGCCGATATATGAAAATAAAGGAAGTTGAGATGAATATTATGATTTTGGATTAATTTTACCTGTGCTCATTGAAATGCAACTATAAAGTATATATGCTCTGAATCTTGTAATACAACTTCAGTGAGTTTGCAATTGAAAATATTTTAGAAAATTATAAAGAAATTATAAGCCTAAATATATATCTTTTATAAGAACTTTCAAATACTTTCGAGCTCCCGGCACTTGACAATGTTTACATTGAGATTTCCCTTACATTCAGCCAGTGTTGTGTGATAGTGCAGGGGTAGAGACGCCAACTGTTAGTTTAGTTTTGATCCAGGCTTGAGGCACTAGCTTGTCTAGCCGCACTGAAGAACTGTGATGCAGCAAAACAATCTGTATGTGGATGACTATATATATATATATATATATATATATATATATATATATATATATATAGAGAGAGAGAGAGAGAGAGAGAGAGGAAAAGATAATTCATATGGTACTACTGGACGAATATTTAACATAATTAGATCCTTCCTATCCAAACGAAAGATCCAGGTTGTCCTCGATGGCCGTTCATCTAAACAACATAACATAAATGCAGGTGTACTCCAGGGATCGATCTTTGGACCTTTATTGTTCCTGATTTTCATAAACGACCTCCCTGATGACATTGTATCTAAGATGGGTATATTTGCTGACGACACCACGCTCTACTCTCGTCATGTGGGAAAAATGGACGCACACATATCCGAGGCAATGGCTGAATCCATAGAAAGTGACCTCCAGTCTGTAGTAGAATGGAGTCATAAATATATGGTAGCATTTAATGCTGCTAAGACAAAGATCCTTTCCTTCAACAACTACAAGAAACCTCTTCAACCACCGATTGCCATAGCAAATAACATCCTACCTGAGAGTTCAACGTTCAAACTCCTCGGTCTAACATTCACAGGTAACATGAATTGGAATAAATACATATAAGACATTGTCAAGGCTGCTGCAAAGAAAGTAGGCTTCCTCTACCGAGATAGAAAACTTCTCACACCTGACAGTATCCTATATCTCTACAAAGCCACCATCCGCCCATGCATGGAGTATTGTTGTCACATCTGGGCTGGTGCAGCACCAGTCTCTCTCTCTTAGACAAAGTTCAAAAAAGAGTAACTAATCTAATAGGTCCTTCACTATCCACCAAGCTTCAGCACCTGTCCCATTGTCGCAATGATGCATCCTTGTGCTTGTTTTACAAGTACTTCAATGGAATGTGCTCCCATGAACTTGCTGCTCTGGTGCCCCCTCGACGTAAATACACCCGACCAACCTGACAAGTCTCATCCATTCACTGTGGAGGTCCCTAGATGCCAGAGAGCCTTCTACTTCAATAGCTTCTTTTCTTCGAGCTGCCGACCTTTGAAACTCCTTCCCTGTTCCCCGTTTCCCCGACTGTACCGACATGCATAAATGTAAACAGACATCTCACTGCACAGCTAAAAGAACTTTCACCCTAATTTTCAGTAGCCCCTTACGTCTACAGTGGCAATGTGCCTTGTTTGAGGTGAACTCAGTTAAAAAAAATAATCAAAAAATAACTTTAAGTGGCTCTTTAGGTGTTAAGATTCAAGAGCAGGTCAGAGATACGGGGTTGGATACATATGAGTTACATGTAAACATTTCTTCATTGCATTGGCTATACTCTTTTCCCCCTGCTACCACCACCCACCACCCTACGCACACATCTCTTAATACACTGAAGAAGGCCAAAGACAGGGGCCGAAAATTTTGTTCTTTTAAAAAATATCTTTTTTAAAAAAGACATTTTGTATTTCTATACGTCAACAAATAAGAAATAAATAAAAAATATATAAATATTAATATATTTTTCACATTAATTTTTTATACATATATATATATATATATATATATATATATATATATATATATATATATATATATATATGATTATTTTTATTTATACAGTGGCATGTCGATGTTATCGATCAACATCTGTTAGAAACTGAGATCTCATCAGGCAGAATTAAAATCCGATCCTTACCTCATATCATATTCAGGAAAAACCTGATGAGATCTCAGTTTCTAACAGCTGTTAATCGATAACATTGATATGCCAGTGTTGCAGATTTTGTACATGTCTGTATAAATAAAAATAATCATATATATAAAAGCTCTATTTTATATTGAGCACTTTTTATAAGCCCGGTTGAAATTCTTTGGATATCTATCTTGTGAATGTTTACTTTACCTGGATTACTATATATATATATATATATATATATATATATATATATATTTAGTCATCCACATGCATACTGTTTTGCTGTATCACATCTTTTCAGTGTAGCTAGACAAGCAAGTGCCTCCAGCCAAGATCGTAACTCGACTGTCTAGTCGATAGTTGGCGCTTCTCACCACTTAGCTATCATCTGGTAGCTGCTGAGAGTAAGCGAAATCTCAATGATAAACATTGTCTAATGCCAACATCTCCATTTGTTTACACAAAAAGCAATGCGTTATAAGTTAGTGGCAGTGGCGATTTCATTTACCAGAGAGCTCAACCCAAGAACCGGGGGGGGGGGCATATGTTTGTCATCCACAGGCAGACAGTTACACTGTAGCACAGCCCTTCAGTGTGCCTTGACAAATAAGTGCTTCAAGCCAGGATTGAAACTCGACCGTTTAGACGACAATCGTGCTTATAATCACTTAGCTATCATCTGACAGCTGGTGAGATTAAGCGAAATCGCAATGATAAACATTGTTAAATGCAGAGAGCTCCATTTGTTTACACAAAGAACAATGATTTGGGGACAATTGAACATGATTTGATAATACCCATATTTTCTAACTCTGACCCCAAAACAAAAAAAAAACAGAAGAAAACAAAAAAGATTTTTGTAAGAAGTAAAATATGTATAATGCATATGACCGCAACTTTATAAAGTTAAAAAGTTAATGCTCTTTTTATGATTCCGCCTACATAGTAAGAATGAGATATCTGGAATTCACAGGAAAATGTTGATTCATAATGGCAGACATTTATGACAGTGTTTCCTGCAACTGCTTGGATTGTGAGTCACAAACAAAAAAAAAACAGAGAGAAAAAGAATAGAATAATGGAATAAAACCTGACCATTTACAACAGCAGTTCCCAACCTTTTTCCAAAGATGACCCCGTTTCAACTTCACCATACTTTTTGCGAATTCTTAATCTTAAACAAAACAACATAAAAGAAAGAATGTGAAAATAACAAGAAAAACAAAACTAAATGAAATGTTTTTGAAAAAATAATTAATTAAACAAAAACTTTCAAATTTGAGAAATTAAAAGCATTTTTATGTATTAAGAGTATTTACAAACTGTGAACTGATGGACTTATCCTTCCATACTAGTATTAGTTCAGTAGAACAGATGGTGAGAAATGAAAATAACCCAGTTGTGTACTTTCATTTTTAAGCGATCTCTTTGCCCATTTCTGCTCCTCAGGTAAGAATTGATGATTCTTACCGTAATTAGATTATTATCTGTATAGCTTTGTGATATCAAGAACGTCGCAATCTTAAGGTAGAAAGGGCTTAGATTCCCTTAGTAAAAAACAGGTAGATCCCTAAATCTAGTTGTGGAAATAAGATTTCACAGCAATTCTTGCACCAACACATGGTCTAGAATTAAAACCAGAATTCACCCTCATTTGCTGGCTACAGTTAACATTGGCTCCGAAGCTTTTCCTCTAACAGAAAAGACACTATGAGAATCTTGCTTCATGCTCCACACATGTTTTATTTTTTACCCTTTAAAGGAATAATATGTGCATTCTTTTATTGTATGGTAACAATGTATTTATGTATGTAATTCTATGTCTTGCCTAGGTTATTATTTTTATAGTTTGTCATAGTCAAACTATTAATAAATGAAATGTCTTTGTCCCCCACAGTTTCTTAACTGTCTTTTATTTTACAACACATGCATTATTGCCAACATAATACATAGCGATTATTAGCAACCCCCAACAGGCTCAAATAATGAATTTATATTCTCTACTCACGTGTTACTAATCTTGATAAAAGGAATATCCAATATTCTAGCTTTATACAGATAACACAATATCAGAATTACTTGATGCTCCCAATTATAAATTTCATATCAATTCTTAATGTGTGTTACATATTAATTAGCGCTAATTAATTGTTGGACTTAAATGTTAAAATATTGGATTTTATTCCATTTTATATATTTTCGTGGCGATGCACATGGTCGACACCATCACGAGCACCGCCATCTTGGATAGTATTTTCTAGAGTAAACACGATGGTTGGAAATAAATAGAAAAGAAAATAATGATAAAGAAAATGGTAATGATGAGGAGACAACTGAATTTACATAAGTAAACATAGATTTATTCTCACACAGAAAGTTTGTTAAAGACAAGCTTATGACAGACATGGTACACGAAAAAGGAGGTGTTATTTAACAGACATAATTACCAAAAACTATGTTAACAATCCCTAGATACAACCGAGAATAGACATGAATTGACAAGGTAAACAAGGAGAATGTTGAGCATATAAGATGATATACAACTTACTTGTACAGAAAAAGTGCTATGTTGAAATGGCTAGCTTTCTGGATATTTCATCTCAATGCCCAGAAGCCATTTCCATCTAAATGATGGATAGACAAGGGGAGCGATAATCTGCTGGCTTCATGGTGCATAATCATGTAAAAACGGAGAGCTGGGCCAGATGCGTCTTGCTAGTTCCAGCTCAAGGCATGGACAGAGAGAGTGCTTTAATTTCCAACCTCTACACATGTGCAAGTCTTTTTAGTACTTGAAAAACTGAAGATTCATTTCTCACCATTGCTACTGTAGTTTAAGGGAGATAACTCGAAATTGATTCAAGAGACGTAGCTTGTGACTATACAGGGCTAACAGTAGTTTGCCAAATAAAAAATATCACTGAGTATAATTGACAATGTTTGATCATAGCTTCACCTGTCTCTCTATACGAATCTAGATCTCTGATTGGTTGAATTTAATCATGTGACATAGTACTTATTATTAAATTGTTTATTTATTCGTTGTTAAAATTATCTAAAGTTTAATTTATTTTGTTAAATAAATATCAAATGATTCATACTTTTATTTTGAATCTGAAACTGTGCCATAGTCGTTAACGAGGGCGATGGATATTGGTTGCTTCTTGGGGAGCTCGGGCTGTGGTCTGGATACTCCTCTCTTGGCCA
Source organism: Sepiola atlantica (assembly GCA_963556195.1). Taxonomy (NCBI): domain Eukaryota; kingdom Metazoa; phylum Mollusca; class Cephalopoda; order Sepiida; family Sepiolidae; genus Sepiola; species Sepiola atlantica. The sequence continues at coordinate 48,115,099 of OY744522.1, forward strand.
GTGGAAGAAGGAGAAGAAAGACAATTTTATTAACTTAACTACTTGAATCCATTTCTATAACTAAGAGTTGTTTCTGGCTAGATTGTTAGAGGAGACACAAGGGGCTAAACACCTCATCCATCTGTATTCTACATGACTACTTTTCCTTGCTAAGTTCTAAACAGCAACTAAATATATTTCAAATTCCTTTATCTCATGTGACTAAATCGACCTTTCCACTATCTGCTCTCACAACTGATCCTGCAGACAAGCCCTGTCAATCACACTCACTATCCATCTACACTTACCTTTCTAAAAACATATTACTGATAACTTATTTTCTGATATATCAAGTACAAACAAATATAAAACAAAAGTTATCTCTAGTTCCTAAAATATATTGAAGAGATGCTTCTTCTTCTTCTTTCGTGTGAATCAGATGATTCTGGTGTTGGCATTAGTTTCCCCAATGTTTTTCTAGTCAGAAATCTTTCTGGAAAGACATCAGGTACTTACAGGAAGGACCACGAGAAGTCTGCCAACATCCCTAAGTGAAAGTGATACTGTGGAACCGACTGGATTCGAACATGAAACAGCCAGGTCTTCAGTCCGTGTCGATATCCACTTAACCACCGTCACCTCCCGAAGAGATGCTAATCATCAATGATGCATGTCTGAGTTTATTCAGTGTCAGGTCTCTTAGCATCATACCCATTATATTAGGCTACCCAGCTGGTATTGATACAAGCTTGTGACCCTGTTGCACACTACAAAAACATGCATTATGGGGGAAAAAACACAGGCTAATAGTTGAAAGTAGTTTAATATAGTTATTTGATAATAAGACGAGGAGCGAGAAACATGCAACATAATTAACCAAGCATTACAGAAAGGGTATTTTTTAAAATAGTCAGTTAAGTAAAAAGAGTTTGTGAGAAACGAAGCTAGTATACAGGTGGCTATGTGAGATGCTCTTCTCCATGATAACCGTAATAAAGATTTTAGGAATGTATGACATAACAAATTGGCAGGTGACTGTTTGCTTAATAGAGTTAATAAATTAATATTCTAAATATTCTAAAGCATTCGTAGTTATCGATTCATTCCTGATGCAGATTGCAGCTATGAAGAAAACATCGATGTAGCAGCCAGTGACACGGTTCACACGTGCGGAATTAAAAGATTAAAGATGATACCTTTCGGCGATTAAGGTTTTATTCAACTCAAAAACACTCACAAAACAAAGATGGCGATTTAATCTTAGCAAGGGCAGATAAGTAGAATGATGGCGATTTAATCTTAGAAAAAGTAGATAACTAGAATCATCATCATCATCATCATCATCATCATCATCATCATCATCCGTTTTACATGCTGACATGTGTTGGACGGCTTCCAAACTAATCTATCTGTAGCCAAGTCTTTATTAATCCCTTTTTCTCCCAAGTATATTTTTATCACATCCTCCCATGTTTTTCTTGTCCTTCTTCTGTGAACTGGACCTGCTACCTCAACTGTTTTACATCTACTGACCCAAAGACTCTCCCCCATTCTTTCAACATGGTCATACCAACGAAGTCTTCTGTTATGCATACATCTCTCTATATTGCCCAGATTTAATCTTTTTCTGAGGTCATCAGATCTAAGCCTGTCTTTAAGTTTCACATTACACATCCATCATATCATTCTCATATCATTTCTCTCCATGCAACACATGTCCTCAACCTTCATTGCCCATGTTTAACTTCCATACATCATCACACTACATACACATGCCACTCCTAACTCTTGCAATAACACTAGCACCTGCTCCACCCTGTGCTCCAATGGTATCACCAAGGTAACACAATCTCTCGACAACCTCAATAGCTTTGCCGCCTAAATATACTTTGTTCACTACTTAGTTCTCATGCATCTCTATTGTCTAACACTTCTTGCATATAAACTGGTTATCCTCGCTCAACCTACCAGTAATTCCACTGCACTTCTTGTGTACCCAATGCTTACAAGTACCACAAAAGATTGAATTGTGCCCAACTCCCTTTCCATAAAATGAGTAGGGGAACTCTTTTGGGGAGCTTTCTAATGCTACAACCACTTATCATCATTTTGGTCTTGGTAACATTTACTCTAAGACCTTTACTTTCTATAGCATTCCTCCAAGTCTTTAACTTAACAAGTAGGTCTTCCATTGTTTCACAGGCAAGTACTAAATCATCAGCATACAGCGTTTCTTCCGGACAATCCAAACGAACTTCCTGGACAATGTTTCTAAGAAACAAATAAAAAGTAACGGACTCAGTACTCCTACTTAAGCAGTAAAGCTGTCACTAAATGTGCTGTTCATTCTTTGAGCATTTTTGTACATTGCTTGAACAACCTTCACCAACCACACATTTGCTCTTAGTTTACCCAAAGCCCAGCAGACAACATCTCCTGGGACTCTGTCAAAAACTTTCTCCAGATCCACAAAGGCAATAAACAGGTTCTTATTATCATTAAGGTACTTCTCTTGCATCTGTCTCAGGATAAATATAGCATCAGTGGTATTTTGCCCAGGCATAAAACCAAACTGCATTTCATCTATCTGACTTATTTGTTGCTCAATTATTCTCTCAATTACTTTCATGACCTGATCTATCAACCTCTGGAATTACCTCTATCGAGTGCTTCCTCTTTTACCCTTGTAATAATTCACATTGGGATAACCTCTTCTTTGGTGATTTGTCAAGTTCATGAGCATCTCAATGCCTGTTTCACCTGCAGCCTTCAACAATGCCTGAGGGTTCTGCATTTCACTTACAGCTCCCCGTACTATTTCTTTCTCATTTTTCACAATATTTTATCACAGGTATCCAAGTAAATACACTAAGGTAGACCACAAAAAGAATAACCAACATCATTACCGAATTATATATTTACCTACAGACGTAGCTATGTCACTACTTATCAATATTACATGGTCTAAATTAAACCGGTAACCCGTTTATTGCTTTAATTCAAAATGACAACGAAAAGATAAAGTCCATTTCTACTATTCATAACAACTTTATTGAGCCATCTTCATCGTAGTGTAAATTAAAGGGAATGAAAGAGAAGGGTGTTAGGAATTAAATATGTCCATAAGCATGGACAAAGACAAAAGGTTAGACATGTGATGTAAAATAAATGTCCTGTTAGTAGGGAAGAGAGAATAGTGCATATAATGAGAAATTTTGAATTTTCTGTTTGTAAGAAAGGAGAAAGAGTTCATATATGAGAACGTGTGTACGTACATAGGTGTTGAAGTCAGACCGTGTCCATGTGTGTATGTAGGTATGTATGTGTGTCGTTACATTAATTCCATGTGTGTGCGGCCGTAGCCATGTTCGATCCTTAGTGTACGGCCATAGCCATGTTGGATCCTTGGGTCTTCTTCAATCAGCGCCAAGCTTAGAAATTAAGCATAGATTCAAAATCGTTAACCTTGACCTGTTGCTGCTGCTGTTGTTTGTAGTACCGCCGCTACAAATGTACATACCCAAATGCAAATATGTAGACGGACATGCACACACAATATATACAGAGACAACAGATATCCTTTGAAAGAGTGCAATCCCCAACCGCACTTTTCTCGACCCGGTATTGTTTAAGTTCAGTCACCAGTAGCGATGTTGGTCTAAGTAGAGAAGAATTTGTGATAGTTCAGAGTTTTCTTTCTCCTAGACTAGTTGTTCTAGCAAGACATGAGAGTCTAGCTATTCTACTCTGTCATCCATAGTTGGGTGTGTGGTAATACCTGACAGAAAGTGACTTTTTGTCTAAATTATTGTAGCTGACCCCCTGATAAATTTGCCTTCTCAACCCCCAACCATTGCATGACCTATCAACCCAAATGTATATAATTTCCCAAAAGAAAAAAGTGTAATTCTTTATGATTCTTCTTATGATGGGTGTGGTCACCTGATCCACACAGTCGAACACTTGTTGACGAGTTGTTTATCACGGTTGATATTTATACCACCCAAAAGTTGTGCCATCCAACCCAGAAACTCCTCCCCCCCCACACACACTCCACTCCCTGGGCGGCAGCAGGTATTCAATTTCAGATGATCTTAAAGAAAGCAAAAACTCAAAACAAACGTTTTGCCTAATTTTTAGTTTACTTAATCTAATCGCTTAGAGGTATACACACACGGGGGTGAGGTGCACGAGTGGCATAATGGATACTAACTCGGACTATGGAATCAGATAAAAGTCAGTCGCATCGTTGGAGTTTTGTGTATGCTTATATATCTTTATCATACAAGCAATGCATAAAACAAGGAAAAAAACGAAGACGGTATGCTTAAGATACCACATTTATTTAATGATAACTCAGATAGATTCATTTGAATTGAGTGTGTAAAACGCATACATAAGTCCAGGAAAGTCTGAGAAAAGAGTGTGTGCATGTGTGTGAAAAAGTTGAGGGAATGTGTCTCACATAACTAGGAATTTACGTGTATGTTAGGCACACATGTTGTTGGAGGTATGAGTGACCAGGAGTGGTCCACTGTGCAGTGTGTGAAGCAATGCAAAAAGAGAGAGAATATTTTTTATAGTTTCTGATCTTAGCAAAAAGGGAGATCATTAAAGGTCTGAGTGCCCTCTGGTGTATATGTGTGTGTATGAATGCGTGTAAAGGCAGGCAATGCTACAGATCTGTCATGTTCACTTATACTGTAATACCATTGAGGAAAGTATGAACCACCCTCCAGCTGTGGGTAACTAAAAAGTTCCGGTCAACAAATTGTTTCTAATAGGTGAATTGTGTTTTGTTAAACAAACAAGCCAAATGAATCTAGGTTGAAGGCCTGATGCTAGACTGAGACGAGGCTCCCAACATCTCCAATGAATCATTTCCAATAGGCGTTTGGGTTGATATGCCATAAAACAGACCAATCAACACATATGAAAACATGCATAAAAACTGATGAAAGAAAAAAGATTAAAAAAATATTCAGAAAAATGAAAATAAAGAATAAAACTTTTGAAATGCATTTCTGAGATTCCTTACTGACGTTCATCCCAGATCAGATGTGTTTGCCGCACGTGTGAGAATTGGAGTAGCGGTGAAGTGGGTAAAAACTTACCTACTTCTGAATTAATCCGACATTTATGGGACAACTCCCCACTTTTAACCGAAATAAAATTAAAATAAAAGGCGAAAAAACATCTTGTCTACAGCAAGTTCCCACCACACGAAACCAAAGATGAAAAATCTACAATAAACAACAACCTAATTGTTCTTTCACTAACTAATAAATACAAAGTTCTTGTCATAACTACTACAACTGCATGTGCAGTGGAATCAATATATATTAATTAAATTAATAATGCAATTCAAACAAATTAAAATATATACATTTATTCACAAACATTAGAAGAAGTATAGAGGATTTAGTAAGTAGCTGGCTCCTGCTGATTGTATCAGTATAAGCAGTTCAGATTCCATGTATTTTTCTTCTACAAGTAGTGATTACTCTGTGAACTGTTGGGACGGCGGAATCTACAATTTGTTAGTTTTGTCTTTTTGTTGATTACACAATGTAACACATGTTTTATTTATTTGTAATTTTTATGTTTTTATATGTATTTTTTGCTACTGAATTCAAAAATCACATTCGTTTTGGCATAGCATCGATAGTTTTTTTTTAGTTTTTCTTAATTTAATATTTTCGCGTTTTATACACAATCTTTCTCTACAGGAGTATGTTGTAAAGATAATTACACAGCATTTAGTACTTTTTTTCATATATTGAATGGTATTTAGTAAATACAACGTTAGTTAGAACAAAACAAACCATACAATTTTGCAATATAAATTCTTTGATAACTCTTTTCTCAAGATTAGAAGTGCTTTAACGATCGAGATTTTCTAAAGTGCACACTTTCATCTTTTCTGACAAGAGACCATATATAATCTCCCATCATCGCAGTATCCCATCGTCCTTGATATCTTCTTTCCATTGTTGCAATGTACTGATGAAATCTCTCACTATGTTCTTCACTGACATCATCCAAGTTTTCATGGAAGAAATCTAGATGAGAATGCAAAAAAATGAACCTTTAAGGACATCCGACAACCCAATTTCCTGAAGTTCTCAATAAGCTTTGATACCAATTGTTTGTAATTAGGATCCTTGTGATTTCCTAAGAATCCACAAACTACATCACGAAATGCGCACCAAGCTTCTTTTTCAACTTTTGTCATCGTTCTTTCCAGTTTCTTCGACTTCAACATTGCATTTACTTGGGGTCCAACAAATATACCACCTTTGATAAGAACAGAACTTAGTAATTGATCTGGAAGAGAAAATTAGATATACATTTAGTAGCGGAACATATAACATTTTCCAATATATGATGACATTGAAAAGCGATGTATTTCTATAACGGTCGATGATACAGAAAAAAATAATAACATTTTTGGAATCAGCAGAGAAAATTGATTAAAAAACAGTAAAAAAAAATACAATAAACAAAACTTTTGTAGAAAATTGTTACATTGTGTTATTTTGCTTGAACGTCATTATATGGTTATCATGATAATTAATTTTTGAGAAATTAGATTAAATGTCTCTTTCTTATATAGATATGAGAAGGCTTCCAGTGACTTAGCGCATACTATTTAACATATTCTTTAATGCTTTTGTCAGGACTATTTTTAGCTCTTCCCATTGGCTGAAAAATATATATTCTATTTTATTTGAATTCGAAGCCAATTTTATACAAAATATGCAACTCTCTTTTGTTTTGTTAATTTATCGTAGTGGCCGCCCATGCGTGATGCACACTGTGTGATACACATGATTTTCTTTGTATAAAATGAAGTAAAATTGCCACTTGACCATTTACGTTTTGTCGTTGTGCTTTCTCTCACTCTTTCTGTTTATGTACTACTCCACAATTTCTTAACCAAGAATTTCTAAGAACTTTAAAAGATTATTTCTTATTTTGAATGTTATAATATAAAGTGAATTAATCTTTGTCTTCTTTATAATCCAATTTGCGTGCTGCTACTTTTACTATTCTTCACACTCCAACAAATAAATAGCCATTCTTTCCACCTCGACATGTTGAGTGACCCTACCATTTCCTCCTCCTCCTCTTCCTACTACTCTTCCTACTACTACTACTACTACTACCGAAAAAGTTATAATTAAAAAACGGATCACTCTCCAATTAATTGCTCCTCCTGCTGTCTGAAAAAATGCCTGGTTGCTATCTAAAGCAGAAAGAGTGTGAATTTACTGATTGTAAATAAGAGTAGTTAATGTCACCAGAGAGTAGCAAGAAGTAAAATGATGACAATTATAGAATATTTTAATCATGCTAATAGCTTGGTAGAGAAATTCAGGATTTCCCAGTTGGCTGTGAGTTGATTTTGCTAACAATGTTTCCATTATTTTAAATGATTTTCTTTCATAGTAGAATTAATAGTCAAACCTGAGTGAAATGCAATTTTTAGTCTAATAATGTACCACTTCACGTTGTTACCGAATGGTGCAACTAACATACTAGTCAAGTTGAACATCTTATCTGGTCACAGCAATCCCAATCTCTCAATATTATTGAACATACCGGTGCGATTTTGAGGCAGGAAACCAGCTGTACCCAGATCTCTGATAATAATGTTGTTTATTGTTGTATGACTTGGGAAGGAGCAAAGTGTATTGTCTGTTCTGATAAGTTTTCATTGTTTTGTGAAATATTGTTTAATTTTTATTTCATATCCTTCAAAGGTCGTCCTGGGTTCATCAGTCAACAGAACACAATTCATATGCAATGCCATTAAAACCTAAAATTTCTGTAACGATGTACTTCCAACCCCATTAAAACTTTAAATTTCTGTAATGGTGTACTTCAAATCCATTAAAACCTAAAATTTCTGTAATGATGTACTTCTAAACCCATTAAAACCTAAAATTTCTGTAACAGTGTGTTAAAGAAGACAGTTTCAGAAGACATTTCATGGGACTTATAGTAACGAATATGCACTTTCAGGTTGTTTTCGGTACCTGAGAAAATTCGGTAGCTTTTCTTGTTTGTATATGGCTAATGTGTGTGATGCATGCAGTGTGATGATGTATAGAGTGAAACTTGGCCAGTGAGGATGGAGGACATGTGTTGCATGAAGAGAAATGATATGAGAATGATATGGTGGATGTGTAATACAAGGCTTAAAGACAGGCTCAGATCTGATGAGCTCAGAGGAACATTAAATCTAGACAGAATAGGGAGATGCATGCAGAACAAGAGGCTTCGATGGTATGGTCACATTGAAAAATTTATGTTGAATTCTTGGAACGTATTTAAATGAATATGTCGTAAATTTGTTTCTCTCTCTCTCTCTCTCTCTCTCTCTCTCTCTCTCTCTCTCTCTATATATATATATATATATATATATATATATATATATATATATATATATATATATATATATATATATATATATATATATATATATCAGGTTGGAAAGAAAGTAATGTCGTTTTTGTCCAACACATTTATTTCATCTGATATATATATATATATATATATATATATATATATATATATATATATATATATATATATATATATATATATATATATATATATATATAGGCAAACATTATTAAATAACACGGAGTGGTTTTGTTTGATGCGACTTTTTTTTTTTTTTTTAATTTTCCGAATTGTCCATCTAATGTTTCGGTCAAATTGATGTAAATATGATCCATGGGTTCCTTGTTCCATTCTTTTTTCTTTTTTGCAAGTACTTTCGATTTGAAGCATCAAATCATCTTCAGGCGGTATTAGTTTTAGTGTCTTTACAAATTATGACTTTACTGTTGTGCTCATTTTTTAATTATAACGGCAAGTAGTTTATAACTTGAAAAAGCGTCTGTAAAGTTGAAATGTACATGAGAGCGTGATGGCGTTCTACACATATGAGAGATTTAAAAGTTTGACTGTTTAAACCATTAAGAAATTGATGACGTTAAAGAAAGTGCATACAATTCAAACGCATAACTACCTAATGGCTAAGAATTTGGTAATGTTAATTATTATGCTAGACACTTTAAAATATTGTGATGTATTATATTTATAAGAGCTTTTTCATCCAATTTAAAGTTTGGATGCATTTGGTTACAATAGAATAGATTTATGTAGTGGGAATTATTTAGCTTATTATTAGTAGGATTATCTAAATTTCTAATCATTAATTCTATTAAAGAATGGAACAAGAAACCCATGGATCATATTTACATCAATTTGACCGAAACATTAGATGGACAATTCGGAAAATTGAAAAAATAAAAAAAAGTCGCATCAAACAAAACCACTCCGTGTTATTTAATAATGTATTTAATAATGTTTGCCTAAATGAAAATATGCTGCCTAAATACACACAATATATATATATATATATATATATATATATATATATATATATATATATATATATATATATATATATGCGAATTATGGCCCTATTTATTTCAAGTAACAGAATACAACAGACCAAATGCAGGTAAAAAAAAATGATCATCGTCCTGTCCGCTAAGGCTGTAGACTATCCCAACTCACCTCTGCAAAGGTGTAAGACTCCCTTAAGGGGTCATTTGTTGGCCGAGGATGGCAACCTGTAATGTCTAAGGACGGGATCCTGGTGGCTGAGCAGTCTGTGTCCTGGTTGGCTAAATGGTCACATGATTTGCAGCACTCTATTTTGGCCCTCACTTGGGCGAGACAGAATATTGGAGCAGCTGGTCACCACATGTCCTAGGGAAAAAAGTTAATCTCGATTGTACTATTAAACCTGATCTTTCTTCGATCACCAATCTCCCTGTAATTTTTAAACATTAGAAGGCGGTTGCTGAGAATCAAACTAACCACGGAAACTAAAGGCTTGAACACTGCTTCATGTTACTAAATATTAGTTTTTTGGTACTAATTCTGAAACTACCAATGACTCAAAACTGTACTTCGTGTGAGTATACTGGTTGTGTATCGCGATCTCAACCACAGTGGTTGGAATTCTCCTTGGTATATTCCCAACAGAAGTTGGACTACATGGTGGATGGTGGAGCACAGAACCAGTGAATAATTCTACTTTTTTATGAAAATGTTTTGTTAAGAAACCCAAAAGCGCAAGCTGTTTTGAATTGAAAATAAAAAGGGAGCAGGTGATGTTGATATTTTTATTGCAGAGAAATGGGTCGAAACTGCTAGTGGAAGTGGAAGAAATTATATTGTATTTAAATGAAGCTATTCATTTATTTATATTATTTTTACGATACTGATCTTTTTACAGAAAAGTGGAAACCATCATTTCCTCCACCAGAGGACTCAACACATAGGGGAGCATATATATAAATATGAAATATTTTCATCCACAGACACATTTCATCGTCTCTACGACTTATCAGTGTGGCTAGACGTAACAAGATTTGAAACCAGGAGCCCAGTGGTTGGTGTTCTGTGCTACTACTGACTGAGCAAACGAAACTGCTAGTGGTAGTGAGAGCAAATTATATCGCATTTAAATGAAGCTATTCATTTATTTATATTTTTTATGATACTGATGACTGAAAGTACTCAATTATCTTTATGGAAGAGTATCGCTTTAGAGGTTGGACAAAATAATAGAAACGCCTTAAAATTTCAAACAAATTTCTTTTAATATAGGGTAGAACCGACTTTGACAGTAATTGCAGCTTAAATTCTATGAGGTATGGACTCGTACAAAGTTTGAATTGTTTCGTTGAATTTCCAAAGGAATTTTTGTCCATTTTTCCGCTAAAAGAGTTTCAAATTGTTGTAGTGATAATAGTAGAGGACATTGATCATTCACTTGTTTTTCTAAAATGCACCATAAATGTTCAATAATATTAAGATCTAGACACTGTGGTGGTGAGATAAGATGTTTAACTGCACTAGAATTTTGCTCATGCGATTCAGTAATAACTTTGGCTGTATAAATTGGTGTATCATCATTCAGAAATATTGTGTTTCTCTCCAGAAACAGTTCGGCAACCAAATGAATTTGATTAGGTAAAATGCTTAGTCTTGACTATTAATTCTGCCATGAAGGGAAACCATTTAGCCGGCAGATTTCCAAGATCGGGTCATCACAGATCCTGGTCATGTTTAACAGTTGGAAGAAGGCTTTCTGGATCAAATGCTTTTTTTTAGCTGTCCCCACATGTATATCCGACCGGTGGTTGGAAATAAGGTAAGCGATGACTCGTCAGAGAATATAACATTCTTCTCTATGAACCAATTCTGTAGGTTTTTATTCCACTCTAAACACTTTGCAACAACAACTTGACCTCTTTGAAAGTCTATGCTTGGAAGTGAGATTTTCCAACAATCTGAGCTTTTATCCATTATGCCATCCTCACAAATAACGGTAGAGAAATCAACTACCTAAAATGCTATGTTCTTTTTTATAAGGACAGTAAAAAATTTATTTTGACCGATACAGCAACCTTTTCAGACTGTTTGGGATTACATTATGCCGAATGATTGAAATTTTCTTTTATAATTGTCTGACAAGATTTAATATTCTGTTTAATTCGCCTTTTTGTAAACATCTGGCAAAATTTCAATCATTCTACATAATGTAATACCAAACAGTCTAAAGAGGTTACTGCGTCGGTCGAAATAAATATGGATTGTTGAGTTTTTCTCTACCTTCCTACTATTAGTATATTGCCCTGTATTTTTCAGTGAGTTCTTGATTCGGTTTTACCTTTTAAAAGACTCTGCAGGGATCATTCTTATTCCAAACAGCTTGAATCTACTGACTGTATGTATATAGGCATTCACAGACAGCTGTTTCGACATATCACGTCTCCTCATTGTGACTAGACATGGTGAGTGCTTCAAGCTGAGATTCGAAACACGACCGCATGTTAGTAATCTGGACCGTATGCCATCCCATTCGCCACCAAATTAAGAGCAATTATAATAGTTTTGTATTTGTTTACATTAGTGGTTACAGAGAGAACTTTATTCTAAATACGAAGAGTAATGCTTTATGCTAAATGGAAATTGTTACTTCCCTTACTAGAGAGCTCAATAACTAAATAGCTAGATAACTCAATAAGGAGTGAGAATAGAGTCTCGAAAACAACTAGAAGGAGCAATGCAATGGATGTAGTGGATGGAGACAGATGAAAATGGATTCAGCATAGAAAGATTAAGTCTGGATGAAAACGGGGTAAGCCAAGAAAAATTGAATTTATACATATGAACGCCCCCTGTAATGGTGAAGCTGTTATTAAACAACAAAAGAAGGTTGTCATGGAGAGAGATACAGGAGCATCATGCTGTTTGGTCATCAGTCAAAAAAAATTTAAAGAGCTGGGTCAGATCGAGGATTTACATAAATGCTCAGTAAAACTGACGACCTATATTGGTGAGATAGTGAGGCCTCATGGGGACAACAGTTATAGAGGTATCACATGGAGGCAAAGTGAACTGTCTACCATTACTGGTTGTGAAGGGAGAGGTACCAACACTACTGGGTAGGGATTGGATGAAGAAGTTGAAGCCTGACTGGGAACGATTGTTTTGTTTAACAAGTGAGAACCCATCAAGACTAAAAGAATTATTAACAGAATATGATGGATAAATGGGATGCCTGAAAGACTTTCAGGTGAATATACTCATTGATAAGGAAGCCAATCCCAAATTTTGTCAAGCCAGGCCTGTACGTTATGCTTTGAGGGAAGGAGTGGAGAGGGAGTTAGATCGCCTGGAAAACCAAGGCATTTATAAAAGAGTTGAATACTCTCGATGGACTGCACCCATAGTGCCCGTTGTTAAAAGCAACAACGAGGGGGGGGGGGTAATCCGAATATGTGGGGACTATAAGCAAACCATCAATATAGCCGCTCCATGTGTCAGCTACCCTTTTCCTCGAACTGAAGATATATTTGCCACACTGAGAGGGGGTGAAAAATTCAGCAAATTGGATTTAAGACACTCTTATCAGCAGTTGGAATTGGATGAGGGTATTCAGGAATTATTGACGGTAAATACACACAGGGGTTTCTATCAACCCACAAGGTTACAGTTCAGGGTGCACAGTGCTACAGGTATTTTTCAACAGGAGATGGACAAAAGGCTGAAAGATGTTCCTTTCTGCAAGGTATGAGACGACGGCATACTAATTTCAGGTCCCAATGACGATAGTCATTTAAAGAACCTAGAGAGAGTATTTCATATACTGAGCAAAGCTGGGCTCAAATTAAAGAGAAGCAAGTGTGAATTACTCCCTGAGGAAATAACCTATTTAGGATTCAAAGTTAGCAAGGAAGGCACAACTTCTTCGCCAGAGAAAGCAGCTGCGATGACAAAAACTTCCATACCCAGGAATGTTATAGAACTGAAAGCCTATCTTATGGCAGTGAATTGTTATCATAGCCATTTGCCTAATTTGTCCATACGACTAGAACCACTGCAAAGTCTATTGAGGAAGGACGCAGTTTGGAAGTTGGAAGCCTGCCAACAGAAAGCCTTTGAAGAGACAAAGAAAATGCTGTGTACAGCACCCCTTCTGACTCATTTTGACCCGTCGAAGCCCACACTTGTGCAAGTGGATGCTTTTCCTTATGGTTTGGGAACTGTGTTGGCTCATAGGATGGAAGATAATTGTGAAAAGCCAGTATGTTATATTTCCTGAATGCTCTCGGATGTTGAATGGAACTATGCATACATTGAAAAGGAAGAACTAGCCCTGGTTTTTGCAGTAAAGAAGTTGCATCAGCATTCGCTTGGGAACACACCTTTACGATGTTCATAGAGCATAAACCATTGTTGTGTCTATTTGCAGAGTATAAACCAATTCCATCTATGGCAGCTTCCCTAGTACAGCGTTGGACCCTGTTCTTGTCTGCATATAATTACAAGCTAGAATATCGAGCTGAATCCCTGAATGGTAATGTGAACTGTCTGAGTCATCTTCCACTAATGTTCACTAATGAAATATATATGATGGACCTTGTGGAAGCTCCAGTTAAAGCGGAAGCTGTGAGAGCAGAGACCAGGAAGGATCCGATCTTGAGCCTGGTATACAAATTCACCATGAATGGTTGGAATGGTGTCAGTTGGAGTGAGCAGTTAAAGCCCTATTTTAATAAACGTGAGGAACTGACCTGTGAAGAGGGCATGTTACTGTGGGGAAACAGGATTGTTATTCCCTCTAAGTTAAGAGGAAAACTGCTGCAGCAACTACACCAGACTCACGTAGGCATTGTGAGAATGAAAGCGTTAGCTAGAAGCTATGTGTGATGGTCAAAACTGGATGGAAATATAAAGTGGACAGACAAACGGTGTGAAAACTATGTGCTAAATCAGAAACAACCCAACAGAACTCCTATTCATTGTTGGGAGTATCCAAGTCAACCCTGGGAAAGGATTCACATTGATATGCTGGTCCAGTATTTGGACGCATGTTCTTGATAGTGGTGGATGCCTACTTGAAATGGATGGAGGTTTGCATAATGAAGACATCCACTGCTACAGCCACCAGGGGAATCTTTGCAACACATGGTTCACCACTAATGGTTGTGAGTGACAATGGCCCGTGTTTCTCCAGTGATGAATTCAGCAAGTTTTTAACAGCCAATGGGGTTAGACACATATTCACGGCTCCTTACCATCACTCCTCCAATGGGCAGGAAGAGCGCAACATGCGTACATTCAAGGAAACAATGAAGAGGATGGACAAAGACATGAAAACATCCCTTGAAACAAAAGTTAACAGATTACTTTTTAACTTCAAGACAACTCCACACATGGCAACTGGGATTCCTCCAGCAGAATTGTTGTTCAAGCGGCAATTAAGAACAGCTTTTCATCTGTTGCAGCCGGACAAGCTTAGGAGCATTGTGTACAATTATAAAATGGAGAAAGGTACTAAGATTATGACCCCTTTCCGAAAATATGCGGTAAATGATCCAGTCCTCATGAGGAATTTTAGCCCTGGTAAACAGTGGATGGAAGGCATCATGACGAGGCAGTTGGGTAATGTTAATTTTGAGGTGAAGACTGAGAGAGAGGGGTGGCACGGAGACATTCAGACCAGATCATAAAAAAGAAGATCCCGTTTCCAGAGAAGGGTGTGAATGAGACCACAGATGACTTGGTGACAACCAGTACAAGGGAATCTTCCGAAGGTGCAGGAGCACCAGAGTTAGTAAGTCAGAATGAAGTTGAGTTGGAACATGTAGACATCGGTCAGGAAGCATCACTTTTTCTTCGGAGATCTGAACGTGTTCAGAAGGCTCCATCTAAATTGAGAGACTACATTCATTGATTCATCTAAAAATGGAGGGGTGTAATATATATCAAGGACGTGAGTTGTCGTCTTTAAAGCAGAAAGCTGAAGCCAAAATTCCCGGCCTTGTATACCAGTTTTTTCTATCTTGCCTAGAGGGCGCTCTTGTTTTTCGTTGTCATAAATAAAGGCGGGACGTTTGCAGGCTCTCTTCATCTTAGCATAAAAAATCTAACTGTGTTTAGTTTGTGTTTCCATTCTAATCGAGATACACTAATTTACATTAGTGATTACAGAAAGAACTCTATTCTAAATACGAAGAGTAATGCTTTATGCTAAATGAAAATGATTACTTCCCTTACTAGAGAGCTCAATAACTAAATAGCTAGATAATTAGATAAGGAGTGAGAATAGAAAGAAAGAAAAACATGTGAAAATAGAAAGGAAGAAAAGGAAAGAGTGGAAGAGAACGGATAACAAATAAAGAAAGAGAGGACAAATGTATATGAAAAGAGAGCCAACAGCAGATAAGATTAAAAACAAACGTACATTTGTATTCACAAATAATAGACAACAAAGAACAACAAAAAAATGTGTATAAAGAATTGGGTGGAGGGATGAAAGAGTATTAAATTATTACATGAAACTATATAATTATTAACTCTCTCTCTCTCTCTCTCTCTCCGCCCAGTATTGTACCTATTTTTCTATAATATCTCCCTAGTCATCCGGTTCGTATGTCCGACTTTGACGAGGCCCAGGAGGAGCCACCTTTCAGGTGCGTTTTTATCATCATGTGACTGTGACCTCGGAAGGTCAAGGCATTAGAACAATCACCTGCTGCTCACGCCGAACGACTAAAGAGAGGAAAAACAAAACATAATCACATGAGGAACAATCAACAAGGCTAGGATCTTGCTGGTTTGGGGACATTTACCAACAAAACAAACGACGCAGGTTTTCCTTTTTTTGTTATTGTTTTATCTTGTCTTATCCACCCCCCCTCTCTCTCTCTCTTTAAAAAAAAGATAAAGAAAGAAAAAAAAGCGTGTAAGAAGAGGAAGGATATTTTTTTTTATAGGTTTAACTTACTTTCTCCTGGCAGTAAAGCATTTTTTATTGTATTAATATGTCAGGAAAATCCTTATTCCATTTGAGCAATTATTATTATCCTTATTTGTATTGTCTTGTCGTTTTTTTTTGGTGTCCCGTTCTTCTGTGCAAGATAATTGTAAAGTACTGAAGTCCGAACTCGACGTGCACAAATTGCTGCTTACAAAAGAAGAAACAATTTTTTTTTTTTTTTAACATTCTGTTTACAAGAACAATTCTTCTAAAGAGAACAATTTACATTTTCAGCATTTTATTATCGTTCTGATGTATGATCAATTATATTTCCCAACTTAGGGCTAATAATTACTTTCCAAAACAAAAGCCTACACCACCCTCGGCTTATTTTTTTTTACTGTTATTGTTAAATCTGAATGAATGAAAAGAAAGAAAAACAAATAGTTTTACAACAAAAAATCGGTGGAAACGTTTTTTAATTTCAGGAATTCATTCATTTACAACAGTTTTACTCGGTTTGTGAAGACAGATATTATCCATGCTTCTTACGAACTTATTTTAATTTTAATAATAATTACACCGATAAAAAAAAAAAAACTCTGAGAAGTTTGGAGAAAGAAAAATATCTGTGGAATTTGCACAACATTGGCCGATACTATTTTCTTTCCTTGTAAATAACGGGGATTTTTTTTCAACACTGAAATAAATGTGAAACTTAAGAAAAACAAACACGAAAAAAAAAAAACATTAAAAAAGTCAAAATAGCTTTTGGTTCTTTCAAATACCATTTATTTAAGAAGAAAAAGAATGAAATAAAAACAGAAAAAAATACACCGAATATTTTTCACCAATGTACTTTTTTTTTTTTGGCTTCATGAAGAGAGAAGGATAAACAGCTTTGAAGAATATTATTTTATTTAACAAAAAATATATATAACAACAACAACAACAACAAAAAATCATCTAAAGAAAATTGTTGCTGCCTTCGACTTCATTTTTGGAAGTTACTGGTGGTTTGTCTAATGCTTGTTTTTCAAAATGTCTCAGACACACACAAGAGTTTCTTTGGCATATCAGGATCTTTCCGAATTACCCATGGAATTTATGCTCAAGTATGGAGATTGGTTGGACGAACTTGATTTAACTTACAACCGAATATCGTATCCTTTTTTGTTTTTTAAACAAAATGTTTTTTTTTATAATTTTGTAAAATTTAATTTTTAATTACATTTTTTAGATGAGGATTGATACTTTGGATTATTTGGATTACTATTCTCATCTATTGTCATCTTGGTTGTTATTTTCACAACGTTTCGGCTGATCTAACCTCCTACCTTCTTCAGGTGCATCTTTTTGAACTTGGGAACCCGATAGTCGAACTTGTGAATTTAGACGCAATTTAGAACAGGTTGTTCTCAAGTTCGGCTAGGTTCCCAAGTTCGAAAAAAAAAATTTCCTGAAGAAGATCGGAGGTTACATCGGCCGAAACGTTGTGAAAATATTATTTTCAAAAAAGATGAAAATAATAGTCCGAATAATTCCAATTTGATTTTGTAATTAATTTTGTTTTGGAATATTTTTTTTAACAGGAAGATCCTTCTTATTAAAATTGTTACTGTTTAATAAATAGAAAAAGAATCGATAAACAGTGTTTACTGTTTATCGATTCTTTTTCTATTCTTTCAAGTTCAACTATTTATGTATTTTTAAACTTTAAAATGTAAATACAAGTTGAAATACCCGGCATTGCCCGGATGAAGGGCTTAGTGAAAAAAAAATTTCAAAATAGTCATATTTGCATTTTTTTTTTTTTTTTGATTTAATAGGATATTTAAAAACCCTTTACCCCCCCCTATTTTATTTCAATAAATATTTGAGTAAAAGAAAGAGAAAAAATCAATGTATTTATCGAAGTTACACACACGTGAGAAACACACGAGATCTTGTCTGATAGTTTTTAATTAATACAGATATTTAGATTCATTTTTCTCCCCCGAACTTTCTTTGACCAGCAGCCATATTATTAATGTAACTTGATAAACGATTTTAAAACAAAAACATTGAGTGGGGTAGGTATAATTACGTAAGGTGAGTAAGTACTACACAATTACATTTAAGTAAGTAAAAATATATAAAACTGTAAGCTGCTCGGGAGTCTTTTTACTTTAATTTTTGTTTTGCTATTTTCTTTTTAAAAAAAATAGGATTTTGAAAGTTAAATGTTACGATATCGTTTGGTCATAAAATTATTAATTGAATCGCCTCTGTTAACTATTTTTAAAAAAGTAGTGTTGTTTTTAATCGCTATAAAATTATTGGATGTAAATAGCGTCCAAAACTTTCAATCTTAATTAAATTCCATGATAAATGCCAGTATACTGAAATCATATGCCCTTAATAGGGTTAAGATGAAAATTCATATACACTAAATGTACAAAAGCAAGGAAATTCCCAAATTTTTACACTTTTATTGTCATTAAGGGTATGACTACATATCAACCAAACCATTTCATTATCACATCACTACAGTATAAATCTCTGTGGATGACGTGTGTGAGGTGCGCTGAAGAAAAATTCCTACCAGTAAAATACATAGCCCTGTTGTGCTCGCATACCCTTAATGACAATAAAAGTGTAAAAATTTGGGAATTTCCTTGCTTTTGTACATTTAGTGTATATGAATTTTCATCTTAACCCTATTAAGGGCATATGATTTCAGTATACTGGCATTTATCATGGAATGTCACTACTTTTGTAAAGGCTATGCCTCAATACAATGGTCATTTTAAAATTTTTTTGGAATTTTCTGGAAAACTAAGGTATATGGTAAACTGAAATTAAAATGCCATCAACTAGACCCTAGAACCTCTATCTCTGCTAAAAATCAGCTGAATCCATCAAATAGTTGATGAGATACAGGGTGGCACATACATACGTACGTACACACGGATAACACAAAATCATGCCTGACCTTTCTGGATATCTGGGTTGCCTTGACTAATGATGCTGAAATTCTACACACTTATAGAACCTATCAAATCAAAATTTTGTGCAAAGTTTTAACTAATTTGGTTTATTATTTTTTGAGTTATGATTGATCAAAGAAATGAGATTTCTAGCATAGGCCGTTTTTGAAGTCTATTAAGGGATAGAGCGCTCTCACGCCTCCCTTGATTTGCAAAAATTTTAAATTCAGTTTAAATGACTTTCTATTCGCCAGTTTAAATACTTTCAAATCTCGTTCACATTTCGAAAAGGTTACAAAATAATTAATTCTTTTTTTTTTAATTATTAACAAAAGATTAAAATGACTGACATGTTCACGAATAAACCGAAATGCATTCTGGTGGATTTAATTTCGTAATTAAATATTTTTTAAATGGATTTAAAAAAAAGTTCGTTTTAGTACTTCAGGCTATTGTATTTTTAATTTCACTAAATAATCAGTTAGTAGTAAATCAAAAAATTATGTCAAGGCTAGAAGCATGCACATATACACGAGAAGTGGTCACACATTTTTATTAATATAGAGATTACATCTTTGTAAAAATATTTTGAAAGTCGTTTCTTGAAGTTATTGAACTGTTGATTAGAAAGTAATGTATAGCTTGATATTAATTTTAAAGTCAAGTATTAAGATTCATTTGTGCTTCTAAACCAAAGAAAAACCAATTATTTCACGTGCCCCTACCAAATCAAAAACGTAGATTCATTTGTGATTATTTACCCCCCCCCCCCCATCCAGAAACAAATGAATATTGGAATTTACATTCATGTTTGATCTTGGTGAGATGGATGCGGGATAATAATTATTTAATGGCGATGTCCATGTCTGTCTGTAATCAAACTACACCATAAGGAAGAATTTACTCCCGTAGATTTTTAATCATCATCATCATGATCCGGTTTTGGTATTTAAAGCGTTGCGAGTGTCCCGGACTCCGGGGTGGGCAACACCAGGCAACGTCTTACACCTGCTCTCCATGCGGTTCGATCCATAGGGTCGATACCAGTCATGCTGCAAACAGTCAAGTCACTTTGTATGCACTCAAGCCAGGTTTTCCTTGGGCTTCCTCGTAACTGGGGTATCCATGCATGTTATTGAGTTGATGCAGGAGGTGGCATGCTGTACATGGCCAAACCACCTACTAGGCTGCCGAGCGTACAACGCATCCAAAATCCCACCAATACTAATCTTCTAATAGACCATGGCTGAAGGGATTCCTCTAGTTTGCTGCCGCACATCCACCTGATTATGGCACAGCCATTACGCTGAAGCCGTTGCAGATAAGAAGTGTTTAGGGCCCATGTCTCACTGCCATGCAAGATGCCGGTGCAAACCCAGGCCGGAAAAACCTTGCATCGAGTCTTGAAAGAAATGTGCCGCAGATGTAAGGATTGGCAGCAGCTTCCTGGACGTTTCCCAAGCAATACAACAGCGGAGCAATGAAAGCACGTTCGCAACCACCACAAGCATTGAACATGTCGTCCAGGTAGCAGAAGGTAATTTCAACATCAATCGCAAGAAAAAAGATTTATTTAACATTTACGATTTAAAGAAATATTGTTTAGGAGCACAGATGAACCATAATATTCGATTTTTGTCTATAAACTTCAATTCTAAACAGAAATCTCTTTCAAGTTTTTGATGGCCATGAAGAAATTTTCGGCACCACCATTTTTTATATACAATTTCCACATTGATAAAAAAAAAACCAAAGAACTAATTCGTGACCCATCGAATTGTGAAAAGAATTTGGAAACATTTAAACAAACTGTCGAATAGAAAGTTATTTTTGGCTTTAAAATTCTTAGCAAAGTATTAAAAGACTGAAAGTTTTGGAAGCTATTTACATCCAATAATTTTATAGATAAATAATAAAAACATTACCATAACAAAATTAGTCATACTTTTGTAATGATTTAAAAAAAACAAACTTAATTCACCCCAAACAAGGCAATTTACCATTGTAGACGAAAGGGTCTACAGAGAATTAGCGTGAAAGTTAAGGGTGGTCATCTTAAATTGGGAGCTGTGCAGCGACATGCTTGTTCCCATTAGTTTTAAATTTCTGCATGTCGGTACAGTCAGGGGAACAGGAACGGAATTTCAAAGGCTGACAGCCCGAGGAAAAAAGTTATCGGAGTAGAAGGCTCTCCAGCATCTGGGGACCTCCACAGTGAATGGATGGGAATTAGCTGATTGTCTGGTTGGTCGAGTGTATTTATGTCAAGGGGGCATCCGAGCAACAAGTTCATCGGAGCACATTCCATTGAAGTGCTTGTAAAACAAGCACAAGGATGCAACACTGCAGCGATGGGACAAGGACTGGAGCTTGGTAGACAGTGCGGGACCTATCAGATTAGATAGTCTTTTTTGGACCTTGTCTAAGAGGGAGAGACTAGTGGATGGTGCACAACAGTACTCCATGCATGGGCAGATGGTGGCTTTATAGAGATATCAGATACTGTCGGGTGTGAGAAGTTTTTTAGCATGGTAGAGGGAGCCCACTTTCTTTGCAGCAGAATTGGCAATGTCTTCTATGTATTTGTTTCAATTGATATTACCTGTGAATGTTAGGCGAAGGAGTCTGAACGTTGGACTCTCAGGTAGGGTGTTATTTGCCATGGAAATCTGTGGTTGAAGAGGTTTCTTGTAGTTAAAGAAAAGGAGTTTTGTCTTAGCAGCATTAAATTTTACCATCCATTTATTATCCCATTCCACTACAGACTGGAGGTCACTTTCTAAGGATTCAGCCATTGCCTTGGATATGTGTACATTCGTTTTACCAACATGACGAGAATAGAGCGTGATGTCATCAGCAAATATACCCGTCTCAGACACAATGTCATCAGGGAGGTTGTTTATGAAAATCAGGAACAATAATGGTCTAAGAATCGATCCCTGGGGTACATCTGCATTTATGTCATGTTGTTTGGATGAACGGCTATCGAGGACAACCTGGATCTTTCTTTTGGTTAGGAAGGATCTAATTATATTAAATATTCCTCCAGTAATACATATGAATTAATTTTTATGAGAAGACCTTTATGCCAGACCTTGTCAAAGGCTTTGGATATATCAAGCTCTACCGCGTTAGCTTCACCTGCTTTTACCAGTGTATGGTATATGCATTCAGAGATGACCGTTAGGATATCCGCAGTAGACCGTGCTTGCCTAAATCCATACTGATGGTCAAAAAGAAGTTTAGCATTAACGAGGTGACGGACTATCGTTAGATTGATTTGGGATTTAAAGATTTTAGCGAAGAGCAGGAGTAGACTGATGGGGTGATGATTTTGTGAGTCAGCTCTTTCACCAGAATTCTTGAACACTTGTATCACCGATGCAATTTTTCAGCTATTAGGGAAGCAAGATATGGCAAGGCATCTGCTGAAGTGTTTGGAAAGAACAGGGGCAAGCTTAGCAGAGCATTTCTTTATTACTATAGCAGGGATAAGATCAGGCCCACATGCTTTGGAGGTGTCAAGGTTTTTTAGGATATCCTAGACATGGGAAAGGGTGATGGTCAGGTCATCAAGTGTGTCTCAGTCCGCAATGGGAAATTTGGGAAGGAGTGGTTTGCGGAGTTCAATGTGGAGTTAAAGACGAACCACTGCGCAAGTAGTTCAGCCTTATCAGTTGTGCAAACGACATCATTGTGGTTAGATAGCATGGGAATTGTTGATTGCCGATTATTCACCACACTATTATAGATTTTCCAGAAATCGCAAGTTCCTAATTTCTGTGACTCAATGCGTTTTCTGGTCATCTCGATATACCTACTCTTAACTGCAACTATTACAATCTTACAATGATTTCTTGAGGTAAATTTCTGTCTATTTCTAGGTACTTATGGCGATTGAATTGTCGGAATACTTGTTGCCTCAGCAATAGCAGCTGTACAGGTCGAGGTGAACGATTGTAGAGAGTGGGGCATGCTATAGAATTGCTGCATAGGGACATGTGCTTCAATGCCTGCTTTGACTAATTCAGTTACCTCATTTGCACACTGATCAGCAGGGAGGAAAAAGGTTTTACTCCAAGGGGCGTCTGATGTGATTTCTGATGGATTCCCAATCTGCCCGTTTGAAGGATCTGGTCATTTTAAGTAATAGCTGTTCGGCTTGGCATCGAAACTTTAGGATAATATCAACTATTATCAAAAGGTGATTAGCATTCCCAAGTGGGCTATGCGCATTTGTTACACAAGCCTCTGGCAGTGTGGTCAAGAATAGATCAAGAAGTAGGCTTGCTGATTCTCATGATGGGAGGCGGGTCGGGAAAGTGACAGTCTGTGAAAGGGAGTGTGCAATGGAGAAACTATGTATGCTGTTACCAGCTGCATCTGTATAGCTTGAGAATTCAAGCCAATCATGGTGGTGAACATTAAAATCCCCAAATACATGTGTCTGTGTGCTCGGATTTAATGAGAATGCTGCATCTATGCTATCAGAGACATAGTCGAGCAGGGTACAGTCCTGGATCAAAGTAGAATGGAAGATGAAATATAAGTAACAAATGCTATGTTGTAAGGTTAATCTAAAGCATGTGTTAGCTTGATCATCTGATTCTAGGCTATGTTCTCAAGTCTGTGCATATGGTTGTCAGAGTCCTTACAGTAGAGTGGGAGGTATCCAGTCATGTCAAAACGATTTGAGGAGTGTAGGTTAGTTTCACTTACTGCTAGGATATCCAGAGAGTTTACTAGGAGAAAGGAGTCTACATCATTGATGTTTGTTCTAAGTCCTCGGATATTTGTGAATGAAAGCCTCAAGGGAGGAGGTGGATGTGTTGTATTTAGGTGGCCGTCTGGTTTGATCTTTTTGCTTTTTTTTTTTGTAGTGACATTTTAGTTTTTTTTAGATATAGTGGGCTAGGCTAAGTGGGTGTTTCTTTGATGCCAGTGCGTTCACAATTTATGTAAATGTTCGCTTATCAAATTAAATTTAAAAGAAAATTTTAATATAAAGTAAACATTTAAATATTAATTTAGTCATTATAATTAGTTTCTTTTTCGGTTAAATCTTATTTCAGTCAGCCAAATTATTTAAATGTATTTTGGCATGGTTTTGGCATTACTCCCAGTGACTTATTTTTTTAAGTTCTTTTTACTTAAACTATGTTTTATTTACTTAAACAATGTTTTATTTACTTAAACAATGTTTTGTTTTATTTACTTAAACTATGTTTTATTTAAAATAGCAGTAAAAGTAGTAGTTTCTAACAAGTGTCAGCATGCATCTGAAACACCGATATGAAAACCCACCTGGAAAAATATTTTATTATATATATATATATATATATATTATATGACGTCACTAGTTTTAAATGCATCGTTCTTTCCATTAAGAAAGTAGAACGCTCTAGACGTTAAGCTGCCGATAAAGTGTTAAAATTATCACTGTTTATTCGCTATTTAAAATTGTCCGTGTGGGTAAGGCGTCGGATTTGAGTTGCAAAATACTTGTAATCCAGGGTTTCGAATCACATGACCGGTAGTGAATAGTCATATCTCTATGCTGATGAGTCCCGATTATTAAAAAGGACGAAACGTATACATACATAGATAATAAACAATAACAAATATTTATTATGATATATATTTCATGTATCCACATAAAAGGTTGAGATAGCATTTTAGTCTGACAATTCCCTCTGGGGATGAAGATGAAACGCTGAAAGCCTCTGTGTAGCTTAATTGCCATAAATATAATTTCATAACTTACTATATATATATATATATATATATATATATATATATATATATATATATATTATATATATTATACTAGCTGACCCATGCGTTGCTCAAGAGTATTTATACTTTCACATTTCTTTTTACAGTTTGGTATTTTTTATTTTTTTATCAAAGTATTATTATTTTTTAATCTATCGGACGTCTTTGCAAAAGTATGTTCCAACCTCTTTTTGTAAAGTCTTAAATTTATAAATAATTATAAGATAAAAGGTTAAGAGTCTGAGTTTAATTTTCCTTTGTTTTTGTATTAAAAAATAATAATTTAATTCTAGTGAAGTTTTGTTTGGAGAAGACAAAGTAAATCAGTTGAAAAGAAAATGAAAGTATATATTTAACATAAATAATAAAATGATTTTATTCACAAAGATTGAAGTAAAGAAAAATGATAGATAGAACCGTTCTGTCCTCAGCCAGAGTAGGAGAAGTCCTTTGTGACTGAGGATAATTAAAATTTTTCTTCCTATCCCGAGGGTCTTGTTTCTGATGATGATAATGATGATGATCATCATCATTATTATATTCAGTTTAACATCTGTTGTACATGCTGGCATGTTTCGGATGGCTTTTAGAAATTGGCTTCCAAACTAACCTCTCTCTGGCTAGGTCTTTATTTTTTCCCTCTTTCTCTCAAGTCCATCCTTATCACTTCCTCTCATGTTTTACTTAGCCTTTCCTTACCAAATGACCCTGCTACATCAACTGTTCTACATTTACTAACCCAAGAACTCTCACCCATTCTTTCAATATGACCAAACTAACAAAGCCTCTTATTCTGCATACATCTTACTATACTGTCCAGATTTAATCTTCTTCTAAAGTCATCAGATCTAAGCCTGTCTTACATTACACACCCATCATATGATTCTCATATCATTTCTCTCCATGCAACACATGTCCTCAATCCTCATTTAGCAGGTTTCATTTACATATAGCATCACATTACACACACATGCCTGATAGACTCTTTTCTTGGTCAACAGTGACAATGCTCTGCGGGCAGAAGTCTCCTCAACTTACTCCATTCACTTTTAACTCTTGCAATCACACTAACACCAGCCCAGAAAGACCTATGACACGACGTGGAAATATGGAATAATAAAAAAATATTAAAAAACTTGGACTCAAAGGTAAAATGCCAATGTTCATAAATAACTTCCTCCAAGAGTGAACGTTTACAGTCCGAATGGATGATATATTATCAGATGAAAAATATCAAGTAATGGGAGTGCACTAGGGCAGCATATTATCTATCACACTATTTAATATGAAAAATAAATGACATCACCATAAACATTAACAGTGGAACAGATTATGTGTTAATGAGGATGACTTCCTCATTTGCTAAAGATCAAGATATATGAATCATATAAAGACAGATCCAAATATGCCAAGATAATTTGAACAAATGGATTGATCATTTTCAAGCAAATTCAAAAAGAAAAATATTGAAAGAGTTGAAGAAAACGAAACCAATATGCAAGTCTTTACATTAAAAAATTGAACGAAAGAAAAGAGACATTATATTAAAAGTTGAAATCAACAACTTCGATTTGAATATGCAAATGGATACCAGTAGGAACGCATTGGAAGGCCAACTTTACCGAAAGACCAATTAACAGCTCCGCCAATTTAATGGGTCGGTCATAACAACTTTAGGGTACTTTGAAGGTTCCTTGGAATTAGAAAATAAATTTAAATTAATAGCTATAATTATCACAATTTGTAAAAAGAACCACGGATTTCTTAAAAACGATGTACTTAACATAAATTTTACCAAAATAATGAGTTAAAAATGGAAAGAAACAGAAAGTTAAAAAACTATGAAGCAAGTTTAAAATTAAAAGAAAATGTTACCCCTTTTATTATGAAACACGAAAATTACCAATACATTTATTGCCATTAGTAGTAAAAAACTAGAAAAAGTTAATAGAACAGGACCTTCTTGAACATGTTCAATAGCAAGTGGGCATCACCCATTATTGTTTTGAAAAAGTCAGATGGAGACATACATATATGTGGAGATTATAAAATAGGTGTAAATCACAAAGTTTGCTTACATTCATATCCTATACCTAATGTGGAAGTTGTATTACATAAACCAGCAGGAATGAGCGTTTTTACAAAAATAGGTTTGAAAACGGCATATCATCAAATACCAATAGACAATAACTTCAAAGAAGTAACATTGATAAATTACGCCAATAGGGTTACTAAAATGAAAAAAATTGCCATATGGAATAAAAACAGCAAGTGCAACATTTCAATGGGTTATCGAGCATTTTTTAGAAGATATGTACAAATATGGTCTGTTACCAAGACGATATATGCATAGGAGTTACTAGTGAAAATCTGACCATATAAAGAATAAGGACCCCAGAAATTGAAAAGATGAAAAAAAGACGAAATTCGGTCTACACTGGTTGACCTTACCGTTTTTTTTGTAAACAAACGAATAATAACGCTGTGTTTTTTTAGGTTTTCGTCAAAAACTTGCTTTTTAATACAGGGAAAGATTTATTTAAAGAAATATTTATTAAATATTTATTTTTAATGTAGGATGCGTTTTTTTTATTTACAAAACTTTTTTAGGTGCTTGGACGGGTACATATGAAAAACGCTGAAAATCGCAGTTCCAATTAAAACTCTTTGATATACTTATGTATCAAGCAAAAATAGGGTTGTACACCAAAAATTAGCAAAAACTATCGAGTAGAATTGTAATCAAAAATAAAAATCTGTTATATCGTTTAATCGGGTTCGTCCATTGATTCGAGCAAAAAACACGAAATTCAGGGGGAGATAACTTAGTCTGTCATATTAACTAGTAATAAATCAATGGCATTCACTAAAATACAATAAAACTGATTTTTATTTTTAATTAAAATTCTATTCGATCATTTTTCCTACTTATTGGTGAGGATACTTATTTAAATTTGCAGCGTAAGTATATAATAATGTTCTTTTATGGTATTGATAATTGAAAATACTCACGCGTCTCTGTACAAGCACCCTATTTTAATAATCAAATGAAACATTGCAGAATTCTCGTTCTAAAATGTTTTTGTGTCACTATTTACTTTCCTCCCCACGAGGGCAGAATGCATAATAAAATAAAACACAGTTATTATTCGTTTGTTTACAAAAAACGAGTACGGTCAACCGGTGTAGACTGAATTTCGTCTCTTTTCATCTTTTCAATTTCCGGAATCATTATTCTTTATATGATCCTGAAAATCAATTAAAAAAAAAAACGACATCATCTTGAATAAATTAAGAAACGCTGGAATAACAAACAATAAATGAAAAGAAATGCATAAACAATAGTAGTAAAATATCATTTTTAGGTTATTCCATTTCAATAGAAGGTATGTCACCAGACCAAGCCTTAATAGAAAAAATATTAAAAATATTTATATCTGCAAATAAAAAAGAACTTGAATCTGTTTTGGGATTGGTAAATTTCTAGAGGCGATATTTACCGAAATATGCAGATTTGACTGTACTATTTGCAAATTAAAAAAAAAAAAGAATTTGAATTCATCTGGTCAGAGGAACAACAAAAGGCTTTTGATAGATTAAAACTAAGTATGGCAAAGAAACCAATAGTGAAAATGTTTGATCCTAAAAAGGAAGCATTGGTCATTGTACCGACAATTTTTAATTGAAAAGAAATTTCTTTTGAGAAGTGACCATAGAGTTTATATTCAATCCAAGAAAAGAATTACCCAAAGTCATGACATCAACATTGACATCAAAAGTACAAAGATGGGCAATAAATTAATGGCATTGACTTTGATATAGAATATGTCAAAGGAAATTCTAATTCCACATGTGATTTTTACAAAAAGTCAGAAGATAAAACTAGAAAAATTTGAAGATATATTCTTAAATTGGGTAGAGACTGATGGTTTGTCTTTAGATAAAATGGCGACAGAAACTAGATATAATCATCTAGAATAAGAAAAAAAAACATATGGGAAAATTGTTCCAGAGCGGAAAGACCCTACAAAGAAATAAAACGTGAATTAATGATAGAAAATGGAGTGATTTGTTATGGGGATCTGATAATTCCCCCAGAAACACAAAGAAAATTAGTGATAAACAGTGTACATGATGATATACAAAAAAGGATAAAATTATAAGCATGGTGGCCAAGATATTCACGAGATGTCAAAGAATATATAAAAAGATGCAATAATGTAAATAATTAAGAAATTTTACACAGACTACTTATACATTCATGGCCCAGAGAAGTGGAGCCATGGAGTCGTGTGCATATGGATCATGCGTAGATTACTATTACTAGAGTCTGATAGTATTAATTCTAAACTTCTTTTTGACCGACAGTATCGATTTAGGAAAGTCTATTCTATTGCGGATATCCTAACGATCATCTCTGAACACATATATCATACACTGGACAAGGCAAGGGAAGCTAGGGCGGTAGCCCTTAATATATCCAAAGCCTTTAACAAGGTCTGGCATGGAGGTGTTCTCATGAAAATTAAATCATATGGTATTACTGGACCAATACTTAATGTAATCAGATCCTTCTTAAACAAGTGAAAAATCCAGGTTGTCCTCGACGGTTGTACATCCAAACAACATGATATTAATGCAGATATGCTTCAGGGGTCGATCTTTGGACCATTATTATTTCTGATGTTCATAAATGACCTCCTTGATGAAATCGTGTCCGAGATGGGTATATTTGCGGATGACACCTGGATCTATACCAGACATGTGGGGAAAAACGAATATGCACATATCCGAGCCAACCGCTGAAACCTTAGAAAATGACCTCCAGTCTGCAGTGGAATGGGGACTAAGCTTCTTTCCTTTAATAATTTCAAGAAACCTTCTCAACTACCAATTGCCATAGCTAATAATACTCTACCTGAAAGTTTATTATTAAAGCTCCTCGGCCTAACATTCACAGGTAACATGAATTGGAACAAATACATAGAAGAAATTGCCAATGCTGCTGCAAAGAAGGTGGGCTCCCTTTACTGTGCTAGAAAATGACTCACACCTGATAGTATTCTATATCTATACAAAGCCACCATCCACCCATGCATAGAATATTGTTGCCACATCTGGGCTGGTGCATCTACCATTAGTCTCTCCCTATTAGACAAGGTAAAAAAAAGAGTCTTCAGTCTAATAGGTCCCGCACTGTCAACTAAACTCCAACCCCTGTTCCATTGCCGCAATGTTGCATCCATGTACTTGTTTTACAAGTACTTTAATGGAATGTGCTCTGACGTGTAGCACTTGTGCCCCCTCGACAAGCAGAAAAATCTTATCCCCTCACTGTAGAGGTCCTCGGATGCCGAAAAAGATTTCTACTGTAATAGTTTATTCCCTCCAACTGCTAGCCTTTGGAATTCCTTCCCTGCTTCCTGCTTCCCTGACTGTACTAACATGCAGAAATTTAAATGTAATGCGAACAGACATCTCGCTGCTCAACTCCCTATTTAGAGTGTCACTGTATGCATTGTCCCTAATAGTAGCCCTTTACGTCCCAGTGTCAATGTGCCTTGTTTAGGAGAAATAAGAGTGAAAAAAAAAAAATCAAATAAAAAGAACAACCTTTACCGAATGAAACGTCAGAAGATTAAATAATGTATGATCAAAATGAGTTGAAAATTCAGATGAAAATCAAATAATACGAGAAAACGATCCTAGTTACAGCATAGCACAAGATAGATCAAGATCTCCAAGAGAACGAAATGTGGTAGAGAAAGAAGGAGAGCAAAGTAATCCAAAAAATTAAACAATCATTAGAAGTACAAGACTTACTAGGGACATGACACCTATACGTTTCAGAGGAGATGTAGTGATACTGGCAAATTAGTCTGCCTAATTAGCATAAGTGCAAGAGAGAGCCTATATAAAACTCTCTAAGAATAGTTAGTATATAGAAGATAGACTAGTCACTAACCATTGCTAACTTTTGACTTCACAACAATGTGCCTAACATCAAATGCAATTTTAATGAACACAGGCAATTTTAATGAACACAGTTTCTTTCCAAGAATTTCACGCCTGTGGAACACATTACCACAAGACGACTTCCCCGCAAACTACAACATGGTCGTCTTCAAATCCAGTGTTAATAAATACTTGTCATAATTTATCTTTATAAGTAATTAAATTTTGTTCATTCCATTTATCATTTTCAATCCTCTCATAATATTCTTGGTCATTCAACTGGCAATATATCGATCTCATTAATGCTTATCCTCTAGTGGCTTTTCGCCTTGATAAATCGTGACTCATTAGTAAAAAAAAAATGACCTTCCACTGTTGGTTCCCTTTTCCAGGTTGCCATGAGGAAGGGTGTCCCACATGACCACTGGTAGGCTTTCTTCATGTCTCGCCAGCTGCTTTAACTGACTTGCTATTTAATAGTTATTTTCCTCTAACATGATTCACTTGGCCAATTACGGTTTTTGACTTTCGAACAAGGGCAACATCTGCGAGTAATCTAATAAATCCTTACACTAAGACTGTCAACATTTCAGTTTTTATGGAATATGAAACTTTGAGTTTAAAGGACTTCTGCATATTGAGACATTTATGTTGAAGTTGATTGTTGTTCTAACTTTTGACCTGTGAAAATCGGCAAAAAAAACAAAAAAACAAAAACAAACAAAAAATGCAGATATTGTTCAAATTTGTTAAAAGTTTTCTAAATAGTTTTAAAATCACAGCAAAAGCATGACAGCAGTCATTCCCTCGAGACAATCATATTTTAAAAGAATCTTTTTTTCTTTACTTTCTTTTAAAAGACTCATTTCAAAACAGCAAAGCTGTGCATTTGTGAAATGCAGTAATTATCTTTATTTATATACTAGCAAGAAGGATCAAATAAAAAAAAAACCCAGACAAACCAAGGGGAGTATGACTCTATTTCAAGATTTCACCTGTAAAATAAGGGCATAGAATAAACACGGTTGTGAAAATGCAGAAGTCAACGCAAGTTAAGGTTTCAAAATAACAGAATTTATTTACATGAAATACAAAGAAAGTTAAAATATTAAAAAAAACAAAAACACGATTAACATAGGAAGGGGTCTTAGTGGATCTTGAAATGCAAGTTAAGGTTTCAAAATAACAGAATTTATTTACATGAAATACAAAGAAAGTTAAAATATTAAAAAAAAAAAACACGATTAACATAGGAAGGAGTCTTAGTGGATATTGAAATGCAAGTTAAGGTTTCAAAATAACAGAATTTATTTACATGAAATACAAAGAAAGTTAAAATC
This sequence comes from Sepiola atlantica, assembly GCA_963556195.1. NCBI lineage: Eukaryota > Metazoa > Mollusca > Cephalopoda > Sepiida > Sepiolidae > Sepiola > Sepiola atlantica. The sequence goes on from OY744522.1 coordinate 48,147,480, forward strand.
TTTAAAAAAAAACACGATTAACATAGGAAAGAAGTCTTAGTGGATATTGAAAAAGTAACAGGCGAAGAATACATGTATACAAAATATCAGCGTGTGAGAGAAAGGTTTTTGACTTGGTTCTTTTCCAGATAAAATCTGGGTCATTTCCAAATGTTGTACAAATGTTCAGATTAGCATTACAACATCCATCTTTTTTCAATTAAACCATAATTGATATACAAAGTAAAATTCTGATTCCCTCGACAACAGTAAATATTTGCAACATAGATTTCCATTAGTTTTCAAGACAATACCAAGATATTTGGTATTTCAAATGCAATATTGTTTCATGACAATTTCATGAGATATAATTATCCTAAATACTTTTCAATCTTTTTTTTTTTTTGTTTCGCGGGTGATGGAATTTCGCATTTTACCTCGCTCGTAACTGGCGATAGTCTGTGTCAAGATATAAAATTTTGGCAATAAGATGTGTTGATGATCTTGTGCCTGATTTTGCATAGGTGAATGTTTTGTTTTTTGCATGCACTCTTAGTTAGGTCATTATGACATATCACTCTTGACTGAAATGAAATAGTCTAGACATTTCACAGCATTGCATTCTCCAGTGGGAAAATTTTAAATATGGAAGTGGGAAGACGAAATCACACTTTCGACTCTCCAATAGTTTTAACAAAGTTTTTTTCTCTCTCACAAACTGAAAGATGGGGATAAAGTCGCTCGATGATACTTTGTATTGTTTTATATATTTATAAACCCTAGGATTCTTATGTTTATATTACATTATATTTCCCTCAGCAAAATTATGAAAAATAATTGCATGCTATACTTTTTCGGTAAAATAAGAAGTGGAATCTATTATATAAAGTTCTTATATTAATTATTATTAGTTTGGGGGGATTTTATCATGCATGGTGTCAGCACTTTGAATGTGCTGGATATTTAAATTGTATTTTCGTAAAAATTAAGCTCCAGTTGAGTAACTTTCTATTTTTATTTTTCATTCAATGTCGAAAGCTGAGGGGGCTGTGAACTGTATACACAAGCATTGGCTGATATGAGGAAAATATGGATACGTTAAAATGTCGTAAGCTTAGTACTAAGACTAATTTTTCCTTAATGTTCGAGTAATTTTTCTGATGTAAATTAAATTTTTGAGAAAACTAGTTAATGAGATGTTTGATAAAAGAGGAATCGGTTTAAAGAAAACAGAACTGATGTTGTTATCACTGCAGTTTCTAAGTGGAAAGGTTGTTAAAACTGGGTTAGAGCATAATATGGATTTCATTTGGTCGAACAACTTCTGGCAGGAGGATGTCCAGGCAAATTTTGACTTTCTAGGGTAAAGCAACATAGGAAAAATTCTGTCAGAACTTCCTATAGTAACTGGCCATGTTAAGGAATCACCTCAGGCCTTTAACATTTCTTTGCTTAGAGCAGGGTAGTCTATAATGCATGGGGATATCTTTTCGTAGGTGACTTCAGCCTTTCCAAAGTTTCTCAATTATGTTGTCGATGTAAGTTTTGATGCTAGGTAGGTCTTGTAGACAATAGTTCATCATCCTTTAGAATGTGACTTGTGAAGTCTTCATGCCAAAAGGCATGAATCTATATTGATATAAGCCATGAGGTGTAACGAAGACTGAAACCTAATATCCTTTGAGTAAGTTAAACTTGGTGGTGTGCATTGCCTTGTCAATTCTGTTGATACAGACATCCATTCTAGGAATGGGATGAGTTGGTCTTGGTAACAGCATTGACTTTATGATAGTCAGTACAAAACTGGACAGATTCATAGGGTTGTCGACTAATATGGTAGGTTCAACGATGCCATGTTCGAACATGTATTCAATTTCTCCCCGTATTATTTTTGCTTTCTGTGGCTTTACACAATATGAATATTATTTGACAGGAGCGGTATTTCCAATCTCCACATCATGTTGAACAGCATCTGTTTACTTGGGGGCATCAGGAAATAAGTCACTGAAGTTCTAAATGAGGGGTATTAGGTCTTCCTTTTCGATACCGGTCAAATGAGCTAGTTTGGACACAAGGTAAGATCTCAGAATACTGTAATTTCAGAAAAGGATAAAGTTTTTTTTTCTGCAACCCCCTCATGGTTATTCAAGCGTTCATACATAGGGACACGGATATATTTGCAACTAATATGCAGTTTGATTTTCCCCTTTCATAAAATAGTTTTAGCATGTTGATGTGACACATTTGTGTTGCCTTCCTACCATCGGGTGACTATGTAGTTAAGGTAGCTAGCCTTCCAAGTGATTTTCTAAGGACCATGAAATCTGGCTTTAAGTGGTCAGAAAAGTGTAGTAAAGCGAGCACTTTATCTACAATTTTAAAACTTCTAAAAACTGTCTTTTAAAAAAAAAATTTTTTTTAACATGGTTCACCCCAAACAAGGCAGGCCGCCACTGTAGACGTACATTGTAGTGTTTTTTTTTTTCATTTTTATCTTGCTCTGTTTCGGGTTTTTCATGTGTCAGTTTGCTTGTTTTGTTTAATAAGGTTCAAAACCATAATCCTACATGTCCTTGGTAATACTAGTTGGTGTGTCACCGACCAGTTCTTCAACGCGGGAGTGTGTAAAGGTTTCCATTTCTTCATTAATACACCGTCCCTGGTAAAGTATCCATTCAGATAGCACTTTTTCTAACTTTTCCTTGGTTAATCCTCCATTGAAGAACGGAGCGATTTCGTCATCTTCCTTTTGCTCACTTGCAATCGATTTCAATGAAGTAGAAATATTAATGCTGGGTTTATAACTACTCTTGGGATTTGGCATTGGGTTTTCTTTAGGCAAAGAACTTGATCTTTACCTCAGGATTTAGAAATAATTGGGATAGGTTGATCACCTCGTTCCTTTCAAACCTCTTTCTTACCTTGGCGCTTTCTTCGGCCTTCCTATTTGCTTGTGGACGTGTTTGACGGAAATATTCCAGGGTTTTTCTCTTCTATCTTCTAGGTGTTTTCCGAGACACTCAACTTTGTTACCACTCTCGGATGTGATTTGGCTTTTCATCTTCGTTAAATCTTTATCTAGCAATATTGAGATGTCTCTAATGGACAAACTGATACCCATTCCGACTTAGGGCATATTCATCAGCAAGGGTTATCATTTTGTATATCATAGCAATCTGTGTCTCATTGAGGAATACTTTAAAATCATCATGGATGCATCTCGTGAATTCCTCCATTAATATTATCCACTTAAGTTTATTGTAGTCTGATTCCACACCTTTAGCAAAACGGTGGTTAAGTGGATATCGACACGGACTGAAGACCTGGGTTTTCCAAGTTCGACTCCAGTCGGTTCCACAGTACCACTTTCACTTAGGGATGTTGGCAACCTTTTCGTGGTCCTTCCCGTAAGTACCCGATGTCTTTCCAGAAAGATTTCTAACTAGAAAAACATCGGGGAAACTAATGCCAACACCAAAATCATCTGATTCACACGAAAGAAGAAGCAACGAAATTCCATCTATCAAAATATATTTCTTTTTGGGCGGAAGTATTCTACGTAAGTCTGTTTTTCTTTCATTTCGACTCTAGAAGCGAGCATCTTGCCCAAAGGTGTCTAGAGTAGTGGCTAATTCTATTTGATCCGTAGATGGGACCTTGACAGGAACTACCAATGTGGATCAGAGTGGACCTGGGAGTAAGGGGTAACTCCACACTCCCTAGAGCTTCCAAATTGGGGCCTCACCATCAGATGCACTTTAAGGTCTACCCAGGACCAACATTCTTATAGACTGAGCCTTTTGCCTGCCAGTTATCGGTTTTGTCACTCTACGCCTGTGAGTCATTGTTAATGGCTCTTAACTCAAAATGTACTTGATTGTTTTGAAAGGGAAGCTGGCAGATTTTAAAAACCTGGATTAAAGAGAGGCTATATTGTAAAGTAGACAAGTTAATGCATTAATCATGGCTAAAAAGTTTAAGACCAAAAACAAAGCTTATTTTAAGGTTTTCGTTGAGGAGTTGCAATGGGGAGAGGTTCGGTTAGTGGAGTGTAAAAAGCAAACAAAAAAAAAATCTTGAAATTCAAGCAGATTTTTATGTCCTGCGGATCTTGTCAATTTGAACAAAATGAATTGTGGCTTAAACAGGGATAAGGATTAACATTTTTATTGTTGAGACTTAATCCATAATAAATCCAACTTATTATTTTGATTTAAATCCTATCAGAATGTAACATGGTGTCAAGTGGAATATTATGGTGACACAATTTGGTTAATCATAAGCGGATAAGATTATTATATTACATATTTCAATATTTAAACATATTATGGTTATATTTGCCAGTATTTATTGAATTGATATTCAATCCAATGAGATCTGTTATCAAAACTCAATTGTGTTTGTGTACCAATATTTAATTTTAGGTGATTATTTAAGAATGTATCTCTAAGTATTTTTAAAATAAATTTTAGCAAAGTATATTAGTTTATTGCAAATAATAAGGTACAACAATAGCAAATAAAAAATTGCTTCATCATAATCAAGGTTTGATTTGTCAACTTAAATGCTATTTAGATCCAACTTTTTAAATCCGCCCGACATAATTTTATATATATACTAGCAAAAATTTGCTCCTTCCGGTCACATATTTTTGCTAGCCTAAAAGGAACATATACTACACTGACCCTCAAAGGAGGAGCCAATGACTGAGAGGATGGTATCATGACACACGAACACTACCCTCTTTCCTCAAAGGATGAGTTAATGCCTGGGAGGATTATATCATGACAACAGAACAGATATTATACTATCCACACACACCCAAAAAAGAAGTTAATCTGGTAATCATATAACTTTGCACCCAGCCATGGCGGCAGAATGTGACGTCAGCACTTTTAGGCCGGTGTTAATCTGAAAAAGTACCCGAGCTTACTAAAGTTGGTGGATAATAATTTGTTTTCTTTCTGATATTAAAGTCAGCAAAAAAATAAGTTCTCTTAGAAAAAGAATCAATATTAAATTAAATCTTTATTATGTGGATTTTCTTTAACAACAAATCGAATGATCGTTAAAGAGAGTTTGGGACGCTAAAAATGTGTATTATAAAATGTGTTGGGACCCTCCAATCGATTTTTGACATAAATAAACCTAAAATTTCAATTCATGATTAATATTTATTTACCTTCAATCTTAAATTAATAATTAACCATACATTTATTTCTGTTGTGTTAACCCTATTTTAATTCTATCTAAAATTTAAAAAAAATGTTTCATCAAACGACTGTAAATAAAAATACCATGTTTTTTTTTAGTTAACAATGCATCGCAGCGACATCAGATGTTTTTACTAATGGTTTTCTTTTTTTATTAAAGTTGAAATTCTAAGAAGGTTTTTAAAACGTGATTCTATTTTATATTAAATCGCTTTAATTAATATTATTAATAATTATAATAATATTATTACCGACAAAATCAATTGCATATATATATATATAAGAAAATATGAGGATACAAATTAGAGATGTATATTACAGAATATTGATTTATTAGAAACTCTTTATTAAATAGATATGCAAATTAGGAATACCCATCGATGTTTGTGAGTGTTTGCAGATTACTATATATACGGTATTTCAAAATATGTTGTATTATAGAATTAAATAAGCATAGACTATTTTGATTGTAAATATAGTCAGAACACATGGAAAAAAGTTTCACATTTATTTATTTATCTCCATTATACAATATTATATATATATATATATATATATATATATATATATATGACAAAGGAAAGAAGTGAAATAGGAAATGTGAGGATGACAAATCTATTACATCTTCAGTTATTCAAAACAAGGTATATTCAATAAAAGAATATTTATTTTTTCCTTCCTTAAGCCAGGCTTTTCAAAGGATGGTTTTGTATCAGGGGAATGTAAATCGATAGATTAGTTGGCGAGAGATAAACCAAAAGTCATAGAATGTAGATTTTAGTGTAAGTGTGTAAGAAGAATGTCAAAAATGCAAAAAGATGTCCAGTGAAAAAGGTTGAGAATGGAAAGACAAAAGATTCACCGTTGGAAGGTTTGTGAAGAATGCATCAATACTGAAGACATAATAGATTTGTCATTCTCACATTTTCTATTTCTCTTCTTTCATTTGTCTATATAATTGCTATATCCCGTATATTGAGCTTTAAACACTTCACGATAGGTTCAAATTTTAAAAGTATACATTCTACTTTTAGTTTCATACTTTTATATATATATATATATATATATATATATATATATATATATATAAAACTTCTTTGTAATATAGCAGGAAAAATCCCAGCAGAGTGCTCGATTAATTAAGAATTAAAGTTAAAAATGAAGAGCATAATATTTATTTATTTTGTTACAGAAAAAATTAGTACAACATTCGTACCGTCGGTTTCAAGCACGGAAAGACTTAGCCATCCGGCTCTCTTCAGCTTCTGTTGTCATCTGTTTCGGAAATGCCGGATGGCTAAGTCTTTCCGTGCTTGAAACCGACGGTACGAATGTTGTACTAATTTTTCTGTACCAAAATAAATATATATATATATATATATATATATTTATATAATTACAGTTCAGAGATAAACAAATTTATGACATATTTGTTTATATCTGTTTCAAGAATTCAACATCAACAATAGTTATGCATACGATCGTTTCCAGGATGAAATGGGCTTTTCTTGATACCAAGTAGTCTTCATCAGCACAGGGTATAGACACCAAAAGTTTGAAGTTAAAGCAGCAAAAATTACAGTATTGTTCACCCTTAATTAGCGAGCAATTCAAAAAAAAAAGCGAGAGGGTGGAGATATCTCAATTTTAACCCCCTTTCTAAACAGGATGCATAACAATAAAACCAAACATAGAAAGGAACACAATAGGAAAAAAGGAATATCAAAAGTACAAAAATAAAAAATGTAGACACTATTAAGGAATTATAATTTAAAAATTACAAAATTATAAGAAATTTGAAAAATTAATAAAAATTAATTAAAAAACATTTCTTTGAAAAACAATTATCTATAGACATATTATTATAAATCTTTTTTTTTAAAAACAGCAACATAAAAATAAAGTCTAACATTTACACTAAATAATAATGATAAAATAACAATAGAAATAATAAAGATAGTAGAATATTATAACAACAATTCAAAATGAAAAAATAGACTAACCATACAGGTTAGAACTAAATATAGGTAAAATAAAATATAATATGTAAAATAAAAAAGTTTTTAGATAGATAAGTAAACTATAAGTATTGTTCACAAAATTTATGGTTAATATAAACAGAGGTTGTAATACATATTAAATGTTACAATACAAGACACTTATAGAATTACATACACAATTTTATATATATATATATATATATATATATATATATATATATATATATATACACACACACACGGTCAAAAGAAAACGTGTACAGACATGTGCAGATGCATGTATACACACACAAATACAATAACAAATCTATAAGTAGCAGGAAAAAACAGAAGAGAAGTAGACAGATATAGTTCAAATGTAAATGAGAGACGTCTTTTACGAACAGGATCAAATCACGGTGTACTATTTAATATGGTTGAAAGGAAAAGTTTGGAGAGATCGCAATCAGGGCTTTACGCGCTCCACTACTTTTGGAGCTGCTCCCGCTCCTGCTCCAACGCCCAAAATTGGAGCTGCCTCCTCTCACGCTCCCCATTTTCAAAAAGGAGCCACTCCTGCTCCAATTCCTACAAAAAAAGAGCGGTTCTTTTTCAGCGCTCCATAATGAAAATGTACCTTCTTTTATAAACGTTCTATTCTGTCAATGAGTGGTCCAAGGATAGGGATGGGCGTCAAAGGATCTCATCAATATGGGTTGGGATGTCACTTTAAATGTAAGACCGTAAGATAATATTTGACAAAATCGAGCTTATATTTTGAGAGTTATAGGAGAACATGTCGGCCGAAGTATAGGATTATACGTAAATTTTCGTTTCCTGAGGTATAAAATAGAAATAGAAAAATCCCTGAAGTATTTTAAAACAATTTTAATTTTCATTACATTAACAACCTATTTTTTCAGGGAAGGAAAATTTGACCCAATATTTTTTCTATTTATTTTGGAAGGGTATTTAGATTTGTTTTAAGTAAATAAAGTTTTACTTTTAAATATTATTAGTGATTATTTTCTTTTTAAAGAAAACATTTCTCTGGGAGAGGAGAGACAGCCATTAATCGTCGTATTGTTGTTTAATATTGGTTTGTTTTAAGAACGTAACTATATTGTATAATGTATATTATTATTTATAACAGAGAAATGCGCAAGTACTTTCAAACAAATCGATTTATCCATTTTTTTTGTATAGTACAATTTGGGGCAAAACAAAATCTAATAAAGTTTATTTTTTAAAGATTGAATAAAAAAAATATTTTTCATAAGTTACCCAAAAAATATCAATAAATTGTCAATAAACAATTCAGAGATCCATTTAATATCTGGCCTAGACCTTGGGACTTGAAAAAGTATCCGGTCAAATTGTCCTTCTCTGAAAAATTAACTGGAGCAAGTTTTCCTAGGTCGAGCAAAAACATTTATTAAAATTAAAAATTTAAATAAAAAAGGTGAAAACGTCTATATTTGAAATCTCTAACAAAAGCAAACTGTTTACAATGTTAATATTCGATAATAGATTTTTTAAGATAAAGAAAGATATCTAATCTACTTTCGGTTCTAAAAAAACAACAAATTAGTCAGAAAGTCTAATTATTTTCTTTTTTAAATTAAAATTTAAGATATTTTCTTTAATTTAATTAAGTTTAAACATCAGTTTAATTGTAGAATAGGAACCGCTGTTTTCTTTCACTCATTTCGCTTGGTATTCACCCAAATTTAGGATGAAACTGATTGTTGGTCTATATTGTATTTTTGGTCCTGAAATAAAATTCTCATTTACTTTTTAAAGTGTTAAGAATCTAACTTTAATTCCAGGTTTTAATCGCTGGCGGCCATGTTTGTTTTTCTTGTTTTTTCCCTTGGACTAAATATATTTACACACACACAAAAAACTTTGAACATTCTATTTACAAAAGCAAGTTTTAACGGAATTTAACGAATTTAAAAGCAAACATTAAATGGTTAAAACATACTAGTCGTGAATTTAAGAATAACAAAATGTCGCCGAAAAAACGACGGGTAAAAATGTGGCATAAAAGTTCAATTTGATATATTCTAAAAAAATAAATTAGAATTTTTTGTCAGGACAAAATGTACAATTTCACCTCAAAAATCGGTTTTATCAAACATTTGGGTGAATACCGAGTGAAATGGCCGAGAAAATCCAACGGCCCCTATAGTACAATTGAATCTAAAATTCTTTATTTAAAAACATGAATTAAAAGAAAAATTGGCTTATTTATTCAATCAGCAATAAACATCCTTGTCATAAATACAAAAAAAGTTCAAATCTATAAGAAAATAACTTCAAAGACATCTCTAGACTTACTGGCACATTTGAAGACATTTGTTGCCAAATTGTCTCCTGCCTTAAGAAAACTGTCCCATCAAAAATTTAACATGTCGATGTCAAAATCTGATAACTTCAAATGTTTTGTTTTCGTTCTTTCTCCTTCTCTCTCCCTTCATATCCCTCTCCCTCTCTCTCTATCTCATATACATTTACCAGAGATATAATTAAAAAAAATAACTCAGAATAAACTCTGAGACTTTCTTTTCTTTTCCTTTTTATTGCTGAATAAAAAACTAATGTTTAAAAGAAAAACAAAATCAAATAATGTTGGAGCGAGGAGCACGGAGCTATAAAACCACCGCTCTTTAGTCCCAAATTGAGTTGCACCTGCTCCACTCCCGCTGAATATAAAATGAGCCCTCCTCTCCTTCGCTCTAGAAAAAAGGAGCGTGATCCTTTTTGGAGGGCTCCGTAACGCCCTGTTCACAATCCATACAGAAGGTCACTTAAAATAGCTCTCAGACAAAAATTGATATCACCTCAAAATTTCCAAAACGATGTAGAGATACGCATAGGTAAAATTTCAAAAGGATAGCTTATAATATTGCCTTTAATGGTAAATTGGACCATCAATCAATTTGCAGTATCTGCTTCCTACACGTTTCTGTTTCTCTAATCTTAGACACAAAAGTCCAAAGCATCACTTAGTAACAGTCTTGTTTCTAATCAAAGTGAGGCCGGGTTATTGGAAGAGGGTGTATGATGTTGAAAAAACCTGAAACAAGCAATGAAGTCGACACATCAATGATTATTCACTTTGAAGTATCTTTAAGAAGTATTTCTCTAATAATAATAATAATAATAATAAGGATAATAATGGTAATAGCTTAATTATTGATCTGAAATAATTTATAATGAAATGGGTCTTTTCGTCATAACTCCCAAACATCTTATTTCGTACTAAAATCAAATATTAACTGTTTATCATATTTAGCATGAAAATTAAACTGAAAATAAATATGGCGACACACGTTCTCCAGAAAATGTGCAATAATTTTTAGATATTACCATAATAATTTGGTACACTATCACCTTACAAACCCTTCATATGTTTGTTCGGGTGGATGAAAAAATAAGTTTTGTTCATTTGAAAAAAATGTCAGAACATAGAAACAATTTAAAGGTCGACTAAATTATTATTTCTTACTAATTCTCACAAGTTATTACCAATAATCGCTTACTGGCAAAAACATCTGGAGTCTGTGTGACAACAAGTCTCCATAGATTTCCAGTACTTTTTACTCTTTCAATCACCATTACAAATCACTTTATGTTCTCGTAACAGCCGTTTACAATTGAATTGTCATGGATAATGGCAATTGGTTTTCCCTGGAATTTGAGTAACAATACATCCCCTCAGGATTCCAGTATCTTCCAGTGAAGTCAGGATGGTGCTCTCACACCTTGGTCTTTCCATCATTCTAGACCCTTTACAATCATTTTCAGTGGTTCCAACTGGTGCCACTGTGCTTTTTTTATGGGGCAAGAGAGTCAGTTTATGGGATTATTTTGACATGGTAGTTTTAGTTCCCTTGGACTCGTGCAATGTTCTTTCTATATTTCTAGTTGTGTTGATGCAGCATTATTCTATTTCAACTTTCCTGTGATTGGTAAGTGTCACCTTGTTATGGAGGTTAGTTTCTGCATTCAAGGATTTTCCTCAATATTTCACTTGTATTTATCAGTGTCGTGCTTATTATTATTTTGACTGTTCTATTTAAAAATATTGAACACGTTACGCTACAAAAAATATTTTATAACCCACTTAACATTAACAATTGGGTAGACAGTGGACCGTAGGGGCTAGCACTTCGACATGTATATTTTCTGAGAAACAAAACACACCCCAAGTAATCCTGAGAGTGAGGAGGGAGAGAATGACATTCCTGCTAGTATGACTATTCTGATACTGATGCCAGTTATCGACCAAAAGACTGCGGAAATAATTTGGAAAGGAATATAAGAATCTGCAGAGCCTTAAAATACATCAGGTGGGTACAAAACGTATGGACAAGAGAGGTGAAGTGCTACGCACTATTGAGGCAAAGGAAGTGCACGGTCAAGACTCACACGAGTGTTCAGTCTCTCTAGACAACTGACCAAGCAATACCACTGAGAGTAAACTATGCACAGATAAAGTGACTTTTAGCTAAACGTAATGCTACTTTTCATGTGATGATGGAGCTTGTATGCTTCGTCAACTCCTAGAGCAATACTGTCAAAGACGCAAGCCTCTGGTAGGGTCACTCAAGATGGTAATGTCTCAAGTAAGGGGCCAGACGAAAATCAATCCAACCCCCAAGTCCTAACAGTGTTCCCGGGTGGAAGAGACTCACAAATCCAACAGTCGGGTCAGCTGATGCAACTTATCCATCTGCTCCAGTCATTTAGGATCTCGTTGCCATTGGATATAGCACATAGGTTTTGTAAAAGAAGGTGTGTGTTCTGTCATTCTCCTGAGTGTACACATGAAAAGTGTTGTAAAGGTCATGAGTTGCATAAGTGCAAATCTAACATAAAGGGAAATAATCAGGTATTGACTATATACGAAAGTACGTATATAAGACGGGCAGTCATATCTGGAAGCGAGCGAAGAGTAAACGTCTCTACTTCCTACCGGATCCCTGTTAAACACAAACCACTCGGCGTATTCTTAATTTAGTATGTCCTATGTAATTTAGGATATAACAAAAAGAAAACATGCAATAGCATTTGTTTTTACTCATCTTGAACAAGAACACAACCACCATCCTCATTGATGAGGGGCGGCCATGATGATGATGAATAGAAAGTGCTTCTCATTGATCACTTTAATCTTAAGTATCAGCAGTGGTTTCATTTAAATACGTTGTGCATTAGGTTAGGCTTGCGGATCTTCTGTCGGTATAAAAGTATTATTTCAGTAGGGTCATTTGGGTGAAGCTATTCTAACTTGTAATTGATGACACGGTCCTGTGCACCTTTGAGGTGTATTATAACAAACAAAATATTGAGCGCTATATACACATACACGCATATAGCATCCATGATCATACATATATACGATACACATATACATATTCATATATATACATATCCTAAACATCTTTCTTTCATTGGTCTATAGCTCGTATAAACAATAGTACAAGAATACAGATAGATTATCTGTCTGTACTATTGTTTATTGTTTATAATAAAATTAAATAAAAAAAAATGAAAAAATAACAATATAAAGGAGAAGCTCAGAGGACAATTTAAATGGATACATTTTGCAACATATTTCCCACTATAAACCCACAAATTAAAACAGAACTCTACTAATGTATTGAACACTTTAAAATAAATAGTGAAAAATCCCCAACCTCATATTTTAATATTATATATATATATATACGGCACAATCATGTTGAAACACCGGTTCCCGTTAGATCACCGAAGTTAGGCGACGTCGAGCCTGGCCAGTACTAAATGGGTGACAATTTGGGAATACCAGGTGCTGTATGTACTCCCTGCTTATCTCGGCATTGTTTCCAGCCGTCTTGAATTGCTTGCCATTATATATATATATATATATATATATATATATATGTACAGAGTAATCTCTTAAACTAATAAACCAATCATTATGAATTTTGGAATATATATTCTCGGTAACATGGGCACATTGTTTTTTTTTTGTTGTAAACTTTACCATTTAGGGGATGCGCCCACCTGAACTCGCATTCGACCCCCAAAAAAACTTTTTAAAAATAAGTTTGATGCAAAAAATTTAGAGAAAAGAATTGCTCTACATCAAATAAATATATATGTGCTTGGTAAAATTCTAAACTATTGAACTCATTATGAAATATGTATTTTAGGCAACAGGGTGAGTAATGTAGGCACATTATTTATTTTTCTCTAAACTTTACCATTTTACTGGATGATACCGAAATTGTACTATACCCTGCAAATAATGAAAAAAACAGAATTAAAACGAATGCTATATTTATTGCTTATACCCATCTATTACATGATTTTGATTCTAAAAAATGTCTAAAATTTAAGGCTTTAGCTTAAGGAATCTAAAGAAATTGAAATCAAGGGAATCTTGTTTAATTAGTGTCTAATGACTATGGATCGAATCTAATGAAATCTGAAATATTTTAATTTTCAAATGGGAGGCTGTTCCCATATTAGGCCCTTTTAAAAAACCTTTTAAATTACTCTAACGAAACTGAAATTTACGGAAACTTATTAATTGATGTCTAATACTTATTGTTAAAATTTCACAAAAATCAGAGGTATCTGAATTTTCACAAAGGGCTTCCATCCCATTTTACCACCTTTGAATAAAACTAAATTAAACTAAATATAGCCCACATTACCACCCATACATTTTGCAGATGTGTTCTAAAATTCATAATGGTGTCGGTTAATTAGTTTAGGAGTGAATCCTTTACATACAAATATATAAACATACAACCACATACTTGGCTTTATATAAATAGTTATTCAAACATATGCAGCCTATTATATTGGATACTAGTTGTACTAATCCGGCATTGCCCGAGATCAGCAGTGTCTAAATTATGAATTAACACTTGCTTTTATTCATAAAGAAAATAATGAGAAAATAAGGAACATTAATTTTCACTGAACAAATAAGCTGATTTTTCTTTTTAGGTGTTTATTTAAGAATGTCTCCATATTACCAAACTACCGGACCTGATTAAGTATTATTTTTTAATAAATTGTATCTTATGGCAAATAGCATGGTACAATGATAACAAATGAAAGTGGCTAGCCAGAATCAAAGTTTGATTTGTCAGCTTAAACGCTATTTGGGTCCAATGTTTAAAATCCAGCCGATATAATTTTATATATTAGAATACGTGTCCTAGTGTTAAAGTTAAATGACTTTGACTCACCAGGAAACTATTAATTCTCTTGGAAAGAAGAAACAATGCGCTTTTATTAGCTGCAATAAGCTGAACCCATTCCAATCAGCAGGTGTGGCAGCTAATTATAAACAACAAGCAAATAACTAAAAAAAGATTGATATGCTGTAAGAAATAAACTTTAGACCTCTACCCCCTCCCTCCAATCTTATTTTACTTAAAATATATACCTGGCACAGCAGACCACTCTCCAACACATTACCTCCTCCTTTCGGTGTGGGTAGGTGATATATGATTAATACCCCTCGTCTGAGTTGACCTCATTTGTAAATCACTGCTGATGGGACTGACCAGGTTATTTTTGCACCTACTCCAGAGTGCCGTTAGGTGAGCTGGATTAAATTAACCGGTCTTCGTTTGGGAGGCAAGTAGATAATCTCTCTCACAAACAACAAAAATTAATAAATAAAAAGAAAAAACAATCTTATTCCATGTTTTTTGTAATTATTTTTTATAATTATTATTTATTAATTCATTAAGACTTTTTGAGCAACTCTAATTTTAATCAATGATATTTCTGCAGATCGACTTCCCCACGATATGCCCACTTCCAAATTAGATCCAAAATTGCACTGCAGACCTAACTCCAAGATATTTCCAGGATTTAAGGAATTTTGGCACCAATACGATATGGATTTTATTATTAAATGGCTGCTGGTATGTTCATAATATCTAGTCTGTAGCTATTATAATAAATAAATATGTTGAACTCTTACCCTGGTAATTGAGCACTCTGGTCAATTTTTCTTTTAACATTCTTTTAAGTTCTCTCCCCTGCCAAAGCTGAGATTGGATCCTCTTAAGAGACAATGTATCGTACTGATAAAATACAGTATTTATACTTCTCATTTGTACAATCGAATCAGTGGGCCCATAGATATAGATGTCGGTTTATGAGACCTGAGGTCTAAGGTTCAACTTGTGCGGCCGGCGTGTCAGTTGTATATGTAGCCACAATGATGAGTCTTTATGAGACAAAACAAGTGTTTTTCTATGGATATAAATATTATTAAATTATATATATATTTATATATAATCTAAACGAATATATAATATGAATAAACAGATCAAAGTATTTTAAATATTCATCAGATCGACCTCAAAAATGTCCTTATAAATTCATGTTTTTACCATTTTTTTCTGAATTGATCCAGTTTATTCTTAACATTTTGAATACTAGTATTATTTATGTAAATGAAATAGTGCAAATTCGCACATTTTTACTCAGAAAAGAGGTTAATTTTTAAATTATATCATCCTGGCCTTTGTGGCAACATTTGAAAGAGAAACGTCCATTTTCTATACTTTTACAACATAAGTAATTAAGAAATATCACATCCAGGAATAAAATGTGTTTCATAATGTCTGTTTATTGTTTATTGTTATGTATATTAAATAACATTTTGGCTTCTGTTAAATTCAAACTACAGTTTATCATATTAACAACTAAAATAAGATAAAGCTTATGTAGTTAGAATGTCGATGTTTTGAGCCCAGTGAGTTGAGGAATAAACAGCTGACTTTCAGATGAGTGATGCATTAGGAGACAACATTCTAAATCATACCAGGCATGCTTTGGCTATAAAAATAAGAAAGAAAGGTTAAACGGCAAAAGGCAGAATGAGATTACAACTTTGGCATGATTCACAAACAAGTCTACTTTGCTTTGTTAACTTCCTCCTAAACCTCTTTACCCAGACAACTTGAAATGTCTGGTAACAAAGTCATAAATAATATATTCGATTAAACTTTATTTCATATTGGTACATATATATAAAAAAATCTAATTGTGTGTTAGATTTCGTTTTTGAAATCTTTCATGGCAATAAATTCCCAATTTGTGAATTTAAAATCAAATCTTGAATGACAATTTTTCTTTGGATTTTGTGCGAATATGAAGTAAATCCATAGAAACAGATATTTATTTGGGTATAATCCTAATCCGATATATGTGGATTAGAGTTTTTCTCTTTATAACCCAATTATTCAAAATAACAGAACTTTGCATTTTTATGGTACATAATACTTTGGGAGAGATCTTTTTTTAAGATCATGAGCCAACTTGAGTGACCTAGATTTTTATTTAAAACTTCTTGCAACATCAGATTGTACTGATACTTGGATTCAAAACAAAGTACTTGAAAGCATTATTGAAGAATTATGTTTAGCTGAGTTCAATCTCATCAGATTGCTTGTGGTCATTAATAATACTGTTGGGAAAGGTATGAATCTACAACCTCCACCCTTCATTTATGGGTAAAATAGCAACTATAGGTATTGTTTTAACATTCAATATTTTTTTTTAAAATGCTTTTCTGTAAAACTAACACTTAGAATAATTACTTCTTTATAAGGTTAGTGTATAGTGATATATAGAAAACTGGATATTCACCTTGTGATGTCCAAGTCAAATGTTTTAAAATAGTCCATACACGGATAGCTCTATGCAGAATTTCTAGTAAAATTAATAAATACAAAAATGTTTAATTTTAATCCAATCAAAAGTGTCCCTAAAGTTGTGTGTTTAATAAACCCATGTGATTTTGGCAAGAATATAAAAAACGAAAAATACCAAAATTAAATCAGTAGAATTTTGGTAGTCACATGTCCAGCGCAACAGTCTCCTTCATTTCTACACCTCACTAATCCGGGCGACTCTCTTCAAAGAACACTTAAGTATTCTTTTCCTCTTCCTTTTTGATCACACTTTATGCTGAACTCTTCTCATAGTGACTACCATTAAGCTTTTTACAGTTACATGCCACTATTACAGATACGTCCAACTATAACCAAGCACACTTACATCTTTCTACAGACAGCTGTACCTAAAAATAAACAGACTTTTATCATCACAAGGAATTCACTTCAACATTTTCCTTCCTTCCAAGTTTATATATAAATTTTTCATATTTGAATTTATATTGTTTATATCTGCTTTTCATATTGCCTTATTTCTTCTGTATTTAACACTGAGAGTGAGATATCTTTACAAGGCTATATACCTGAATGTTCCATCATTTTTTTTTCTGTATCATCATGCTGGCTTAATTACGTTTTTATATCAACTTTAAGAAAAAGATTGTTTAAATGAAATAAATGCTTACAGTACAGCAATGTCTACCTTTCTAGATTGTATAAAGGGAAGACAAAGAGGTTGAAATGTCTAAGACTGACAAACTCAACATGTGAGTAAAATTGACAGCTATTTTTATAAATGCAATCCTAAATAAGGCTCTAAAATGCTAATGGAAAAAATCTTTTAAAAAAAGGAAAAATAAAAACCAGAGTTATCTACCTTTGCAAGTTTTTTTTTTTTTTCTTCTCGTACTCTGCTATGTTGGGTCATTTTTTTTTTTTTTTTACCTGATCCAGTGAATGCAAAAAGGCAGTGATGTTGATAGTTTTTTTTTTTTAATTTAGTGAATCCTGGGAACAACAAATTAGATTTTTATACGTCCCTGGTAAATTTTATGAGTTCCCTGAGAAATTTATGTTATGATTCCCGGAATAAAATGAGAAAAAACGAAAATTTAAAAATCTAATAAATAAGAAAATAGTCCTTATATTTATGTTTTCTCCTACGTAAATCGAATAAATGTGAATTATACCCCTCCACCCCGTAAAAAGAATCACATGACCAGAATGTATATATCAAAGAACAGTTTTTGCTAAGAAGTTTCTCTTGATGTTCCATGAAATCTATTTCCCTGATCCTTGTCACAAAATTAAATTGTTCAGTTACAAAGAAAATGGTGAGTAGGGTCGACTGTCTTTATAGTTAGCTTGAAATGGTGGGAGAAGAAAAAGAAAGACAGGAAAAAAGGACAAAAAATGAGAGGTAAAAGAGAACCTACACGCTTGACAGGTTTTTTAATTGACTTGCGTTCTTGGGACGTATGGGTAACATTTTAATGCGTCCTTTTAGATTTCTATGCGTTTCTGACGCAGGATGCATAGCTCAAAATCTCTGAAAAGATGTAGCAAATACTCCAATGGATTATGTTCCAATGAATTGGCTACTCTGGTAAACTACTCAACGTAAATTCACTAGACTAACTCGACAATTAACTAAATCTCATTCATTCACTGTGGAGGTCTCCAGATGTCGGAGAGCCTTCTACTCAAATAGCTTCTTTCCTCATGCTGCTGGCCTCTGGAACTCCCTCCCTGCCCTCTGTTTCCCCAACAGTACAGACATGCAGAAATTTAAAACTAATGTAAACAGACATCTCATTGCGCAGATCCTGAATTAGATTGCCCCCCCCCCCCCCCAAAAAAAAACCTTCACTCTTTTTTTCTTTTTCTCAGTAGCCCCTTACGTCTACAGTGGCGGCCTGCCTTGTTTGGGGTGAACTATGTTTAAAAAAATTTTTTAAAAAGCATTATACCTTGAGTGTGACGATCCAGTTACTCTAACGTATTTCTTGGCCTTTTGGCTAAGATCAAAGTGTAGTATCTGTTCCGATGGATACTGCACCCCATAGACTGGTATTGTCTTGGCCTTCGGGGCTTGATCTACGCCGGTCTATGGGTCTGTCCTGTGCAGTTCTAGGAGGTCCACCCTCCCAGGCTTCGCCTTCCCTCTTTGGGGAGGAGTAAGTTTATTGCTTACTGCCTGAGGCGCCACTACTGGGGAATGCCGACGGGGCTGCCCAGGCAATTTTTAATGCCCAGAGTGCTGGCTTTTCAAACCCCACTTTCCCGACCCGACCTTGGGTCACATCTTACTTGTGGGAGTAAGATAAAACTGGCCTTGTGCCTAACTCCTGGGGAGGAGTAAATCAATACTCTAACGTATGAACAGCACTAGTGTAAGGCAGACAACCTGCTTTGTACTTTCATTTATCTGTTGGAAGTAATTCCTCTTAACTCGGGGATTTCACTTTGCTGATGACACTCAAGAAATATTATATTGGAGAAAGAACATGTGCAATTATCGTTTCGTTATCTTTTGCAATAAAGGATTATTTCCTGTGTTTTATTTATGTGCACTGCACAACAAATATTTTGCTGACACTTCATCCAAAATTTATGGGCAACTGTTAGTGTGATGTCAGCGGTCTACAATATGCGGCTCATTGCACAACACATCAGTCATGTTATACGTCTAACATCTCTTCCCTGGATCTGAGAACCCGTCAGACTTTTTTGTTATTTTTCCTCACTTTTACATCATTTACATCATTCTATGTCAATCCTTTTGTCTTCAATTTCCGAAACAATATTTTTTATTCATGGTTTGACCCCCATTTCAGAATTATTTTGATAAATTTTGTATTTATCATCATCCATTCTTCGCTTATTGATGTTGTCAAAGGAATGTTGTGATTTCCGATTTCTCTCAATTGCGTTTCTAATAATGTTTTCAAGTTTTTAAATGATTTTTTCATTACATCGTTTTGAGTCTTGAAAAATTTTTTTTTTTTTTAATTTTTTTTTTTACTTCTATTCAACTCAAACAAGGCACATTGCCACTGAGATGTAAAGGACTACTGTGAATTAGGGGACACATTTATAGGGGACACCCTAAGTGAGGAGATGTGCAGCGAGATGCTTGTCTACATTACATTTAAATTTCTGCATGTTGGTACAGTCAGAGGAGCAGAGAGGGAATTCCAAAGTCTAGAATTTCGAGGAAAGAAGCTATTAGAGTAGAAAGCCCTATGGCATCTGGGGACCTCTACAATGAATAGATAGGATCTAGCTGATTGTCAGGTGTATTTACACTGAGAGGGCACCAGAGCAGCAAGTTCATCGAAGCACATTCCATTCAAGTACTTGTAAAACAAGCACAAGGATGCATGCAACATTGTGGCAATGGGACAGGGGCTGGAGCTTGATGGATAATGAGTGACCTATTAGATTAGAGACTCTTTTTTTGGACCCTGTCTAAGAGGGACTGACTAGTGGCTGGTACACCAGCCCAGATGTGACAACAATACTCCATGCATGGGCATATGGTGGCTTTATAGAGATATAGGATACTGGCAGGTGTGAGAAGTTTTTTAACACGGTAGAGGGAGCCCACTTTCCTTGCAGCAGCCTTGGCAGTATCTTCAATATATGTGTTCCAATCCATGTTACCTGTCAATGTTAGGCCGAGGAGTTTGAATGTTGGACTCTCAGATAGTGCTATTAGCCATAGCAATCGGTGGTTGAAAAGTTTTCTTATAATTGTTAAAGGAAAGGAGTTGAGACAACTTTGTCCATATTTCTATTTTTCTACCTACAGATGCAGATAGTTACCATTCTGTTGTCTATGATTTCTTAATTACATCTTCATCTGAACTGTAAAAAAAAAAGGTGAAATTAAATAAATTGCACAACTGAGCAATTTAATGATTTGTCTTTGTAGAGTTTGTATAAAATAAAAGAATTACAGCAAAAAAATATTTATTAAGATTTTGTGTTCTCTAGAGTTACCTCACCTGTGCCAGGCCGTTTATTTTGTTACTTGTGCAATTTAGGGTCCTTTTTTAAAGAATGCAACACATCATACTGTTATAAACCATGTAGTTTAGGTTATAATAATTAATAACTCGTAAAACAAAATGGATGACTTTTCAACAGAAAGGTTTAACAGATTTATTAAAAGTGTAATTAGAATGAAATGAGTTATTTAGTCGCTGTAACGCGAGATGTAATATGAGCCAGTCTGATCCGTGGTTAATATTTACTTTTCACTCCGCAAGCCACTCGACAAGGGGCGATAACTCTTAAATGGTCCAAGGGACATAATTCCGTTTTTCTTTAGTTATCCTAACACATACAAAATCACCCCCCCCTACTCATTCTATCTCTGCAGAAACAGACTTTTGTTGTTCTCGTTTACTTAATTACATCTTAGTTTTGTATGTCTGTTTTCTGGCCCATTTTCTCGTTTTATTTAATGTTGAAACACAATATCGATTGAAAACAATGTTATTTTACCTATTGCTGAAAGGGTGGTCATACCTTTTCCAATCTCCGATTCCATAGTTCATGTCAATATCCATTACACCACTCGTGCAGCCCGGTTTTTATATTGAAAAACTTTATCTTCAAACGAAACAACGCTTAAGAAATAACATTTTTTCAAAAGCAATTTTTGTTCGCTTCCATTTATCTTCATTTATTGTCCAAGCGACAATGTGATGGTATATTTTTCATTTTTTTGTGAATGTAGAAGCATCTGTCAAATATTAGATAGCCTTGTGCCAGACAGAATGGTGTAAAGTGAGTTGGAGCCGAAACAAATGTATTACTTTAGGAGTTTGAGTTGATTAAAATTGTACGACTCCGACTTAAAAAAAGTGATACATAATGAAAAATGCCGGAAACAAAAACAAATATTGAAATCTTTGTGTCACTGTGACTTTCATATTGAAAATTTTTATGTTCAAATAAAACTTTGCACAAGCCTATCCTAAACAAAAGGTGACCGTCACTTAATAATGGCGCAAAGATTTTGATACTCTTTTTGTTTTGCACATTTTTCATTGTGTTTCATTGCTTTTGTTTCAAATTGAATTCTTCAGATTTTAGCCGTCTCCCCCCCCCCAAAAAAAAAACATTAAATTCATACGGTCTTGAAAAAACATCCTTTCTTTTTATATAAATAATATGTATTAGTAGTATATTTAGGATGAGTAACACATCAGGAGACAACGCTAGACATGGGTGTGCCTTGCTTATAAAAATAAGAAATATAAGTCATATAAGCCAGACAACATGAAAAATAAGAGGACGAATCCAGCCTTTTCGGCTTCGGATATTAACTTCGTCTTTTCACTCACTTTACCAAACCTTAAATTGAAGACATTCAGTTACAAAATTGCTAAAAATATACAAAATAAGTTTATTTCATAAAAGTGCAAAAACAGCCAATAAAGAAATATTTTTATTTTTCATAAAGCTGTATTGTTTTTTCCTTCCTGACAAACTGGCTATTTAATAATAGTAAGGATTTGCTAAAATGGATTATATTTACTTATAGCTATATATTAATATGATTGCACCTTTTATTATATTTTCACTCTTGCTGTGTTCCACAGGTGCACATGAGAATGCATGATTGGCATAATTGATACCATTGCAGATTATCAAATTGACTATGTTTAATTAAAGGAAATACTTATTTATATGATAAATTTAAATCTTATTGTATTTTTTTATTTAGTTGGGAAATGTATGTGTTATATCAACTCTCTCCTCATGTATCCATTCTGACCAATATAGTTTGCCATTATAGTCTGCCTTCAGCAGAGTTTGATAAAACTTAGAGAAACAATATTACATGCTTACCATTTTGATAATAGTTATTTTACTTTGCCTGGATTATAGATTCCAACTTATATTGTCACTGGAGAACAATTTTAAAAATTTCTTTAGTAAGTACTGTGACGAAAATATTAATAAAATGTCATCTACATGAACAGAAACAAGAGCCACTGGTGGACTAAGTTGAACTCGTAGATGCCAATCTGCAGTATGTGCATATTGTCACTGGAGAACAATTTGCAAAATCTGCAGATAGCGAATTATGACCCCTCCCAAGCAAATTATGAAGAACTATTATCTTGGGAGCCACCTCCTCCGACGAGCTAAGCGGTACATAGAAAAGAGTGTACCCTTCCACAGATTCTTCAAAAGGCGAACAAATGACTAAACAAAAGAAAGGAAAGCCATCTCAAAATGCTCTTGGCAAAATACAGCAACAAAAACAAAAATTGGCCAACTTGTTTTAGAGACTTTGTTCTTTTGGAATAAAAGCGTGCCCGGCCTTTAGTAAAGGGGGCTTATAATAATATTTATAAATAAATATTAATTATTTATTATCTACAGACATCGATGTTTCATGCTAACGCAATCTTCAGTGTAGTAAGTTAATTCTCTACGGTCAGCGGGCTCGAACTTCGATCACAAATCGCCACTGATTTGTAGTCAAGAGCGTTCACCTGTCGGCCACAACGAATTAGCTAATAATTAAGGAGGAATTTAACTTTGTAAATACCGAGTCGGCAGGTATTTTACACGAGCAGTTGAAAGTGATCAACAAACTGTGTTTGGATCTTGCATGAAGCTATTTGTACTGCTTGTTATTAAACTCACTCAGAGTGCCCGGCCTTTAGTAAAGGGGGCTTATGATTATTTTTATTTACACAGACATGTACAAAATCTGCGACACTGCCTGATGAGATCTCAGTTTATAATAGCTGTTGATCGATAACATCGACATGCCTGCCTGATGAGATCTCAGTTTATAATAGCTGTTGATCGATAACATCGACATGCCAGTGTTGCGGATTTTGTACATGTCTGTGTAAATAAAAATAATCATATATAAAAGCTCTATTTGATATTGAGCACTTTTTATAAACCCGGTTGAAATTCTTTGGATTACTATCCTGGATTATTATATATATATATATATATATATATATATATATATATATATATATAAGCCATACAGCTCACTAACTGACCATTTCATTTTCCGGCTTATCTCAGTCGAAATGTTAGGTATCCTCAGTAATGATACTTCATGATTCATACAAGACATTGGCCGAATGATACCCATTTGTAGAAATGAGCCCCGAGAGACCGCTTGGATGTTCCAGCGCATCTCCCTATCTATCATCTGAGGCAACACCATGTCCATTATGATATCATTCTGCAATGTTTAAGTTTGAATTTTTAGCAGGGACGTATAAAGTACATTTTTAAAAAAGTATTTTGTACAATTCAACTGAGGATTGAACCTCAGTCTGCCAGCCCATTAGTGAATACTGTAACTGTTATGCCAAATTGGGCAGTTAAAAAAATGTTAATTCAGATGAAAAATACACAAGAACAGGTCCATTCTTAAGCTTCATCTATTCAATCTGCGCATCTAGTGATGAAAATGCTATTTCAAAATGAAGTGTGATGGATGGGCTGAGCCTCTTACAGAGACGTATCAAAAATGTTATTTCAAACTGAAGCATGACAGACAGACAGACAGACAGACAGACATCCTGTTTCAAAGATGCTTGGATGCATCTAAAGTGAAATGCTTTAATTCAAATATGCTCATTTACTAATGAAAATGTCTTCTTTTTTTTTTTAACTTAAGCATGCCAGATGGACAGACAAACAGACAGACAGACAGACAGACAGACAGACAGACTCTTATCGAAATGCATAGATGCATTAAAAAAGGCTATTTCAAAGAATAAGACCCTGGACTCCCTGCTGTGCAGCACTACAGACGTCACAGCCCGCTGTATACATGGCAATGTAGCGTTTCATTTATTACATAAACTCTGGAGCCGACGAACCAAGATCCCGTTGAAGACTAGACTCTGTCTCTATAACGCGTACTGCGTGTCCATCATGCTCTACAATAGCAACAGCTGGGCAATAACAAAAGCCATGCTTGACAAGCTGGATGCGTGCCACCGCAAACACCTCCGTTCCATCACAGGTTACTGCTGGCCGAAAAAACTTATCAGCAACAAGGCACTATACGAGCTGTGCAACGAAAAAACCCTCTCCACAAAGGTCGCTGAACAAAGATAGTCTATGTTAGGCCATGTCCTACGAATGGACCCTGACACTCCCACACAGAGGGCACTAGACTTTGCCGTTACTGGCTCGCAAGCCTACCAACCGCGACTAGGATGGCACTGCACAAATCTGCTGGGCATACTATGTGCTGACCTCAAGCAGGGGGGACTAGGACCACTACGTACAGCGAAACAACTTCATTGCCTACGACAACTTGCACATGACAAGGCCAGATGGCCTGGGACTAGCATGGAGGACTGATTGCAGCTATGGGATGTCATGTCATTTGACTACTGTAGCCGCAGAACACAGTTTTTAATGATAATAATAAATAATTTCAAATTTAAGCATGCAGACCGACAAAAATGTTTTTTCAGACTTAAGCGTGATTGACTGATGGGCAGAACTTGTTATAAGCTCAAAAGAAATAGTAAAATAGAAACCCAGATCAGAACCATACATTTTTCGTTGTGGTTATGCTGATCAAACAGAAGCTGGTTAAAAGAAAGGAGACTGAACAGCAAGTCAGAAACAACAATACAACAGTCGTACTTGTCAGGGTCCCATCTATGGATTAAATAGAATATGTTCTAAATATGACATGAAATTATCTGCTGGTATACACACACATTTACATCAGGAATAACTAGTTAAAGCAAACACCATGAATAAATATTTGAAGCATACAAACTTTTATCATAATGACCGAATTCAACATTAAATAACTCGAGAAGGGTTGATTTGCCATAAAGCAAAACAATCTTTTTATTCATGTATGCACTACACGTGGTCCAATACATGCCAGCATGTAAAACAGCCAGTAAACAAAATATTTTTTTTATTTCACCTGTGTACTCTGTACTTTATATTCACATCCCACCTTAAAGGTCAATTTCCTATTGTTTTCATTTCTGTTTGCACCTGTACCAGTCTAGCATAAGGTCGCCAGTTCTAAGCTCTCTCTTCGGTGCATGGCATGCATAGCATATCAATTTATCCATCCCATCCCTGTAATGGTTTTGCCACCCACATTTCAAATGGATGTAATTTGAAGAACAGTTATGATGCTTTGTTAGAACAACAAGTGGTTTACATTTGACATGTGATATGACATGTGAGTCGCCAACAAGACTCACCATTCATTGTCCATTAAATAGCAAGTAAAGATAATTAAATAATTGCAATTCATTTTAATTTCAAGCAGCAAAACGAGAAAGAATTTTACATAGAATAAATTTGGTTTGATTAATGTGGTAGAATTTCCATATACAGACAGATAGTAAATTTTTTTTCGCTGCTACATGATGTGGGAAGATGCATCATCTATAATAATAAATGAGAATTTCACATATTTGGAATCGTGATAAACTTGCAAGTAAGTCTACGCTATTTTATCTGATAGTCTATCGTGCAAATTTTTACCATCCTGTTAGTTCTACTGATTAGCAAAATACCTTCTGGCTGATAGACTGATCGCCTTAAGAAAGTCTACCCCTAACAAATGACACATGTTTGTAATCCTGCAAACCTTGGGAGGATTTATATTCTACTTTGGTCTATTGATTAATGGTGCAAATTTAGAGCACCCTATTGGTGCTCATGATTAGCAAAATGTCTTCTGGCTTAAAGACTTTGGTGAAGTCTACTCCAACAAATGTTTATTATAATCCCAAGAGTTTTGTGCCAAATTTTGAATTCCATCGAATAGTTTTTCATCTTATAAGTGACCATCAAACAAACACAGCTAGAAAATGATCAAAGTACACATTGTGATAGTTATCTTTTAATATTAACACATTAAAATTTTTCTAAACTTTCAATTATATGATGTGACGACCCAAGTAGCCCTCCACAGGAGTAATATTGTAATTATATTTTTCTTTCTCCTGATTTCCTCCGTGTCCGTACTCCTTATCGCAACAAAATGTTACCACGGTCTTGCTCTGCCAAATGATATCTCTCCGAACAGTCTTTCATCCAGCGCACACATCAACGTAGTCACCAACTCAAATCACCAACTCATAGTCACGTCCTTCAAAACATTCCCCTTTTATTGCCAGTGACATTGCACTCATGCAAATGAGCATGCAAATGAGCAGTGAGCTCTTCTCCCAGAGATATCAGAAAGTAATGGGAGGTCTTTGCTATAACTAGCCATTTCACTCAGGTTCTGTTTCTTTATGAATCCATTCCTGGCTGGGGTAAGTCATACTTTGCTAACCACAAATATTTAAAGTAAAGCCGGACCAGATCCAGAACATTAGGTCAGACACTACTTGAGAAATTGGCCATTCCAAAACTTGATGTCCTAATAAGGGCAAACCGTCTTCGCTGGTTCAGGCATGTTGAAAGAAACAATGGGTATGGCACATGCAGAGACCTATGGTTGGACAGCAAAAAAAAAGATGGGTGCCAAAGGAAGACATGGAAAGAAACCATCAGGCAAAAGCGTAAACAGTGGCAAATGGACACGGTCAATCCCCACAATCATGATCACTGGAGACTTAGCATAAGGACAGCCAAACAACGTCAAACCTCTTGTCAAAGGGAACATAGACGACAAACCTGGATAGTGAGTGAGAGAGTGCTTACACATTAAAATTTCTCTTTTCTTATTCTAAACGACCCAAGTAGCCCTCCACAAGAGTAATCTTTACAGTTTGCATAGAATGCGGTTTTGAAGAAGCTGAATGTTAACGTTTGACCTCTAGAAATTTTTTGTAATTATTTTGTTTTGCTTTTCTCGATTGAGTTTAGTTGTTTTGTGGCATATCAACCCTTTTTGGATTATTTAATGCAGAAACGCAATATCTATTGTAAACGATTCATTGAATACAAGTTGCTATTTTATTCCTGGATGGGGTAAATTGTGGTTCATACTTTTCTCTGTAGTATTTGTGTATAATTTAGCACAATAGGTCATTTAGGATTCACACTTGATATAGTAGACTGCACCAATTAAGAATGCTATTTTAATGAAGTTATAAGTGTAAGTTGCATAAGTCTTGTGATGAAAAGTTCTGTCTATAAGCTATTAGCATCTGAAGATGGAGCATTTAAATAAAAATTATATTCTTTTAAAGAAATATATAGTTTCATTTATGCTATCAAAGTTAAGAATACACTGTTCTGCATGCAGATAAGAGTTAAAGAGAAAAAAGGATGAATAGATATGCTGTCATTTCTCTTCTTTGTATAGGATCAGGGCTTTACACGCTCCACTACTTTTGGAGCTGCTCCCGCTCCTGCACCAACGCCCAAAATTGAAACTGGCTCCTCTCACACTCCCCATTTTCAAAAAGGTGCCGCTTCAGCTCCAACTCCTATAAAAAAGGAGCGGCTCTTTTTCAGCGCTCCATAATGAAAATGTACCTTCTTTCATAAACGTTCTATTCTGCCAATGATTGTTCGAAGGATAGGGGTGGGCGTTAAAGGATCTCATCAATATGGGTGGGGATGTCACTTTAAGTGCAAGACCGTAAGATAATATTTGACAAAATCTCGCTAATATTTTGAGATGTGCTAAGGGTTATAGGAGAACATGTCGGACGAAGCATACGTAAGTTTTCGTTTCCTGAGGTATAAAATAGAAAAATCCCTGAAGTATTTTAAAACAATTTTAATTTTCATTACATTAACAACCTATTTTTTCCAGGGGAGGAAAATTTGACCCGATATTTTTTCTATTTATTTTTAGATTTGTTTTAAGTAAATAAAGTTTTACTTTTAAACATTATTAGTGATTATTTTCTTTTTAAAGAAAACATTTCTCTGTGAGAGGAGAGACAGCCAAGGCAACATTAATCGTTGTGTGGTTGTTTAATATTTGTTTTAAGAACGTAACTATATTGTATAATGTATATTATTATTTATCACAGAGAAACGCGCAAGTACTTTCAAACAAAGCAATTTATCCATTTTTTTTTTCAATAGTACAATTTGGAGCGAAAAAGAAAACAATGAAGTTGATTTTTTAAAGATTGAATAAAAAAATATTTTTCATAAGTTGGCCAAAAAATATCAATAAATTGTCAATAAACAATTCAGAGATCCATTTAATGTCTTAACATTTCATACAAAACTTAACTGCTAATCTAACCCAATCTTTGTTTGTAAAAAATCACTCTTTTTTATTATTCTGATACAAATTCTCGTCATTTTATCTCTACTATACTAAATAGTACAAATGCATTGAGCTCCTAAAGTTGTTTTTTCCATTTTCTCTTTTTATCATGAGTTTGTCTTTCAGGTATACCTAATATATAAAGAGAAGCCAGTCTAATTTTCAGAGTTTGTTATTGATAGATTCTGTCCAACGGTATCCATATTTCATTCTGAATAGACAATGTTTCTTGAACCATGTTCTTTTGCGATAAAAACTGTATTTCACTTCAGTTTCTTTAAAAATAATACCCAACCAATTATACTTGAGGCACTCCGAAATCAAAAACGACCAAAAGGACATATTTAGGGTTAACACCGTTTATTTTTTTATTACTTTCGGGTGAATTACAAACAAAACAACACACATACTTGCCGTCGCAGATTTTTTTAAAAAATTTTGTTTTCTAGACTTCGGAAATTTATAAAAACAGGGGGGGGGGGGTATATTAAATATTTATTTACAATCATAATAAAATGAAAAAAACCCAAATATATGAAAAAACATTGCAAAGTTAATGTCCCTATTTACTTGCCTCCACATGAAGCAAGAGTTAGGCAAAAGGTCGATTTTTAATGTTATCCAACTTCCCAAAAAGGGCACTCTGGATTGAAACACAAATTTAAATTGCCTCAGTCTAGAAGGATGCACCCTTTTTAATTATGAGATTAAATTAAAATTTAATATGTTCTACACAAATATTTAAATAAATATTGGATTGTATTAAAAAAACACACAGAAAATACCTTTTTCAAAACGGTCTTTGACCTTTTAGCTAAAAGCAAAGTGTAGTATCTGTTCTGATACAACACTTCATTTTTCCTGTCCTTGGTCAGTGAAAGAGAAATCCTTCTAGACTGAGTCAATTTTGATTCCAATCCAGAGTGCCCCATTTTGAGGAGCTGAATTTACCATATGCCAGGTTTCCGATAACCAATTATATTTGTTTCAAATAATATTAACCTATTTATTTCTTATAATTACTTACATAGCATATACATAGGTAGAATAACTTGATTTCTAAAATCTATTTACAATGTTGTCTTAATAAAATGTTGTAAGCAGCCTTCAGAATTCGTAAATGTTTGCTTATTCTTATATGTCTACTTCAATTTTAATTCTGCCCACAAAACCAATCATCCATACAAAATATATACAGTTTTTATTTACATTTGTCAGAAAATTTTACATAATTTCCAAAAGTTTGAGGCTGAAAAGAAAAAAAATAATATTAGTCTTCATCAGATATGAAAGAAAATAATTTTAGTAATTGTTTTGTGTGTGTAGATTTCTCAGTGTGTAAGTGTTCATTGTCAAACAGGTAGAAATTAAGCTGTTTAGGATGGTTACTTATAAACAAGTAAAAATAAATAGAAAAATGTGGCGAGGTTGAAAGGAAGAACTCTCAGACTGATGACGATGAGCCAGCTACGGTTCATTGGTCAAATAGGTAGCGAGCTGTGTTTGTGTGGTGACGACGTTGCAAGGAAACAGTGGCGACACGTGAGTGTGATTGCAGGCCCATGATATTACGAGGCGTGTATCGGATTATTCAAAATAGGCACTGTTGATGGTCAAAAAGACTGGATAAAAGGAGTGGTTTTTGTTTGCTCGACGATGTCAGTTTGGTTGTGAACGCCACGTCGTTCACGTGCGTGTTGAACTGTTGGTAAAAAGAACAGAAAGTATAATTCGGCATCCTGTTTGAACTCAGTGGTAGAGTTTTCTTTCAACTCTGAGTAGTGAACCAAATACATTCCATTTCAGTTTATTAACTTTGTTATTTAAAAAAATTAGACTAAAAAAATTTTTTTTTTAAATCAAAAAGAAAATTTTCCAGACTAGGCTCCCAAACTTATCCTAGAGAGATATGTGTAAACTTTCAATTTATTTCTGAATTTTTGAGATGAGGATTGATAATTTGTATAATTTTGGTTATTCGGACTACATTTCTCATCTTGAGTGTTATCATCACAACGTTTCGGCGACTGTAACCTCCGGCCTTCTGATGAGAAATGTAGTCCTAATAACCAAAATTATACAAATTTTCAATTTATTTCTTAGCATGCAGAAACTACATATTGTTCACTAAAATGATGATTTTTTTACCTTTTGGGCTGGGATCAAAGTGTATCTTTTTCATCAGAGGAGGAGAACAATTGTTTCATAATGCATTGTGGTTTCTTAGAAAACAAGTCATCACTTTTAATGAATTGCTTCATAGAATAAAATTCCTATTTAGAAACAGTAATTTCTTTACAAAAATTACTTTATTGAATTACTTTTAATTAAATCCATTAGAATGCGTTTCAGTTTCTTAGAAAAAAATCAGTCATTTTATTGAATTTCTTTGTGAAATAAAAATCCTACTTGCAATAAATAATTTATTTACAAAAAATAACTCACTTATTACAGTATATCCACTAGGATGTTTTTCCGTTTTTTAGAAAACAAGTCAGCCATTTTAATTAATTTGTGAAATTATATTTTTCTTGCTTTAAATTACTTTGGTATTCCTCATGTATTTTAAAAAAATAACATCAACTTAACTCCCGGGCAACGCCAGGTATGGACAGCTAATTCATTTTTATATCTTATATTTTTTATATACATATATATGTCTGTGCACATTTAAAAAAACAAAATTGAAATTGAAAGAAAAATTTATATTAAAAATAAGTTTATTGATTCAAATAAGAGAACCCCAGAGAGTCATAATAAATAAATAAGGTTTCAATAAAATAATCTAAGTGTATTTCACATCTGTCCAGGTTCAGATTAAATCGAGACAGTACAGGGAGATGTGTGCAGAACATGAGACTTTGTTGGAAAGAATGAAGGAAAGAACTTGGGTTAATAGATGTAGAACAGTTGAGGTAGCAGTGTCATTTAGCAGGGAAAGACCAAGAAAAATATGGGAGGAAGTGATAAAGAAGGATTTGAAAGAGAAAGAGATAAATAAAAACCTTTCCTGAGATAGGTTAGTTTATAAGTCAGTTTCTAAAAGACGTCCAACACATGTCAGCATGTAAAACAGATGTTATATCGAACATGATGATGATACTCTGAACTGTTAATTAAGTGAACACTGAAATATATTTCTGACAATATTTTTAAGTAATACCATTAATAAATGAAACAGTTTCATAAGTATCTACGGAGCTAGGAAG
Organism: Sepiola atlantica; assembly: GCA_963556195.1. Lineage (NCBI taxonomy): Eukaryota > Metazoa > Mollusca > Cephalopoda > Sepiida > Sepiolidae > Sepiola > Sepiola atlantica. The sequence goes on from OY744522.1 coordinate 48,179,796, forward strand.
TTATAATACTTCAGGTTTTCACATCTATTTTTCCACGTGGTGTAATAGACTCTCATAAGTAAAATAATAAGGTTTAGGTCCTTCATTACAAACACACCACCATGAAAAAAAAAAGAATAATTTTTCGTGTGTGTAGTCTCAGTGTAGTTCATGGCGTTTTAAATACGTCGAATAGTACAAAGGTTTAATAATTAACAATTTTACGATTTATTTGATTTTTTTTTTTTTAATAATATTACTTTTGTCTCATTATCATGACTATAATGATAAAGACAAGTGTGTTCTGAAAATGTGTTGTGAAAAGTTTGGTAGAGATGTTTGTGGGAAAGTCTGTAAAAATGTTTTGTGGAAAGTCTGTAAAATGTGGGTGAAAAATTTGGTAAAATGAGATGCCTGTAAAAATGGGTTGTGGAAAGTCTGTAAACTGTGGGTGAAAAATTTGGTAAAAAGAGATGCCTGTAAAAATGGGTTGTGGAAAGTCTGTTAAATGTGGATGAAAAATTTGGTAAAAAGAGATGCCTGTAAAAATGGGTTGTGGAAAGTCTGTTAAATGTGGATGAAAAATTTGGTAAAAAGAGATGCCTGTAAAAATGGGTTGTGGAAAGTCTGTTAAATGTGGATGAAAAATTTGGTAAAATGAGATACCTGTAAAAATTGGTTGTAGAAAGCCTGTTAAATGTGGGTGAAAAATTTGGTAAAATGAGATGCCTGTAAAAATGGGCTGTGGAAAGCCTGTTAAATGTGGGTGAAAAATTTGGTAAAATGAGATGCATTTAAAAATGGGTTGTGAAAAGTCTATAAAATGTGGGTTAAAAGTTTTAGGGCAGCTTAACTTTGTCACTAGCACTCATTCCGCCTAACTCCAGATGGTTTTGGCAGCTTAGCTGGCAGTAAAGAGTTGATGACTCTGGTCATGACTTCTAACAAAGCAACAGCAATCCTTTGTCTGAAAAGGGGTCATATTCTTGTATCCATGGATCGACACCACTTATATGGACTTGTTCATCCTGTGACTGGCTCTAAAAACACTTTCCATTTCTGAATGGCCTCTCTGATTGCTCCATATTTGAATTTTTATTCTAGTTAAACTGGCCAAACTGCCCAGTACTTTTCTACTGTCCAATATTTTAAGTGATGTTTTCTCGAAAAGGAAAGGAAGTAAAGAAAGAAGGAAAGGAAAGGAATGGAGAGGGAAAGAAAACTAGTATCTTGACAGACCAGTTGATATCTCATCGCCATGTGATCACTTCATCTCCAATAGTCATAAATTCTTAGAATATATGTATATCTCGATAACCAATGATAAGTTGTATTATTTATCACATGATTACAGGTGTTGCTATTTTGTCTGTCTCTGTCTCTGTCTAAGATTACTGCAGCACAAAACACTTTCTCGTTTGATGTTTAGGTACATAAAGTATCAAGATTAAGGTTCACCACGCATCCAAATGTTAAAATAGCGAGCATCCTTTCAAAGACAGGAAAGATGGCAATACCCATAATATCATGTTGTAGTAAGTAGGATAAAAAAAAGTATAAAAACTACTTGTTTGTTATGAAAATTTATCTCAAGGATGCTTCATACGAAATTTGAAACAATTTTGTCGAATAATGTTGGAGCCTATAAGTGACTAAACACAAACAAAAAATGCTCAATTATAATACAGGTTATAAGATTACCAGACTCTGAGTTTCTTATACTGTGTTGTTTTTATGCTGTATAAACATTTTGGTCAGTAATGTGTCCTTGTCTTCTGATCTTAGACTTCTCCATTGTATATATTCTGTAAACAAAACAATACTAGACTGAGCTAGTAAATCAGCAGATATCCAATAAATTTGATCAATGTATTATCTGAGTGCCACTTAAGTTCAGTAGATTAGCTCCAAGGATCAGAATGGTTTGTGGTTTATATTGTAGGTGTGGGAGGTTGCTTCAGCTTCAGGATAATCCATCTTGTTTTTTTTGTTGTTTTTTTTGTGGATGAGCATAGTTCAAAATGGCAGCTAGCCTCATTTTAAAACATTGTATTTTCACTTATCAGACAATTACAGTGATTGTTTTGTTTTTTTACTTTATCTTTTTGCTGTTTTCCTCAATCTGTTGAAATAAACAGTTTCGGTAAACCAGAAGAGGACCTGACTCAGCCAGCAGCAAACGGTGTTTGGTCAGATTTAGTTCCTTATATTAAACTTCATTTGTAATATAACTTCCGGCGAGTGTTTCAGTTTTCCAAATTTATTTATTAAATTGTTAAGTGAAAGTACAGAATAGTTAACAAAGCCCCCCTATGTTAAGAATGACTTTATAAATAATGACGTTATTATTTCAGTACGGTTTGTAATCTGCAAGATATTATTCAGAAAGCCATTCTTAACATGGGGAGGGTGGGGCTTTGTTAACTATTCTGTACTTTCACCTAACAATTTAATAATAAATAAAAATTAGTACAAAGCTTGGCAAACCAGAAGAATTAGCGACCCAAACCAGGAAGTTTTTAATATCAGGAACTAAATCTAGTGAAACACCGTTTGCTGCTGACATTGAGTCGGGTACTCTTCTGGTTTGCCCAGTTTCTTCTCTTAAGGCAAATCAGATGAAACAAAATAAAACAATGAAAACTCAATAGTTTCTTTCGGGACCATTCATCAAATTGATTTCTCGGGTGTAATTATTTATATTTATGTCTATTCATACTCTTTCCTCCTCCTCTTTCCGTTCGTCTGGTGTACTGCATATGCGAGAGGGAGAGGCTAGTGTTTACACAGAAACACTTGCTAACAAGAAAGAGTGACACGTCGTTGAGTTGAGGAAGCAATTATGCAAATTATTTGTTCCCAGACCAAGCATGTAAATGTGCAACTTTTTTGATTTTAATAAGTTGAGCTCTTTAAGAACTTTAAGAAAAGACGTCGCTCATTTTATTTTACATTGTCTGCCAATTTGACGGTAGTTAGACCTCTCCCCTGGGGATCGGTGTTCTGTTGACGTTCGTCCCTTGTGCTACTCGTTCGTTTTAAAAAAGAGTAAAAATTAATTCACCATACGATGTGCATCCCATTCACTCTAAAACGGGGCTCAAATTTTGTCTTCCCTTTTTTTTTTCTAACTCTCGTATTATAATATAGTGGAAGTGGCGATGTTGTAGTGGTGACCTCAGACTGGCACAGACTGTAGGTTCAGTGTGCCGTTTTTAAGTTCTGTTACTATATCACTTCCAATAATACTCTTGAGAAATGTATGAATCCATATTAAACAGTAAAATCGAGACTTTCAAGCCTTGGGCAACTAGTCTCGTAGAAATAAAATTCTGAAATAATACCATTCCTCCGCTTATCCCAGCATTGTTTCCGGGCTTCTTGCCACAGGATTTAAGCAGCATCGGCTCGGAAGTAGGTGCAGTTTGGGATTGCATAACCTTTGCTTCACTGCAAACTCCTTGTCACATAGACACCATTTCAGAGAGGGATCCACTTTCTCTTGAGATGGAGGGATTGCTTTGAAATAAAAATGGTAGTAATTGGAATAGTAGTTGCTACAATATTTTACCTGGATAAAAAGGAATTTTAGTTAATTATAAGGAACAAAAAATGAAGATATAAAAATAAATATCTTATTCTTTTTGATAATCTGTACACAAGAAGTTGCAAGTAAGAAAAACATATTCATTTAAAAAAACAGATCCCAACTCAAATAAAAAGGGTCAAATTTTGAAAGGGATTTTCTTTCTTCCAAATGTTTGTTTACTTTTTCAATAAAAATGTTATGCTATATTTTAATTTCTTTATTTAAGGAGTATAGGCTCTGCCTACTGCCCAGCTTTTGCACTCCTTCTTTGTCTAGTAGCCAGGTGCAGAGGTACCACCACAGGGACACTTCAAAGACTCACAGTGCTTGGCCTTGTGTCCTGACTAGGACAATCAATGCCATCCCACCATCTCTCTTTCTCTCTATCTGGGCAACTTAGGGACACTTGCTTGTCATAACTTGTCTGGGCCGCTCTTGTCCTGACAAGTTGAGGGTACAGGTTTGACAGCTTATCTGGCTGCTGTTTCCGACTGGTAGTACAGAAGCCCTAACTCTTAAGTAACGTTAAGAGCAGCTGATCTATCAACAGTTGTATAATATCAGGATAATTGTAGTGCCATGTCGCGTATGGAAAAGGACCCTGCACTTATCTCCGGTAGGCTAGCCCATCGCCACATTGTACTTCAGCAGAATATGCTCTGATGTACTTGCTGCACTTATGCCGCCTCAACGTAAATACCCCTGACAACTTGATTAGCAGCAAAATCACACCCCTTCACTGTAAAGGTCCCCAGATGCCGGAAGGTTTTCAACTCTAATAGCTTCTTTCCTCGAACCGCTTGCTTTTTAAATTCTCTCCCTGCTTCTCTGGCTGTACCGACATACAGAAATGTAAATGTAATGTGAACAAGCGTCTCCCTGCACCACTCCCCACTTAGGGTATCCCTATAAATTTGGCCCCTAATTCACAATAACCCCTTAACTCTCGGTGACAGTGTGCCTTATTTGGGGTGAATAGAAATAGAAAAAAAATTAAATGGAGATGGAAAAAAGAGTTTAGCTGAACAAAGTTTTATCGAATATCATTCTAGCATTAAATTTTCTGGCCTCTTTCTTTTTAACTCTCATATTGTAATAATATAGTAGAATTGGTGATGTTGTAGTCGTTACCTGTACAGACTGTAGACTAAGTGTGTGTTTTTATGTTCTGTCAGGTTTTTTCTTTTTCACATGGCAAGGATAGGGTTCCATTTCCTTTGTGAGTAATAGTTATACCAGTAACATTTATCCCTTCAAATATAAGAGCCTAAAAAATGCTGTCATTGATGACATTGCAATTTTTGCTGACACAACTAGACAGGCAGAAGCCCTACTACACCGTCTTGAAGAAACGGCAAATTGCATTGGCCTTTTTGTCAACACAAGCAAAACAGAGCACGTTCTCTTGAACCAACATGGAAATATCTGTCGACAAGTTGACCTATCTTGGTAGTAAAGTTACTAAGAAAAATTCCACAGAGTATGAACTGAAGGTGCAAATCAGCAAGGTCTGAGCAGGAGTGGACAAGATGAAAGCGATCTAGAAGTCAAGTCTTCCTACCAAGATGAAACGTGACTTCTTTGAAGCCATTGTTGCATCGGTACTCGTATATGGAAGTAGCACTTGAACTTTCACCAAAATATTGGAGAAGAAAATTGATGGTGTATACACCAGAATGCTAAGAGCTGCTCTTAACATCTAGAGACAGCCCTGATCAGAGAGAGAAGAACCAGATTTTCTGGAGGGCTCAGGATGTTCGTCTGTGAATGCCAGAACAGGGTTGTGGCTCAGTGGGTAGACCGTACAGAACCTATATCAAACAACTAACAGAAGACTCACAATGCACCTATGAAGACCTACCAGGTGTGATGGAGGATAGAACTGGATGGCGTGAGAGAGTCAGGAGGATCCATGACATCACCACAACTAGATGATGATGATGAAAAAATGTTGGTGTTAACTAGGAAATAAATATATTACAATATGTTAATGCAATACATTAAACAGATTATATTTGACTGCAAAAGTTACACATAGATGGCTTTAATCAACTAATGTTATCTTGTTCAATTTTCCATGTTAGACCTAAATAGCAATGGCTCCGTCAAATTGATATTTGATTCTGACTAGCCAGTCATTTACGCACATAATCAATCCGTATCATTTGCAAACAAAAATAACAATCCCATCTACTTGATCAATTACATACTATATCCGACCCTACATTTCCTTTAGTAAGACACACTTCACAATCTACAATCTTTTTCATTAGCTAATTAACAGAGATGTGTATCCAATGAAAAAGTTATTTGCTGCCAATACGGACATTTCAAATGGCATCAAAATTTGGTTGTCTGTGTACTCTTAAATACTAGTTTGTTTGAAGGTGATTTCTAAATTCGTTTTTCTTTCTTTCTATATTTACTAGCATACTTAATCAATAGTGTCATTTATTTTACATTACATCTCCTACCCAGACTTTCTAACTTTCCGTTAAAAGCAAAAAATGCTTTTTTGGAAAACAAAATTTTGGCTTCATTTACGTAATCACGCATTAATTTCTATTAAATTTTTACATTTATTTAAATCACTTCCATTTTTTATCAACATACAAAGACATGATTTCTTCTTTTCCTTTAACTGCGATTGTAATCTGTGCTGATAAACAAAACACCTACACACAAATAAAATTGTCTAGAATCAGCTGCATAGAATGAGAATAAAACGCATCATTAATTAGCAGATATATAAGATTGTAATAATCTGGCTTTAAGGTTCAATTTAATTTCTAAATCATTACATTTTATTTTGACATCGATTCCTCCCCCCAACAGAGAATTTACTGTAGATTGCTGGTTACATTCTATTTTTTTTTTTTTCATAGAAATATTTTTTGACGTAGAACGCACATTAAGTAAATTAGACAAAAAAAGCAGTAAAAAATTAAAAGAAAGCCAAATAGTAAATAAAATATATTTATTTAAATTTATATTAATGAGATAAATAGCAATCGGTTATTTCCTATTCCTCCATTCTTAGATGGATCACTAAACATAGTCTCTTAACTTAAATGGAGCTCTCCTTACACGCTCAGATCTCCGCGGAATAGGCGATGCTTTCTGTTTGAAGTCTATAGGTTCCACCTCAGCCTCATCCTGTTTTAATAATTCAGGAACTCCTTCTTCCTCAGTAGATTCCCTTGTACTGGTTGTCACCGTGTCCTCTGCGGCATCATTCATATCAGTCACATTCTCCTCTGGGACCCGGATTGTCCTTTTAATGATCTGGTTTGAATGTCTCCGTGTAACTCCTCTCTCGGTCTCTACCTCAAAATTGACATTACCCAACTGCCTCGTAATGATGCCCTCCAGCCACCGTTGACCAGTGCCAAAATTCCTCACAAGGACTGGATCATTCACCCCATGATTTCGGCACGGTGTCATGATTTTAGTACCCTTCTCCATTTTGTAGTTATACACCCTGCTCTTAAACTTGTTTGGCTGTAACAGATGAAAGGCTGTTCTTAATTGTCGCTTGAACAGCAATTCAGCTGGAGGAACCCCAGTTACTGTGTGTGGAGCTGTCCTGTAGTTAAAAAGGAATCTGTTGACTTTTGTTTCAAGAGATGTTTTTGTGTCTTTGTCGTTCAGCCTGGCCGTTGGAAGAGGGATGATAAGGAGCCGTGAATATGGGTTTAACCCCATTTGCCTCTAAAAACCTCCTGAATTCATCACTGGAGAAACAAGGGCCGTTGTCACTCACAACCAGCAGAGGCAAACCATGAGTTGCAAAGATTCCCCTCAACTTCTCAATGGTAGCTGCAGCAGTGGATGTCTTCATTATGCAAACCTCCATCCATTTGGAGTAGGCATCAGCCACTATTAAGAACATGTGTCCAAAAACTGGACCAGCATAGTCTATGTGAATTCTTTCCCAGGGCTGACTTGGATATTCCCAACAATGAATCGGAGTTCTGTTGGGCTGTTTCTGATTTAGCACACAACTTTCACACCCCTTGGCGGTTCACTCAATATCTTTTTATAATCAACACAACAGCAACAATTACAACAAAGGCGCCCTCTGGGCCAATCCAAAACTTCACCCAATGGCTGTAACTTGATACATTACACCTATTTTAGTCACCTATATTGTTTAGAGCGAAATAGGTTTCACCGTTACTCTCAAACAAGTTATTTTTTACTAAAACCATGTTTTAGGAAAAAACAAAAATAAATAAACAAGTCAGAAAGCATGCTATCTAAGGAAGAGCAATAACTCAAGTCCATAATCATGTCCTTCTTCTATAAATTAGCAACTTGACTTATTATTCTTCATTAGGCTTTTTCTGGACTTGTTCATGAAGATGGCGATTATATTCAATTTTGGCATTTCTCATGTACAATGGCACTTGCTATATGTTACTGTTTTTATTGTTATCTGCGAGAGAATGCCAATACCATTATAAATAATTTAGGTGAATGAAATATGAATTAGTCATAAAAAATACCATTTATTCAAAATGGCCCACAAATTTTTTTCTTACTTATAAACATTTTTAGCCAATAAAAAGGAACAAGAGTACCGGCACATAAATGAAACATGAGAAATTTTTATAACAATACACGATGCGACAATAGGGAATTTGAGTTATCTTCCCTTTAGTTCCTTTTCTGTTAGGTGATGTCATAATTTATGTTGAATTTCAAAGCAACACCAAATTCATATGAAAGACATTTCTTTGACGGCAGAGAAAAAAAAAAAAAAAACAACAACAGAAAAAAACAACAAAATTAAAAAAAAAAGAAAAAGAGAAACAATAGAAAAATAAAGACTCCCAGGCAACGCCGGGTAGATACAGTTAGTCTATGATAAGAATTAGAAATATTGTAACATATATTTTTTAATAGTTATACTCAACTAATTTGAATATATTTACTTCAACCTGCATTTTATCAAAGTCAGTTAGTTGTATGTAGCTTTTTTAGTAAAATATTATCAAATTAATTACAGACTAATAACAACAAGACACTAAATTTCCAATCTCAGATCGGCTGCACTTCCGTTTTGCACAATGATGAAACAATATTTTGAAATCTGAATTCATTCATTTCTTTATTTATCTTCACGGGAGAAACAAAAACAACACCTATCTCTTTAAATAGCACAGCTTTCTTGAGTTAGACACATTGAAAAATTGTTAAATGATAAAAATCAGACCACACCCAGACGATCAGATTTAACATGGTTATGCTCAATGGAATAGTTAGAAAATGGAAGAATTTATTTTCAATTTTACCTTTCCTTGTTATTTAGGGTTTCATGTCTATTTTAGTATGATTAATAATACCTGTCCCCATGATTGGGAATAGCTGCTTAGGTTCCGTGTATAATAAAACTCAGGAAATATTTAAGTCTGAATTATTCCCGAATTATTTAGCAAATCTAATTTATAATATATATATATATATATATATATATATATCATGGACGGCGGCACACAGTTTTTGACTTGGCCCCCCCCCCCCCCCCACTTTACGGTCATCAATAATGAAGTTATATATGCATGTGTTTAACCGGGCCCCCCCACTTTTTAGGAGAGCCCCCCACTTTTATAACTGTCCCGCCGGTCCTGTATATGAAGACAAAATACTTGATATATTATGAAATGCTGTGAAGATAAGATGTGTGAACAAGACAAAAAAAACCCAAATAAAACACAAGAAGAAATCATGAAAAACAAAAGATTTACTAGTTTTGTTCGGATCAACGAACGTCTTCTCGTTTTTGATGATTTCTTACTGTGTTTAATTATTTTTTCCTTTTGTCTTTTTTCACACACATTATATACATAAATGTATATATATATATATATAAATATATATGTATATTCCTACTTGCACTCATATATGTGTGTATGTCCTATGTTGCGATGATCATATGCGTTCCAACTGGTTATTCTGTCAATCATTCTGCACTCATGCTGTGTTGAAAAGACCAACAGAACTTTGCTGCCTTTGACACAACTTAGTCGGAGACTTGCGTAATTGGTCAGTCCAGTTTGCAGCTTAAAAACAAAAAAATCTCTCTGTGAATAGTAACAAATATTTATTGGAACACAATTGTGTAACAAATATTTATTGGAACACAATTATGTAACAAATATTTATTGGAACACAATTATGTAACAAATATTTATTGGAACACAATTGTGTAACAAATATTTATTGGAACACAATTGTGTAACAAATATTTATTAGAACACAATTATGTAACAAATATTTATTGGAACACAATTGTGTAACAAATATTTATTGGAACACAATTGTGTAACAAATATTTATTGGAACACAATTGTGTAACAAATATTTATTGGAACACAATTGTGTAACAAATATTTATTGGAACACAATTGTGTAACAAATATTTATTGGAACACAATTGTGTAACAAATATTTATTGGAACACAATTGTGTAACAAATATTTATTGGAACACAATTATGTAACAAAACAAAAAAATTATGTTGCACTTGTTTTGGGAGAAAAGACAATTATAGGAATCTGACTGGTACTAATTCCGGGTTGGGGAACTTTGGATTTTTTTTTGTGCTTTTCTTCCTTAGGAGAGACTTTTCTGTCTTTGATCGGTCACTAGCTTTTCTCTCTCTCTCTCTCTCTCAATATTTATTTACATATATGAAAAATACATGTAAAATGTGGCACAAGGCTAAAAAAGAGGGATGCGGAAAAGGCTGGTCATCTCTAACTTAAACTGATTGAATAACCTAGATAGTCTCATTTATTGACCATCATTCACTAAAACAATATGCTCATATATCATTTACCACAACAAACTCATACAATACCTACCCTACTTAAAACTCATACATCGAATATGCAGTAGGGAGTTGGGAAAATAAAATTTTATATACAATAAATATGAGAATTTACAGTGTATGAATGAAGAAAGAAAAAGGTTAGTATAACCCCCCCCACACACACATGCACACTTACTAAATGTGGCAGATAAACTGATTTGCCAGTCGAAACATTGATGCAGGCTCCTACGCTTTATTTACACACACCTCCTTCAAAATATCGAAGGGTGATCTGCATTTCTGGCAAATCAAGCTACCTTTTACCTAACTGGGGAAAAATGAATTCATACATACACTAGTTAAGTTATGAACTTCTATTTGATCAAGTTAGTTGAAGTTAGTTAGTTTTAGACAAATGTTAACATTCGTTAAAGCAACCCAATATCCTGTGCTTAAGGCACGTCCAAACAACACTCAATACTAGCCCCTTCTCACCTGGCACAGTTACCCACCTTTCATCAAATTTTGCTGCAAGGAGTTTCACGTCAGCCCTATGCGAATTTTCAGGCATTGTTTGAAAATTTGAATAAGGCTGATAGGAGCAAAGGTCTCACCTCTGTAAAATGCTTTCAAACGTTTCGACCAAATCACATCTCATAATTGCTAGCAGACTCAGAAATATAAATCTTTCTTCGCTTGTCGATGACCAATTACAATAGATAAAAACGGGGATCAGTTCAAAATCCACTATATTCAACATGCGAATCATGAAGCCTTCAACTAACTTGATCAACGGCTGAACGATGGTGACAATGCACAAACGCGTGGTGCAATGTCTCCTCTTCATCGCGGCACTGAACACAAATAGGCGAATACGCCAAGCCAACTGAATGAATTTTTTTGCTGACCCAGAGGGCATTTCTAATCATCAGCCAGCTAGAGGTGCCTCATTGTTGTCAAAGCATCCTAACCCAGGTGCTCAAGGCCAGATTGCCAAACCTAGCATCTCAATCTCTAACTATGACCCAATATAATGTCCTTCTGAACAGATAGGGTTTCTTTCCTCCAGTAAAAGGAATCTCAGAGTCTGATGACACTCGCAATAAAAGGAGTACTCACTTTGGAGTAATCGACATGCCTCTTCCTCATCCGAGTGCATGCTTTTTAAAGCTTTCTTAATGTCTTCTTCCAGAAACCACCGTTTACTTCACCAGGTGTACACATTGGATCCAGGTAAAATAGTCTTAGCGTGTGTTGACGAATCTTAACGCATGGCATACCTAGTCTGTCGTCAGACAGATGCAGGTAGCAAATTGTAGCTTTTAAATTGTAAATGAAAATAACTTTTCAAAATTATTGTTTTGATAATTTAATTTACAGGTTCAAACTTTGCTACACCTGTACAAATGATATGACCTTTCCCATTTTTATAAACGAAGCTAAAATCTCAAATCGTCCATTTTAAATGATAAAACTGAAAATAATATTTGTCTACAGTTCTCGCTCAAGTGTGTTAATCCCTATTCCTTTTATTACATTGTTCCCTAGTTAATTTAACTTAATCAACTAATATCTCACTATGTGTATATGCATGTGTGCCTGCATTTATATAAAATGTTTTAAGAATTTTATCAATGCAGATTTTAAATAAAATAACTTGGATGTTAATAGTTATATACTAATGACTATTAACATACGAGTTATTTTATTTATAATTCTTTTAAAAACATATTACTTCTTGACTCATTGCTTCTAACAAAATGTTATATATATATATATATATATATATATAATCACTCACCACTCCTGCACTGATGAAAGTAGAAACCTGAAACAACATCATCTGTAGATATAAAACACTTTAATATTTAATTAAAAATATTTATAAAAGAGGGTAGTGCAATATTAGTGCAGTTCCAACGAGAGGAAAATATATATGTAAAGGAGTAAGGCTACCAGCATTTGTAAAAAGTTTTTTTCAACATTTATTTATTATTTTGTTATTTTATCATTTTATATAACGAGTTTCAAGCGGTGGTCCGCTCTCATCAGATATGTAAATCCATTTGAAGAAATGCCTTTCGATTTGAAAGAGTGCTGTTTAATTTGAGGAAATGTGTTATTGTTTGACATTTTTGTGCATGTGTGGGTTTGTGGGTGTGTGTGTTTGTGTTTTGATATTTTTATTTTTTATTTTTTTCTGCTTCTCTTGGTCAAAGTCAGGTGTGTTTATTAAGTACATGTGATTTTGACCTTTATTTTATCAGTCATCTCCATTTCTTGAAGTGCTTGGATTTTCTTTTGAAATTTATTATTTTTTATTGCCCTGTTGAGGAATTGGCTGTTGTGCTCGTGTGTGTGTGCACATGTGCAGTTAGTTCTGAATCTTGTACATAGGTGAGCGACATACACCCCCCCCCCCCGACACACACACGTACACACAAATACATATATGTGCATACACACACAGACATATGGTTAGATAAATGGATAGAGAGAGGTAGAGAAAGGTTGATAGAAGTGCGGTCCGTATAGTGTGTAGTTTGAGTTATGATCTGTTCAATGCTGGATTGAATTTAAGTATAAAATTTATTTTTGTGTTATTAACACACACATATATATATATATATATATACTAGCAAATATATGCTCCCTCCGATTGCATATCTTTGCTAGGCTGAGAGGATGATATGATGAACTAACTATATACACTGACCCCAAAGGAGGAGGTAATGACTAAGAGAATGATATCATGACGAATGAACACTTCCCCTCTCCCCACACGAAAGTAGGAGTTAATGTCTGGGAGCATGATATCATGACAACGAGATAGATAGTACACTACCCCCCCCCCCCCTCAAAAAAAAATAATCCTACTAGGATGGTATTGTGAGGAACGAATGTATACTATACTGCCTTCGCTTCAAAATGGAGGTAATGCCTGGGAGGAATGTATCGTGGCGAATGAGAATATACTACACATAATTAAATAATCATAAACCGTTTTAATTTTAATATAGTTAGGATGTGTGGAAAAAAGTTTTGCATTTATTCATTTAGATAACATTAAAAACAATGGCAAGTTTCATTGTCCGTGTGAAAGCCAAATTGAAAATTGGGCGAAAAATATAGTCGCGATCTTTATAAAAAAAGAGAAATATGCTAGTTAAGGAAGAACGATGACTTCCTTTCATAATTTTTTAGTTAAAGACATTTTCATAAACTTGAGTTATCGTTCTTCCTTAGCTAGCCTCTTTCTCGACTTGTTTAGTGTACGACTATATTTTTCTGACCTAACTTTTATTTCAGCATTTCATGTGTACGGTGAAACTTGGTATAACATAAACAAACATTAAAAACCCTAAGTTGTTTTTTTCCCCGTAAAATATGGTTTATGTTAAAAAGCCAAAACCTATTTCACTCAAAATAATTTACGGGACTGAAATAGTAATTAACTTTAAGTAAAAAGAGTATTTTCAGTCCTTTTCCTATTTCAATCGTGTAAATTGAATGACAATAAGAGAAGAAAGGCCAGCATGCCGTTTATTATTATTATTATTTATTTATTGGAGTGGGGGGGGGGGAGAATATTGATAACAGGATTTATTAAGAAGTGAAAGAAAACTTACAATTTAAACAGAAAATTCAATTTTATTGGTTTGCATTTTAAGTGAGAAACGTTTTTATTTCAGACTATGCATATTTATAATTTTTCAGAAGACATCGAAAGATATTCTGATTAAATTGAGTTTTTAAATTGTTAAAATTTATTTTCGTTCATTTAAAAATGATTAGTCACAAAAACATTTCTTTTTTAGTGTTCTGTGGCCTTTTGGCTAAGATCAAAGTGTAGTATCTGTTCTCTGCATCTCAGCGACATTTGACGTTTTATGTATTTTGTGTCATTAAAGTATATAGGGAAAAAAGTCCTCAAGAAACAAACATTGATTAACTCAGCTTCAGTATTATCTATAAACTGTGTTTCTCGCTTTATTGCAGATCATAATATTGTTAATAACTTCAATAATATAAATCGCACAAGTTTGAAATTTTGCACACTGAAAGAGTGCTCCTAAGTAGGTAAGACACGAAAATATTTTGCAAATCTATACTATATTAAAATGATAACATCACTAAGGGTTAGGTTAGTTAAAAGGATATAAAAAGGGAGCAAATGTGATCTATTTTCTTGTATGAATTGGAACTTCGTCATAAAGCAACACTGACAGTTTTCAATATAAACAGAGTACTCAGTTAAGGGACGATCAATGAATGCATGCGGCAATATTTGTTAAAAAGATTTCATCATGGAGATGGCAACCTTGAAGATAAAGAAAGTTGTGGGCGTCTGTCTAAAGTTGACAACAAATTGAAACAACCATGCACAACTGTTCAAAAACTTGCTTAAAAATTAGGTGAAAGTCATCTGACAGTTCTGGACTACCTCAGACAACTAGAGAAATCAAAGAATCTTGGCAAATTGGTTCCGCACAAACTTAATAAAAGTTAAAGAAATTGTCAGTCTGAAGTTCACCCAGGCTTTATTTTTGCAGAATGATTGTATTATCACATCTGATGATAATTGCAGTAACTAGTGATGAAAAGGAAGTATTTGCTGTGGCAGGATATTTGAGGGTGGGTATGGTGATAGGAATGCAGAAGAAGAAAGAATTTTAGAATTTGGTCTTGCCATAGACATGTTGGTTGCAAACCCTCTTTTTAGGAAAAAGGAAAGCCATCTTGTTACGTGTGAATCTGGTACAGCAAAGACTCAAGTAGATTATCTGCTGGTTAGGAAAAAGGACAGCACGCTCTTGAGTGATGTGAAAGTAATATCTCGTGTAGAAACTAGTTATTAGCAATTTCGTGCTGTAGTAAAATGTAGTAAAAAGAAAGTTTATCCTCAGGAGAATGGTGTAGAGTCTGGTCTATCCGTAAAAGGAAAGTTTGAATGAAGAACACATGAAATGCAAGTTTAGAAGCCAAGTGATGGAGCGTTGGTTACCAGATCCACTTCAAGAAGTGCGGAAGAACAGTGGAAGATGTTGAAAGATACACTGTTGAAGGTAACAGACTAAACTTGTGTGTGGACGAAAGGGTCTCCAAAACATAGTGTGATATGGTGGTGGAATGAGGAAGTTGAGAAGTGTATCAAAGAAAAGTGGAAATAATGGAGTGAGTGGAGAAATGGTTTAGTGAATAAGCATATGTATCCGGTGGCAATGAGGACAGCATGGAGAGCAATCTACAGAACCGATATGGTTTCTCGATATAATACAAACGGACGACCAGAAGAATGAAATGATAGCTAAACAGATGGCAAACACAAATATCGATATTGTTCGAGCAAAGTGCATTTAAAATGACAGTGGGTGCTAGAAACAAATGAACAGGACAAGAGAGATGCTTGGAAATGATATTATGAGTTTTCATGGGACTGAGAAAATCTAGAAATTGCAGAAGCAGTTTCTGATCCAACTATAAGAAATAAGAAAGGAATAGTATAGGGAAACTGTGAACAAGATGAAGATGGGTAAAGAGGAAAACAAGAAGAGCAATATACAAAGCCAAGAAGGAAGCTGAGAAGGCCAGGTTTCCACATGTACTATGAAGGGATGATCAAATGAGGATAGCTAAACAAATGGATAAGACAAATATGGAGATTGTTGGGGAAAAGTGCATTCCAAGTGATAATGGGGTGCTAGCAACAAATGAACGGGGCGAAAAGGCTGCTTGGAAATGCTATTATGAGAGATTGTTGAATACTGAGTTTTCATGTAACCATAAGAATCTAGAAGTTTCTGATGCAGCATCCTGTCCATCTATAAGAATTGAGAAAAAAATGGTATGGGAAGCTGTAAGATGAAGAAGGTTATGGCTGAATGGCCTTCAGACATTGTTATAAAAATGTTGATGGGTTCGAGTGAAACAGGCATTGAGATGATCACAGACTCAATAAATCAGATCATAAAAGACTGGGAACTTAGTACAATTGTGAACCACTACAAGTGCAATTGTGAATTGTTACAAGAGTAAAGGAGAAGTTCTAGATAAAGATAATTACAGAGGCTTAATGTTGATGGATCAGGTTCTGAAAGTGATTAAGAGAATAATTGAGCAGAATGTACGACTGGTGATATATTTAGCCTGAGACAAATGCAAGAGAACCACCTCGATAAGAAGAAGAACCTGTATTTTGCTTTTGTGGATCTGGAGAAAGTTTTTGACAGAGTACCAAAGGATGTTGTCTGGTGGGCTTTGCATAAACTAGGAGTAAACGAGTGGTTGGGAAAGGTTTTTCTTTCAAGCAATGTACAAAAATGCTAAAAGTTGTGTTAGAATTAACAGTACATTTAGTGACAGCTTTAATGTTAAGGTAGGAGTACATCAGGGTTATGTACTGAGTCCGTTTATTTTCATTTGTGTCGTAGAAGCATTGTCCAGGGAGTTTCATACGAGTTGTCCAAAAGAGATGATGTATGCTGATGATTTAGTACTTTCCCGAGAAACAATTTTTAAATTAAAGACTTGGCGGAATGCTATGTCTGAGAGTGAATGTTACCAAGACCAAAAGGGATAGATCAGTGGTTGTAGTGTTGGAAAGCTCCCCAAAAAGCAAAGTTCCCTTGCTCAGTTTGTGCAATTTTTTGTGGTACCTGTAAGCATTGGGTACACAAGAAGTGCAGTGGAATTACTGGTAGGTCAGTTTGTGTACAAGAAGTGTAAGACAATGAAGATGGATGAGTTCAGATGTGGAGAAAGTAGATATTGAGGTTGTTGAGAAGTTTTGTTACTTTGGTGATGCTATTGGAGCACAGAGAGGAGCAGGTGCTAGTGTGATTGCAAGAATTAGGAGTAGAAATTTCTGCTATTACTAACAAGCAAAGCATTACCACTGTCGACCAAGGGAAGAGTCTATCAGGCATATGTACGGAGTGTGATGTATGGAAGTGAAACCTGGCCAGTGAGGGGTGAGGATATATGTTGCTTGGAGAGAAATGATATGAGAATTATATGAAAGTGAGTCTTAAAAACCTTAGAGGAAGATTAAATCTGGATAGTATAAAGAGATGTATGCGGAAGAGTAGACTTCGATGGTATGACCATGTTGACAGAATGGATGAAAGTTCTTGGGTTAGTAGATGTAGAACAGTTAAGGTAGCAGGTTCAGTTCACAGGGGAAGGTGAAGGAAAACATAGAGGAAGTGATAAGGATAGAGTTGAGAGAAAGAGGGATAAATAAAGACCGGGCCAGAAATAGGTTAGTTTGAAAGTCAGTTTTTACAAAACATCCAACACGTACCAGCATGTAAAACAGACGTTAAACCAAGTATGATGATGATGATAAGTGAATTCTTTATGATCATTGGTGATGATCATCTCAATGGTTGGATTAAGATAAAACATTTCCTCGAAACTCCATGAGCAACAAGAGAAAACCATGGTAACAAAATGGTGGCAGGAAATTGACAAGCTGCACCAGAAACTGGTACATACATGTCTATTATTGTTCGACATCATATGCTAGACCACGTCTCACTTTGACGAAGCTTAACAAATATAACTATAAAATTCTGTCTCACCCATTATGTTCACTCGACCTCCCACCAATTGATTACTGCTTCCTGTAAGAAATTCTTCACAGGCAAAAATGCAACCGAAAATGCCTTTTGAGAGTTACAGACATCGGATTTTTATGCATTGGGAATTCATAAACTTGTTTCTACATGGTAAAATGTCTTCATTGTAACGGTTTTTATTTCAGCTGAAAGTCGGGTGTCAGCTGATTGATAAGCAGGTTAAGTTACAAGTAAAAAAAAAAAACTGACATTGTTTTCTTACCAGCCGAATAACAGCAACATGATTACAGTAATTTAAGAATATTAATACATTTTTTTTAAGTTGTGGACAAAATAAACTCAAACAAATAAACAAATGTCCTTTTTTTAAGGCATTTTCAAAAACTAATGCCATTTGGATAATTCTTTAGTCTTAATGGTGTCTGTAATGATAGAACTTAGGACACACCCAAACAGAATAAGGCTTTCTACAATTTCTACCAAAATGTGTTCTGACCGATTTTTGTTTGTTTGTTGTTTTTTCTCTTGCTTCATTCATACACCAATTTGTCACCAAAGGAAGATAAAGAATTATAATCCAAAGATAATCATTATTTTCAAAGAATGTCTACAATCCTAAAACCATATTGACACACCCAACAAGAATAACGGCCTCAGATGTTTCTAAAGACATGTCCTGTGACCAATTCTTTTTGTTTTATTCATTCATAAATATATAATGTAATCAAGATCTAAAATTATAACCAAAATTGTATTTTTCAATGACAATGATTTTGTTAATATATAAATGAATGATATCATTATTTCGTTTCGCAATGTCCAATAATTCTTCATATCTATGGGTGTTTTCTGTGCATATTCGTTTTGTAGAGGAGTCATTTGATATAAGGGAATACGAAAAACAGATATAAATATTACAAAGGTTTTATACTTATTAAAATATATAAAATTCACATAGAACGTAGGAAGAAAGTAGGAAAACGTTCTGGGGTGAAATCTTTATGATGATAAAAGTTTGTTGTTAATTTTGAGTGCGGTGGATGTGATATGCAGGTGCGGCTGTCTATAGCATGAAATAAGTGTGCTTGTTAATAGTAGGATGTATATGCGACTGATTAATAGCCTGTAAGTGTGAAAAGCTTGTTAGTAGTTGCTGTAAGAAGAGTTCAATATAGGTGTGTTCAAAAGGGAAGAGGAAGAAGGGACACTTAAATGTTCTTTGAAGAGAGACTGGGGTTGGTGAGATGAGGATGTGAAGATGGTTTGTTGCACCTAGTGAGGTGTTTGAAGTGAGGCACCATGAAATATGGTAAAAAAAAATGATCTCGAAATCCTACTGAATTTATTTTGTGATTTTGTTAGTTTTTATAATTTTGGCAAAATCTCAGGCATCACCAAACACAACTTTGTTTTTAAGCGGGGACACTTTTAATTGGGTTAAAATATAAACATTTTTGTATTGATTGATTTTTATCAGTGTGGACTATTTTAAAATGCTTTTTATTTTGGATGTCATAGGGTGAACATCCGGTTCTCTGTACATCACTACATGTCTTGATTGTTTTTCTTGTGGGCATTTTTCTATTTTAGCAATTTTCAGAGTTCAGAAATGGAAACTATTTTCTTATTTCAAGTTTCTGCTAAAAAAAATTTTTTTTTTGTATTATGTTGAAAGATGTCATACCATTAGACCCCCCCCCCCATCCAAGGAAGATAAATTCTACTGATTACGAATCATTGTTAATCTTTTCCGTGATATCTTCATTGTACATTTGAAGCAAATGAATATTCATTCTTTTTATGTCTCTATTTTTCCTATGATCTTTTTCAGATTAAAATCTATTCTTCTCCGATGAGAGCGCACGAAGACAATTTCTCTCAAGTTAATAAATATTTAGAACCAATGTTGCTATTGTTTACTGTCATTTTTATGTGTAAATCTGCCAGCAAAGTTTTTATCTATTCCATGATAAATTCCAGTATACTGAAATCATATGCTCTTAATAGGGCTAAGATGAAAATTCATATACACTAAATGTACAAAAGCAAGGAAATTCCCAAATTTTTACACTTTTATTGTCATTAAGGGTATGCGAGCACAACAGGGCTATGTATTTTACTGGTAGGAATTTTTCTTCAGCGCACCTCACACACTTCATCCACTCATGCATAGAGATTTATACTGTAGTGATGTGATAATGAAATGGTTTGGTTGATATGTAGTCATACCCTTAATGACAATAAAAGTGTAAAAATTTGGGAATTTCCTTGCTTTTGTAGATTTAGTGTATATGAATTTTCATCTTAACACTATTAAGGGCATATGAATCATATGCCCTTAATATGGTTAAGATGAAAAATGCCAGTATACTGAAACTATATTATGATTTCAGTATACTGGCATTTTTCATGGAATGTCACTACTTTTGTAAAGGCTATGCCTCAATACAATGCCTTCTCATAAGGTTTTTTGGAATTTTCTGGAAAACTAAGGTATATGGTGAACTGAAATTAAAATGCCATCAACTAAACCCTAGAACCTCTATCTCTGCCAAAAATCAGCTGAATCCATCAAATAGTTGATGAGATACAGGGTGGCACATATGTACGTACGTACGTACACACAGATAACATGATTTCATGATTGAACTTTCTGGATCTCTGGGTTGCCTTGACTAATAATGCTGAAATTCTACACACTTATAGAACCTATCTATGTGTATCTATTTGTATATTTATATATATAAAGAAATACATGTACTTCCATATCATCATACAAAAGCTAATGAGTAAAATATGTGCCTTTTTCTAGTCCCCAGATGAAACCGTTTCAAGTGGCGAGGGGAAGAGAGAAAGCAAATAGCAAGTCAGACACCCACCTCAGGCTTACCCCACCATCTGAAATGAATTCGGAAAGAAATCTTCTACTCTATAATAAAACGTCAACGATGGGTGGTTTTTAAATTTTTTTAAATTTCTTTAGGTCATCAGAAATGATAATAATTTATATATGAAAAATTAAATTACTGACGAAATTCTATGATTTTATATGACTATTTTAGTAATATATCTAGATGAATAGGAGGGGGGACACTGGTGAATCATTTCATTGGCAAGTAACTCACCAGGGGACTTATCTTTTGCCACATTTCTATCACCCACCTCCTCTCACTGTATGTTGTGTGACTCCCCCACCCCACACTCTTATTTTATGTATTTCTATCATTCTTGTTTTCGTCAATGTCTCTCTTTTTCTTTATTAACAGTTGAAGTTAATAAAGAAAGGAAAGAATAAAAAGATTGGACTAGTCCATTTCAAACAATGGGGATATCGCCACGAGTAGTAATACTATTTAACCTGTAGCTGGAGAGGATGAGAGGGGGGGTATAGCAAGCAGAAAGCGACCACATTTGGATTTGTCTCTTTATTTTAAAAAAATTAACTGACTTTGTAAACTCACTTTTACCTGATTCAAACAATTTAATCTGAGCTCACTGGGCGACCCAACAGGTCAAATTTTTCTAGTATATACATGTATATGTGTGTGCATGCGTTAATATAGGAAAAATGTTTTCAATATTATGTGTATATTGTGTAGACTGCATCTTTTTCTTTGGATATTTGATTTGTGGTTACTTAATCATGAAACACTATATTTATTGTGTACGAGCCATCGTATATGATTAATTGAACACACGTTGCAATTTTATCCAAAGCTGAAAGGGAAATTTATACCTTTCCCAATGGGAAAATATAAACGACACCATAACACTTTCGGTGTTGTAGGGGTGCTACATCATGGATATCCATCAAGCATCATGTCTTGGACTGGCAGTGCCCATTCCTTTCCAAGTCATGCTCTCGAATGGATTCTGAACAGTTTTGTCCTACCCAATTCTATTCACAAGGCATATGGTTTCCATGCACTTGCCAAAGGTGGGATGAGGTGGGATCGAACCTGTGCCCGACTGATTAGAATTTGGTATACACGCTGTGTATGAATTAGATAATATTCAAGACAGAGCGAGCAGAATAAAACTTTGAAATGTGATTACTAGGATCTAGTTAAGCAAAAAATGGTAGAAAGCCACTGTTGTAGACAAATGGTCGACAAAATTTTAAACTTTTAAAGGTACTTGTCGATCTAGGAAAAGGCGACATAATAGCATAACGACCGAGAATTGACACTTCCGGCTAAGAATGTGTTCAGCAGTCAGCGGTGAATTGTGAAAATCAGTTCCCTGTGTATTTTACACATACGGAAATCTAGATACACATAAGAATATGTGAAAAATTATTTCTTCATTGGAAATTTAAAATTTTATTTTTATTACAAATACATTTATTATAATTAGAATGTTTTCTTTTTTACAAATACTCAAAGGAAATATTTTTAACACCCCCCTCCCTATGTTAAGAATGACTTTCTAAATAATAACATTATTATTTAGAAAGCCATTCTTAACATAGGGAGGAAGGTAATTATTCTGTACTTACACCTAACAATTTAATAAACAAAATAAAATGTGTTTTTGTCCAAAAATAAGAATAGTTAATAAAGCCCTTAGTGAGATGGTAATATAGTGAGAACTGACTTTCATAATTTACCACTGACTGCTGAACACATTCTTAGCCGGAAGTGGCAATTCTTGATTGTTATGCCATTGTACCAAAAAGCTCAAAGATACACATTTACATGAAAAGTAAAGGAAACTAAAGATAAATAAAATGTGTGAATATGAAATAGAAGAATTGTATTTGTCACACTTATGTTAGAAAACGCGTTATTTTGATTCACAGCTCAAGCAGTAAGCATATATTCCAAACATGTCCATCATTAAAACGAAAAGTATGATTTATATATTTAGATTCTTCATTTTTTGGGAGCCCCATGGGAGAGGTCCAACAGCGGTGAATTCTTAATACTTTTCGTCCCTTTTGAGCACAATCAAGGGGAAACGATCAGTGATACCCAGAACCGGTGCACCATCAAAATAGGTTGTTTACACTTACAACCTATTTTGTAAATGTCTTGAATTTTTGCATTCTCATTTTACGATGTATAGGTTTATTTATAGGTTTATATGTGATTTCTCTTCAGTATGCAACACACAACACAAGGTGAGCTGGTTTCTGGAGCGCTAGGCATGGACTAAATGCTCTATCTGTATTGTTTCTTATCTTGCCACCCCACTCACTTATGGGCTAAGCGGATAGAGCTTAGTTTGTCCTTAACTCTCTGGTAAATGAGATTTAATATATCATTTTACATCAGAACCCACACATGTTCTCCCTCACATCTTGGGGCTGCACATGGTAACTCTCTTTAGCATGCAACATGTTCTCCCCTGGGAATATGTGCTTGCTTATTGGGCTGCACTGGAATGGTTAGACTCTTTATCTATGACACGCTGTTATAGAAGATTAGTTAAAAAGTAACAGATACTTGTACATATTTCAAAGTTTATTATACAGGCTGGCTATTCAGAATGCCAAAAATAATTGGCTGCTTGCTGCTCTCCTTTGAGGAAATGTGGATTTACTGTCGCATCAGTGGAGCAGAACTTTTTATTCTGGACATCATTTGTTTTATTTATTGTTTCCAATTCAGAGTTTTATATCCGTTGGGTTATTTGGAAAATACTGGCTTAAAAGCTTAAATCTATAAAGTGTCAAAGACTCAAACAGCTGGTTTGTTTATTTGGGCATATTTGTCTGCTATTCGTGCACACATGTGCAGGTTCCTGATGTGGTGATTCATCCAGGGCGGGTTGTGCTGACTTTCTCCGAAGGAAGAATTTTTAGAGAATATTCAATTCACAAGTGGTTCTCATATCTTGGTCAAAGTAGATGACAATGTTAGTTTTTGTAGTTTTTTTTTGCATGAAAGTGTCGTTGTCCTCCCACATACAACACCTGGTCTTCCCAAATGGTTACCCATCTGATACTGAACAGATTTAATGTTGCTTAACTCCGGTGATCTAACGAGAACCGGTGTGTCATCGTGATTATACTGTGTGTAGGTTAGTCCAATGGTACAGGTTAGCTATGCTGTTGCAGCAGTCCTGTAACCTAGCTTTATGGGTTCAATCTTGATGACAGTGTTCTGCCCAACAATGTCCTTTAGTTCTACGTATTACTCTACAGATAAAATTTTTGCAGGGTTTTATACAAAATTCTACATGTTTAATAATTGATATGCACTCTTTACAAAATTCTAATAATTTCTTTCAAAATACAATTTTTAGCATATAAGCCTTTAATAATGCTGAAAAAAAAATGTGTATAGTTTTTTTTTTGTATGAGTTCAAACTCTGTTATAATGCTTCTCAAACAGTTACCAATATTAACAGAGCATGGAGAGAAGGGTCCAAAGGTGATCAGAGGGTACAAAGGTGATTTCAGAAATTATGTAGTGGTAATAAGAGTCTGGAACATGAAGGGAGAGGACGGCCATGCACTCTTCACAATGAACGTTTGAATTCGATTGTTTAACAAAACTCACATTAAAATGTCAGGGAAATGTCTAAGGAACTTGATGTCAGTATTTCAACCATCTGAAGAAAATTAATAAGGTGTACTCGGTAATTAATTTCCAAACAACTGAATAGAATGAACCGATTTGGGATACTTTTTATCGTTATTCGATGCATTATTCAGTTTTAAATGAATGTTGCATTCATAAAAAAAAAGTTAGTCACATGAGCAAACAGTCTATTTTGATGTGTGCACAAAAGAATGGGGATGATGATGATGATGTTAAAGATTTTGGTCTCACGATGAAAATTCCATCCTGTTTTATTTTTTAAAAAAAGGCTTCACAAACACAACTTGGATAGTCATGTTGATTTTTATCATTTTTTATTATTTGTTCAAAGGAGACTTCTTAACTGTTACTCACGTGGGTATGTCTGTTGCACTTTCACTTACAAATAAGTGTGTAAACCGTTATACACTCGTGTCGCCGTCGTGAACCAAGGTTGCTTTCGTCTGCCTATAAACCCACTCAGACGCTGATGTTTATAAGAAAAGGTTTAAAAAGACAGTCACAGAAAAACATCAGAGAGACTTGTATACGCGTGAGAGAGATACAAAAAGATAGATAGATAGATAGGTAGATGGATAGCTCGTCTTGCTACACCTGACCACACTGTGTGTGTCTCCCCCCCCCCATTGGGGGCAGCACCCACATACGTCTTTTCTGCTTGAAGTCTTGCCGGCCAAAAGAGGTCGGAAAACTTTGCCCAGAAATCACATAGTGTCACCTCTGACCTTTCCATTTAAACACGTCTCTCGTTATGTAACATGTCTTGTACAATGTTTTTACATTTGGCTTTAAAAGTTAATTCTATCTATTTTTGATATGTCATATTAAAATTCACACAAGGGACTGTGTTAAGTGATGACCAAAAAGTATTATTATTATTATTATTATTATTATTATTATTATTATTGTTGCTATTGTGTATGCATACCATTTGAAATTATCTACTTAATTTTCCTTTTTAAGTTTTCTTGAACTTTTTTTTTTAATCAAAAGTAACTTTGACTGAAATTATTTAAATTATATTAAATTTATAGAATTGGCATTAAACAATGGAGAAATTATGAACTGTTATATTTCATAATTTACAGAAATTTTATAATGAAACAAGCTTTAATTTTTATTCTGTTTTTGTTATTTTTTATTATTGCAACTTTTCCTTTTAAAAAGAATTTCATTAAAAAACCTTCCATTTTCTTTTGTACAGCCAACCCATGATTTTACATCACTACATTGCTTATGTGATGTCATATATTGAATTTGTATCAAATTAACCCACTATACATAAGCATAATATTAATGTTGCACTTACATTCTGCACATCCAAACATACATTGGTTTTATTTAAGAAACATATATTTTCTTATTAAATTAAGATAAAATAATGGATAATAACATGATACTTACATTCACAGCATAAAGTGTTTTGTAGTTTGCCACTGGTTAACAAGCTGGTAATTAATCGGTACCAACTGAGTCACCTAAGTGAAACGGTCTGATGTTGCAAGACTCAAAACCCTTCATGATCTTGGGCACACTTCACTTGTAATGTGGTTTGGAGCACCTGAATAATTTTTACAACATATGAAATATATTTTCTTATTGAATTAACATAAAATAATGAATTGATTTTTACATATGCACAATGTACATTATCTTACGATACACATTAAGATGTCTTCTCCAATTTATATCATAGACATATTCGTTTAAGTAAATTTTTTTTACTTATTTTTACCATTTTTCTAACCCCCCCCCCCCCCCCAAAAAAAAAAAAAATTGGATGCCTAAAATGGTGGCTGAATGTATATTTTTCTTTTTTGATTTGATTTTAATGAAGTTGATTGAAATCATTGTTTTTATTTGTTTTGTTTTTTTCTGTTCTTTTTTGTTGACATTTCCTCACCATTTTTTAATTCTTTTTCTCCTAAAAAAAAATGTCGCCAAATGCTGATATTTATGAAATATTTCCACTGACGAAAAATCTGCAGAATCCTTACTCTGAATATCAATTTTGCATGATCCTCTCTCGTGAGACCTGTCACATATTTCATGGCAAGGCCCTTCCAAAAGACGACATGAAAATAAATTGGCACATTTATTCAAACTATCAGGACCCTGTGGAAATTCCACAGTTGCTTGTCTACTGTCTTCTCTTGCTTCTTACCATAAAAATACTTATCAGCTAAGTATTCTTTAAATAAATAAACAAACAAACATCACTTTTAAATCGATAAGTGACATAATTCTATTTATGACGTTATATTCGATTTTGGAACTGTACATTTCGAAATTAGTAAAATCTAATTGTTTGACATACAGCGACATCAGATAATTGCATTTCGTCTTTGTCGATTAGACAATCTCATTTCTTAAAACGGGTGTGAAAGGTGATAATGTACCTAGATGGTCCATCTATTCGCCTTTGAGAACAGTAAGCGATAAAAAAAAATGCCATATAGTACAAACATTATAAGTGGCAATTTCTAGTATGAGAAGAGTCTTTTTTTGCTTAATGTAAAGTTTCTGTGTTGACTTCGATCTAATACGGCACCATCCCTATCACTGACCATTTTTAATTGCATGAACATATCACCCTCCCTGCTTGTTGGATTCCTTTGCTTCAATTAACACTGTTTCGAATCCCATCAACTTTGAATTTAAAATTTTCAAATATTGGGATGTATGAATGTATTTGAAATATATTTTATTTGGAAAAATCGGTGCTTCTATGATAAAAAGCCGAAAAAAAGTTTTTCTTGTCTTCTAGTGTTGGAGAGGTAACTTTTACAGCGAATTTTAAACACGATTTTCTCTGAAATTAGGATCATGGATCTTAACTCTTACAAGTTCGAAGATATACTGTATTTTACATCAGACAGTGCAAAACAAATTGATTTTTTGCAAGCACACAGACTAATTTTTGGTGCAGAAACCTGCAACTGTGGCCATGAGATGCGACTTGTGCCATGAGTAATCAAAACTGATGGCTTTAATTGGCGTTGCACATGTGGCTACTGTGCAAGGAGAACGTCGATTAGACATAAAAGGGTTAGGGTTAGAAAAATATTGTTCGAAAGGTAGAGCTGTTGTGAAGAGTTACCTGCCCCTTATTTACCTCTAAAATACAAAAACAACTTTTTTTCGGCTTTTTATTATAGAAGCACCGAAAAATCTATGTATTTGAAATATATTTTATTTGGAAAAATCTATAAGAGTAGAGAAATTATATTATAAAACAATATTAAAAAGTCCCTATTTACTTGCCTAACCATGAGGACAACGTCGGTTTTTAATGTGGGGAAACTTCAGCTCCCCTGAAAGAGGCACTTCTGGATTAGGACAAAAATAAAAATTGTATGTCTATGATGAGGATTTCTGCTTCTAACCGAGGACAAAATATATACTACACTTTGATCTTAGTCTGGAGTCTATTCTTGAGTGAGATATTGTTATTTATTTTATCATTATTTACAACTGAAAGCATGGAACACAGAATGAGAACAGTTTACGCCTGTGTATTGAATAAAAGGGACGGTTGGAAATTTCTAACAGGTTATTGACTGTTATAATGGATGCCCGAAGACAGTTTTTTTTTTCTTTTACATTAAAGGTTACCATTTATCAAGGCCCAAAGGCCACTCGAGGATAAGGGTTAAAGAGTTTGATTCGAGGATAGGGGTTAAAGAGTTTGATTCAAATGTAGGGGTTAAAGAGTTTGACTGGTGGATGGTGGGACACCATTGCGTTCACCGGCACAATGGTTGTAGCGGGGCGGAAATTGATTATTTATGGGGTCGGTTCAACAAGAACTTGTTTACATTGGACTTGAAGACGACCATATTGTAGTTGACAGGGAAGCAGACTAGCGGCACTGTGTTCCACAGACGGGCAGTTCTAGGAAAGAAGCTCTGCCCATGGAAGTTGCGTTTCATCTTGGGCACGCAGAGGGAGAAAGGGAAATCATTGACAGTGGTAGTAGCTAAGTGGGTTCGTATTGTGAATGACACATCTAGATGTTGATGATAAATTGTTACTAGTTGCCAACCGTCGCAGAGGGTACTGCTACCAGTTGTCAAGGGGATCATTGAATTTAGTGCTGAACACTCGCTTCTACACATTTTTTGGTTCAGTAAAACCAGTGTCTCAACAAAAATGCACATGGGAGTTTATTTGGCATAGGTGGTCGAGTTGAGATGCCACATTTTGTAGAACAGGAAGAGTTCAAAATCGACTGCCTGGCCACAACACTTTGGGCTTAATCTGTTGACACGGAAGGAAAATATGTTAAAAAATAACAATACTAGATGAGCCTTTGGTTTGTGTGTTTGTACCTTAACCACAGTAAAATGACAAAGTCAATCAACGGCATTTTTAACATGAAGACTAAGAAGATCTGTCTGTAACTTAAGTTACTTGGATTTTCACTGTTTGAAGTTTAATTTATATCATTTGAGGAGAAGCTTAGATTAAGTGCGTTGGCAGGAAAAAGCAATAACATTCGTATTGTTGAAGATGGAGTGGCATAGAGTTGAGAGACTCCTGCTTATTCTGATCACTGGACGAAATTCTGTCTTTGATTTGAAAAAAAAAGGGGTTCACAAATGGAGTTGGGATAATCATGTTGATTTTTGGCACTGATTGGAGAAAAATAACCATTTTTGTTGTCGTTGTTGTCCCCCCACCCACACACACCCTCTATTGAATGCAATTTGTTCTTCCTTAAATCTGTGCATTGATCTCCGTTTCCTGATTCATTTCCCCTTATTGAACACACTGATCATTGACCATAACAGCATCCAGTCTCATGCTAAATTCCCTCGCATGCATGAGCTACGCACTCTGTGGCTTAATCATAATGGAATCAGTAATTTGGGTAAGTCCATTCTTTATACGATCGGTACTCACTTTTCTTTTGCTTGTTTATGTTTTCACTCTCCTTTGCACATTTTTCAAACTAACATAAAAAATAGATGACCAAATGTAAATTTAGCCCTCCTATTACCCTAGGTTCAATTTGGTTTGTGGCATATCTACCTTTTTTGGGTTATTCAAAGCCGAAGCATAATGCCTATTGTAAACGATTCTTTGAACAGAAGTTGCTATTTTACCCATAGCTGGAGAATGGTTTACAATAGGCGTTTGAGCGACATGAGATACAGTGTCTGGCTAAACTTGTTCCTTTCAGCTGTTAGTATAATTGGATTGCTTAATTTAGATTGTTAGTCAAGTTTGAATTCTCTTACTTACAATTGCTGAAGTTTTTGTTTTGACAATTGTTTTTGCAATTTGATTAAAATACTTTATTTAATGATGAAAGATCCTTACCTGCAATAAATTTACCTGAAAGTGAAGGAGGGAAAGAATGATTTTAAAAAAAAAATGATTCTTGAAGATTGTTTTGATGTAAAAATGCTCTGAACATTTTTTTAATTGTTTTTATTTTTTTTACATAATATTAGGTTGATGTATAATTCGTAATCGTTTCTGAAAGTTTCCCGTTGAAATTCATTGAGTACAGATGTTTTATCGCAGTGTTCTTATCACGACCCATCTTCTTCGCCAATTCTCTCGTCATTTGATATAGGCGTTCATGATGAAGATTCATTTGCTCTTCATCAAACTCACTTAGTCGAATGGTGTGTGATCTGTCCTTGAGATCAGAATTTGCATTTTTTTAAACATGAAAACTAATGATGGCCGGCACTTTGAGGCATTGTTCCTTCTCATGCACAGCATAAATCTCACGAGCAGCTTCAGCGGCCTTAACCTCAATTAACCTCAATTAAAGGCAAAAAGTCAAATGTGTTGAAAATGCTCAGATTTGTCCACTTGACATTCCAATTTAATGACCTGAAAATACACAAATTCAATAAATTTTTAAAAATGAAAACGAATTAAAATATAGAGCAAAATATTCTTTTTCAAATAACAGAACATTTTGCCAATGAATTTTATTTCTGCATTTTTAAAAAATTAAACATAAAAAAAAACACTCCTGAATTATTCTTAACCCAATATTTCAATGAATCTCCATTGAAAACCTGCTGCAAATACCGGTATTTTCTTGTTTGGTTTTCCTTAACATTTCTCATTGATGTTCGTTTCTTGTGCCATTTCCCAATAATCTCGACTTTGATTCTGGATCACAACAGCATTCGATCGCATGTCAAGATGCCCGTAATGACAGAATTACACACGTTGTGGTTAAATCATAACGAGATCACAAATTTAGGTAAGACATGTGCACCTCTTAATGCATCGTTGAAATTTGGATTTTGATGTCAATTTTAGGTTTCCTCAAACATCCACAGAGACGCATCTGCTCTACCATGGTAAAATGTTGCCATGCATTTTAATTTATTATATACAATTTTTTTCATAACTATAGATGTTTAATAATGACGATTAATAAAAACATGTTTTACCTAGTGGTACCATGCATGAAAATATAATATGGTATAAAAGTTGATTACAAAATATTTTTATGTGTCAAAGGTTTTATTTGTTTCATGTTGTTTTGGTATATTATATATCTTCTTCAAATATGGCCATTAACTGGATCACATTAATGGTGAACCAATTAAAAAATTTGAATAACAGAAACAAATTTATATATATATATCTGAGGAGAAGATTTTCTTTGAAAACTCATGAGTTAAGGACTTTGCCTGAACATTGAACTGTAATAAAATTTGATTCGCACCTTATTCTATTCTTTCACTTTATCTATTGCTATTAATGCTCTATCCAGTATATTGAGCTTTATTTTTATCCGGATGTTCACTAATTAAAGATATTAGTTGCCTCTCTTTTGTTGTATTAACCTTATATATATATATATATATATATATTATATCAAGTGCTGTTGTGTTGCTTGGAGAAGGTTCTAAGAAGCTGCTGCCAATCCTTACATCTCTGCACATTTCCTTCGAGATTCAGGGCAAAGTCTTTACATCCTGTGTTTACTCTGCCATCTTGGATGGCAGTGAGACATGGGCCCCAAACGCTTCTAATCTGCAACGGCTTCGCCGTAATAACTGTGTCATAATCAGGTGGATGTGCGACAGCAAACTAGAGGAAAGTATCCCTTAAACAATGCTTCATCAGAAACTTGGTATTGGTGGGATTTTGGATGTCTTACGCGCTCGGCATCTCAAGTGGTTTGGCCATGTACAGCGTGTCACCTCTTGCATCAACTCCATAATACGTCTGAATATGTCAGGCACTAGGGAACATGTAGACCAAGGAAGACCTGGCTCGAGTGTGTAAGAAGTGATTTGACTAAATGCAACATGACTGATATCAACCGGATCGGACTGCATGGAGAGCAGGCGTGAGACGTTGGCCACTCATAACACCTTTAAATATCAAAACCAGACGATGATGAAAAGTTGTTTTTTTAATTCTGATTTGCTTTAATAATTTAGTACTAAAAAGTGTAAGAGATATTCCCATCATCATGTGATTTTTTTTTTTGAATTTTATTAGTGCACTTAAAGTTTGGATGATTTTGTAAGCATACTGTATCTTAAAAAGTTGATTTAAAATTATGGTGCATAATAAGTGATAATGCATATTTTTATATTTAGTAGGACTGTGTTGAGAACAAATGAAATATTAAATAACAGAGAGCGAAAACTGTGTTAATGATTAAGAGTTTATTAAGAAACTGAGCTTTGTAGTAATAATACACATGGCTATGAGGTGGTGGGAGTTGAGCGTGTTAGATACAGTGAGTAGCAGGATGAAGCTACAGTCAGTGGGTTTTACAGGATTGAAGTGAGTATTAGTGAGAGGTGACAGTTTATAGTAAGTATTGAGATGTGTTGAATTAATTCAACACTTATCTCTGACCTTTGAACCATAATATTTATTTGAATTTCAAGTAGATTATTTTAAACAAAATAAGAGGTGTTTAAATTTAGTTTAAGAATTCACCCCAATTACCCCCTCCCTCAACAAAAGAAAAAAAAAACACTAGTTGCTATTTCGCTAAGCTAAACCAGGTCTTAAAATAAAATAAAAAGTGCTTCCTATGAAAATACTTACCTGTGTGCTTTTACTTTTATTTGACAATATTTTTTAGATGGATTATTGTTATTTACGCGATATTATTAATTGCAAAATACACTTTGAAGATGCTTTGAGGTTAGTCCTCAGTGATATACTGGCTTCATCACTTGTTTCCTTTTTCTTTTTCTTTGTCTTTTTTTAACATCGTATATGCTCAATCAATAACCCGGCCTTGCATGAAGGGACTGGACACTGGGGGGGGGGGGGGGGTCCTGGCCCTGGCCCTGAATATCTAATATTTTACCAGGGTTTACACCTGTACATTACTCTTTCCCTTTTCTAAGTATTTCATCCAGCTGTGGTGAATTTTAGATTCTTGCATAAGATCTCCTAGGGTACAATGTATTCAAGTTTCTCCACACATTGTTGTCCTCATCTTAATTATTATTATGTTCATAACGTCTCAACCATTGTGCTCTCCTGCATTCTTCAGGTGGTTCTGTACATATTTAATAATTTTATGAATGTCTAATGACTTCTATCCTACAAAACGTTATCGAAGAAATGATAACCCTGGGTCAAGAAATAATAAGTCAGGACAAGAGAAATTGAGAAATAATCAGCAATACTGGTGTTGTGTCTTCTTTTATTCAAAGGTGACGCTACTCTTTAAGACGAGGCAGCATGTATACTTCAAGCTGACACATCTTGTCTTTTTTTATTCAATGCTCATGTAAACTAACCAAACGTTCGGTGATGTGTTTTGCGAAGACAAGGTAGCCTGTTTGCTTCAACTGGAATGGTAGTTGCTACATTGCATCACCGTTAGATGTGGTTACATAATATCTGAGAGGCGAAAATAAATGCCTCCACCCCCCCAAAAAAAATATTTAAAAAATAGGCCAATGTGCCTGTCAACCAGAGTTTGTAACTAATGCAGATACTGGTTTTTCCTTATCCTGTACAATTTTGTTGTAACTGTCAGAGAAAGGAATTATCGTCTGACTTTCTATACATGTCACTTTCAGTCAATCAATGCTGTTACAGTTTTTTTCATAACTGAGAAGGGTAAATTTACATTAGAGCAACAAATATATACTGCCTACATCATTATGTATACATAGTTGTACACCTAAGCAATGTTAAAGACAAATATATTTTGGAATATATTGTGGCCATTTTCTTTTTATAATGTAAATAAATTAGTGACATTTAAAAAAAAATGATAAAATATCTACTTGTATAAAGAAAATCAAGCAATGACAAAATGTTTTTTTTATTTTGAAAATAAACTATACAAACTTTGGTTACTCCCATCTTATTGCGTTGTTGTTTGTGTACATTACTTTTAGACACTGTTTTTACCATATTGTCTATTTACTGTCAAGAAATAACTAAAATGGATTTCAGTTTACTTGGAAGTCTTCATTATGTTACAAAGATATTTTAGTCTAATATATTAAGCTTGGTGCCTTTTTGTTATAATTGTTAACCGTCTGGGAATTTTGAATTGAGCTCTCTTCATTTAATCCACTTGGGTAGGAGACTGCTTTCATTCCGTGTTCCATGCTTTTTAAATATCCGGTATTAGTTAATTGATGGACTTTCTTGTTTCTTTTTTTTAAATTTTTTTTTTTACAGGTGTATTTATTAATTCGATAGCAAAAAGTTGTCCGAAATTGAAATATCTCAGTATGATGAACAATGATGCTGCTCCCAGTTACTTCAATGGAGGGACTTATCAGCAATATGTTGATTACAGGTGAGTTAAAAGTGCAGACGTTTTTCTAATCTTCATCTTAAAAATTATTTTTCCCATCATATTTTTTTCAATCATTTTTTTTCCCATCATATTTTTTTCAATCATTTTTTTCCCATCATATTTTTTTCAATCATTTTTTTTCCCATCATATTTTTTTCAATCACTTTTTTTTCCCATCATATTTTTTTCAATCACTTTTTTTTCCCATCATTTTTTTTTCAATCATTTTTTCCCATCATTTTTTTTCAATCATTTTTTTTCCCATCATATTTTTTTCAATCATTTTTTTTTCCCATCATTTTTTTTTTCAATCATTTTTTTCCCCATTATATTTGTTTCAATCATTTTTTTTCCCATCATATTTTTTTCAATCATTTTTTTTTCCCATCATTTTTTTTTTCAATCATTTTTTTTCCCATCATATTTTTTTCAATCATTTTTTTTCCCATCATATTTTTTTCAATCATTTTTTTTCCCATCATATTTTTTTCAATCATTTTTTTTCCCATCATATTTTTTTCAATCATTTTTTTTCCCATCATTTTTTTTTCAATCATTTTTTTTCCCATCATATTTTTTTCAATCCGACATTTTGAAAGCTCAAAGAAAAGTGATACAAATAAGCATTTAAAATAACTTCTCGTATGGAAATACGTTCATACATGTAATTATGAAAATTTAACTGTTCACATTTTCAGTTGACTTGAATTTTCCATAAATGCTTTGGTTTGGTTTGGTTCCTTTTATAACATATCAGCCCTTGAAATGTATTTTAAGGGATTCATTAAATACAAACTGCTGTTTTACCCATAATATAGCTGGTTGGGGTTCATACCTTTCTCGATGTTATCAATGCATTAGTGAAGATAACAAAATATTATAGTCTAATATATTGGGCTTGGTGTCTTGAGATAATTAACAACATTGTTAACGTGTTTGATGTACATATTTAATAGTTTTATGAATGCATATTAAGGGATTAGTTATTCTCCTACCATTTTTAATGGCTTTATATAAAAGTTATACACAAAGCTGTTGCATATATGTATGAAAATAAACAAAAAAAAACCTACTGTTTTGACAGTAATCCAAGCCTATATACATGGGTAAGCTCACACACTAATTCACTAAGAACTGCCTTCCCCCTATACCCAAGCGTATAGGCCTGAAGAACTGTTAAAATAGTAGTTCAGTGTAGTTGGAGAGGCTGGTCTGGGGTGTATATATATATATATATATATATATATATATTCTAGGCTGACTCTGTGAACTGGGTTCACACCGCCCGACAGTCTGAAATTGTTACTTTCCTGCACTGATGAGAGCAATAAGCTTGAAACGCTACCATCTGTAGGTATAAATAATTTAATATTTATTTATAAAAATATTATATATATATATATATATAGGTCAGGGTAGCAGTCGCTTAGAGAGTTGGATTGGTTTTGTGAAAAGCCTTTCCTCCCTTAAAAAAGCTACAAGCATGAGCATTGCTTGAAAACTTTCAGATCTTACTGTGTTTGTATAATACAGTGGCAAATAGTCAAGCAATGGCAATGCCCAAACACAAGTTTGCAGCCCTCATGTATGCATATATGTCAGTCATTGTTCTTAATTCATTCACCCAGGTCATTTGATATCTTAAAATAAATCCTATTAAGTCAGATTATATCAAAATAGCTTCCTCTTGGTGTGGTCACTTGATTTCCTAGACTAATTGATTAGTGATTGAAGATCTTACTATGTTTTCATGACACAGTGGTAAATAGTCAAGCAATGGCAATGCTTGAACATGAGTTTGCTGCCATCATGTATGTAATATATAAAATTAAATCGGTCGGATTTTACAAGTTAGACCTAAATAACAACGCATCTCACAAATCGATATTTGATTCTGCTTAGTCAATATTTATTTATTGTTATACTATGATTTTTTGCAATAAAAAAGTACTTTGCTTGAATTTCTTTCCAAAAATACATTATCCAACTAGGAATATTTTCCGATGGTTCATCTGCAGCAAATTTTAGTTAAAATGGATACCATCTTTTTTTATCAGCAGAAAATGTAGCTGTTAATAGTAAATACTAATAATAATACATTCTTTCATTTATATCAGTGAAATAATATATTTTTTTGTATGGAAAAATAGGTGAAAATGATTAGGAAATCTGGATTCGTTGAAATTTCTCTGCCACATTGCATGACATCACATTTCTTCCACACACAGTGCGTGATAAAATTTATCTTTTCTTCCATGTTTCATCATCTTTCAACTTTTCAAACATGGCCACTTGTAGATACATATAAGCGATATTATTCTTTCTTAAACCCTTTTTTGGGCTAAAAATAATTACCATTTTATCCATCGTTGTCCATGGAACTGTACTAATTATATTATGCTTCTTTTTTTTTTTACATCACACGTTCCATTTTGAACAAATCCAATCCAACATATGAAGAGAAGTCAGTCAGATTTTCAAAGTCTGACTACATATCACTATTTGATTCGGGCTAGCCTATTTTACAATAGTTTTCTCCACGAATATAATTCATTTTGGTTTGCTTTTCCCATGATGATACTTTGATCGCATAAGAGTAATGTTAAAGTGAGTACATTTTTCATTACTGACATAAGCAGAAGTGTGAGCTTAAGCTCTTCATAAAAATATACGTTTTACAATTTTGTCTTCATTCTTTG
This sequence comes from Sepiola atlantica, assembly GCA_963556195.1. NCBI lineage: Eukaryota > Metazoa > Mollusca > Cephalopoda > Sepiida > Sepiolidae > Sepiola > Sepiola atlantica. Next base: position 48,216,783 of record OY744522.1, read on the forward strand.
ACTATCTGAAAATTAATCATCACATGTGCATGAAATAAAATTTCAATTAGTTCTTTAGTACCCGAATAGATAACATAATTTCCCATGAATTAATTTTCACTGCTGCTTCTTTAGGGACAGAAGGGGGTCTTACAATTACTTATTAACACTTCACAGATGCCATCTTGAAATTCATAGATTTTCATAGATTTTCATTCATTTTCATTTCACTAAGAATTAACTACTTCTTTCCTAATGACACAATGATCCTTCTCTTTTCCAGATCTTTCAGGGGAAGGTGGTTTCACAATTACACCATTGCTAAAAAAGAATCTACAATAATTCTTTCATTCTTCATGATTACCCATATACGTTTTTTCTTGTATCTGTTACATTTCTTTTCCATATAATAAAAAGATTCCCCTTTTTACGGTTTCACACCGATGGAAGTGGGGGGGGGGGAGGCATCCATACTAACATTCAAACGATATTGACGTCAAATTATTGTGAGATGCTTCGTAAAAACTGAACAAAAATAACAAATTATGAAAAGGTAACTCTTACTAAATTAATTTGAGTGATCCACCTTGAATTCTATTAAAATATTTCACTTAACAAAATTAGATATAATTTCTGTAATCCGATAATGAATTTAAAGCAACTTCTCTTCGATAACACTGCAACGAACAATCTCTATGTTCACTCTCTGCTGTCACTAACACAACTCCTGTTTTCCCAAAACGTTCATTCTTAAAGCCGTTGCACTCCTCACACGCAAACGAATGTAACCTATCAAAAATCTACCATAAACACAAGTTCTTTTTTCCTATGAAAATCGAGTGCCCACCATGCGAAACGGTCCACACGCTTCAAAGCTGGTAACCCTTCATTTTCTTTACATTTTTATCGTAGGCAACATTTATTCCTTTGTATGTTAAACCACAATTTCATAACGATTTTGTTTTACTTAGTACTTTATGACCAAACTATACCAAAAAATGACATTTCTCTTCCAAAAAATATCTACCTAAAAAAAATATAAAAAATTTGGTGGTAAAACAAAATTGGGTAAACAAAAATAATTTGCAGTGTTTAAACATTAAAGTAAACAGACTGCAGGGCAATGGCTAGTAATTGCACCTACCTATGATTTTTATAAGTAACTTTACTATTTCTAATCAATTATACCAATTTTTTCCCCTTTCTTGGTAAAGGCTCACTTGTGAAAGATACTTGCGATTCTTCTTTTATAGGACAGAAGAATCATTTTGTAGCATTCAGAATTGAACAGCAAAGTCGTTTGAATTACAGTTTTAGATGGCGGTTCTTCCATTTACTGGCGATTAGCTTTCATATAAAAAAAAAACAATAATTATTAAGCACACTCTTGTCATATCATAAAACGTGATTTATTAAGAAAATTAATTAACAAGCAGGAACTGCAAAAACTACCACAGTCAAACGAGTAGCAACTTTTTTAAAAAGGGGATGACTACATAGTCGCCCTGTTGATCCATAACTGCCTAACGGAAACTTAACTGAATATGGATTGAAATCATTCATAAAATAAGGAAAAATGCAAACACACTTATTTTAAAATAGAACCAACTTTCAGTAAAAAAAAAAAAAAATACATCATATATCAAAAGATACAAGAGATTTTATCAACTATGCAAACAAAACAAGTTCAGTTTTAATATTAAAGAAAAACATGAATTTTTTAACTCGCCCCTCCATGACTCAACTTATAGAAACTTACTCAAATATTGATTGAGATCAATGATAAAATAAGGAAAATCGCAAACACTTATTTTTAACAATCAGCTTTTAGTAAAAGAAATATAATATTAAAAAAATTACTTAGAGAAAGTTTATCATTTACGCCAAAAAAAGTTTGGCTTTACTATTAAAGGAAAACATTAATTTTTTTCTAAACAATTAAAAACAAACTAAATTCAGATATAAAAATCTATAAAATGTTCCAATAAAGCATAAGCAAATGATTTTTCATGTTACTTTTCATATTTTTCATTTGTCAAATCCATTTTAAAAAAAAATTATTTTAAAGCTTTTAAGATCTTATTACCAGTAGAATCCATCCGAGTCATCCTCATTTTACGCTAAGAAATTAGCAAAATGATGAAATTTGAATTTATATTTTTAAATATAAATTCTAAAATAAATTATAACTACAGTTCTCTCCGGTGAGCTTTCCTGAGGGCACAACCCTCATGGATCAAGTCTAGACTAATGGTCTGGTTGTGTGAGCTTATTGGCACCAAACAAGCACCCACTTTGCCCTCCCCAATCTATCTAAAACCAAAATGACAGTACAAAGAAAAGAAACAAACCTAAACCAGACACCCACCAAAAAACATTTTTGCCTCCGGTGTGCCAAGTTCGAATCCAGTCGATTCCATAATACTACTTTCACTTAGGGATGTTGGCAACCATTATGTGGTTCCTCCTGCAAGAATGCCGACAACAGAATGAAGCCGGTCAACAAAGTTGTACCATTCTGATTCATACAAATTTACTTTTTTATTTTTACTGGGTTGTCGAGAATATATATATTCCAAAATTCATAATGACCGGTTCATAAAAAAAATTAATAATTAAAAAAACTTTATTTATATGCACCCCCTAAATGTTAACATTTATAAAAAAAGTAATGTGCTCATGTTACTCACCATATTATTTAGAATATATATTCCAAAATTCATAATGATCAGTTCATTAGTTTAGGCGATTACCTTGTACATAGATATATATATTTAAATAAATACGCATACCTAACTTTAGAAAAAAGATTACTTGAAAATGGATGACATCATAAAGGATAAATGGTAGTATTTGGTAACTTTATAGATTGATCGATATAACAAATACTGTTAAGCTAATTCCTGACGGCCGGCGGGCGCGAACTCAGATCACAAATCACCACTGATTCACAGTCAAGAGACATACCCGTTGGCCACCACAAATTAGCTTGGAAGTTAGGAGGAATTTAACTTTGTAAATGCCAAGTCAGCGGGTATTTACAGCAAGCAGCGAACAGTGATCAACAACAACAAACCGTGTTGGATCTCGCAATGAAGCTAGTAGTACTGCTTGTTATTAAATTCACTCAGAAGCCTTAGTAAAGGAGGCTATATAATATTTTATAAATATAAATAATATTAAATTATTTTTACCTACATATGCTAGCGTTTCGAGCTTTCGCTCTCATACACACATATATATATATATATATATATATATATAGGAGCGAAAGCTCGAAATGCTAGCATATGTAGGTAAAAATAATTTAATATTATTTATTTAAAATTAATATATATATATATATATATATATATTTGGGTGTTCTTACAAAAAAAGCATATTTTTAAGTATATACTTTCTATAATATCCGAAAATGTTTCAAATTACAAGCTCAATGAAATTGCATTACAAGCTACAGAGCATATCAAAATTATAGGTGCATTCCAATGACCGAAGGAAAAAAATCAATCCATAACCATACCTTTCATCTGATTGTACAATTTCTTCATCCTCATATGTCGTCGAATGATCACAACCAAAACTTTGCCTCTTTCAATCTCTTTCATATATCAACGGATACTTTTAATTCCACTTTATCAAGCCGACAAACAAAAAAAACTCTAATATATTTATATTGTATTTTCTTGGGTGTTTATTTTATTCAAAATTAAATACTTTCCGACACGCGTTTCACACCAGAAATCAAGCGGAATATATAGTCTTCAACCTGAATCTGTTGCTCATCAGGTAAATCGTACATTATCAACAAGAAAAAACACGTCGACTCAAAGATATGAGAAAAAGAGGATAGGAAAAAGTTCACAAAGTCACTTATTATTTTGTTAAAGTTCATCAGCTCCACAGTTTCATGCTCAATTGATAAGAAAGGAGATCTTGCGACATGCTTGATCTTAAATAAGTTTTAATAAGTTTTAACAAGCTTTAATAAGTTTTAATAAGCTTTAGTTTTGAGAAGCTTCTCTCTGCGGTGACAACAGAAACTGTAAGAGTCAAAAACAGTCGCAGAGCAATAAGAATATTGGGCACTGTTTCTTGCGCTTGCCACTGATGGATCCATCTCAGCCATTCAATAGCTGATAATTTCGTTATAACTGCTTTTTTTTTTTTTCGGCAAGGAAAATGGTTATAATAATCATATTTGTTGTTTTAGGAAAAATAAATTTTTAGCCAAAAACGAGTTGAAAAACATTAGTCTATTATTTCAATTAAGCTGACTACAAACGTTTCAGAAATATTAATGTTCTAGTTATGTTTGAAGACAGGACGAAAATAGTTCATAGCACTCAAATCAAACTGGTCGACTTGAATATTATCAACATTTTTTGCATTATCATCCTGTCTTCAAACATAACTTGAACCTTAATATTTCTGAAACGTTTGTAGCCAGCATAATTAAAATAATAAAAGTATTAAGTTTTGGAACTTGTTTTTGATTAAAAATTGATTTTTTTTCTGAAACAACAAATATGTTATATATATATATATATATATATATATATATATATATATTGTTTTTTTTCTCACTTTTTCAGGCAATATGTCATTAGCCAAATTCCGTCACTTGAAATTTTGGATGACAAATGCATCAACACGGAAGAACGTAAGGAGGCAGAAAAGATCTACCAGCGTGCCATCTTGCAGAGTACCCGCCGTGCCAAAAGGGTAGGTTTCTGTTTTTCATTTAGTTCTTCTTAGCTGCATGAAACTCCTTCCAATTGACTACCATAACGCTTTTTTACACTCCACCCTAAGCTTCTTCTGTTGGCTCCCACCATTTGACCACTGTTCACTCCATTCAGTCACGTATTCACTCACTTCACAGATCAAGAACTTTGAACTCACTATACTACTCTTCCTTCCCTCTACATTTAAATTTATTTATTAATGTTTCTTTCTATGTCCAAGGTGGATTAGGCTAGACTGTGAGCCAGAGTTGTCAAATTGATTAACTGATTGCGTCAGACACTGAGCCAAGGTTTATATTGGTAAAGTGATTAGATGTTAAATAAGCAGTTTTGATAAAATAAACTCGAACACAACAAAGCTTTATAAAACTAAATGTCTTTAAAAACACTTTAAGAAATGACCAATTTTTTTTGTAATAAAATGAACTTCGTCAGTAAAAGCAGATACGGACGGAAAAACATGATTTCTGCTCCTTGTTCGAGCTTAAATTGTGAAATTATTAACAACTAAAATAAGCAAACTTGAGAAAAATATCTAAAAATTAATAGAAAATTATAAGTTAACAGTGTAAGCTTCTTTTTTTTTTTTAAATGTCACACGTAGACTACGGAAAAGCCCTCACACATTTATTTTAAATTTCATTGGAAAATATTAAATCAAGCTTTTAGAAAAATTACATGAAGTCCCAGCAAGCACACTTTCTGCTTACAGAGTGAGCTTAATATAATAGTCTCAAGGATTATAAGATGATATAACGAGCGGGATCTGCTTAAGATGGAAAATGAATCACTGCTATAAGCCAAAGCGCAATTGCGATTTTTAATAAGATGTTCTGCAATAGAAGACCTCCGTGTACAAACAATATTATTCAAATTTTCGAACTTCTCACTACAAATTTAAAAAGACATGTGTTGATGAATTCTAATCTGACTTTCTTTATTTGCGGTATTTGTCAAGTTAAAGCCAGGTGAAAAGGGTGAGAAGTAGTTAACTTCACAGGTTGTCTTCTGGTATTCTCTTTTCTTATTTTTATGAACAAGACATGTCCACTCTTAGTGTAATTCAGAATGTTCTCTCCTGCTATGTTATCTATTGGAAAAATGAAGGACTTATTGATTGAAAGCTAAAATGAATTGACTACATTTTTGAGGAAAAAAATACCATTGATTGTATTAAAATTCACCATTTGAAAATATCACATCACATTGAAGTGACCTCAGTCACATGATAAATCACCTATTCTTCAAATGTTCAAAACATTTTAAATTGACACTTCAAAAGTCTGTTCGTTTTGGGGTCTGATTTCCTTTGTTTTTGGAAAAAAGGCAGCCATAAAAGACTGAATTCTTTAAATGGTTGACTCACATAATTGATGAGCACAATGTTCAGATTGTGAATTTTAATAAGATCAACAAAATTTTGTTTCTTCAGTGAAGAAAACTTGAACATTTTAATTTCCCTTTTTTCCTTATTTCTTTTGATTTTCGCCTGAGGATGATCACAAAATTTGTGAAGCTGAAACGTTGAAAATACTAAGAACGTTGCGGCTGAACAATTACAGAAATAAAAGAATGTATTCATTCTTAAGAGGAATCCTTTCACAATGAAAATGTTGTTTCAGACTTAGAAATGACAGACCAAGGAAAATGCTATTCGAAACGTATGCGCGTTAGACCAATGGACAGAAACTGTTATAAACATGCGTGGATGCATCTAAATTAGGATTCCTCTATTCAATTTTCTCATTTAATAATAAAAATGCTATTTGAAACTGAAGAGTGACAGATCGACAGACTGACAAAGTCTCTCACAGAGATTCAAAGACACATCTTAAAATTGAAAACGGTAAGCATTTCAAAGATCAAATAACATGAACAGTGGAAGGAGTTCAGTCCGTTCCTATAGAATAAAGAGAACCTACTTTGAGTTTCCCAGAGTGTCACCAATGTCAATTGACAGGCGAAAAAGACCAGAGGGTACCATCACTTAAAAGAAAAAAAAAAAAATGTGGACGCAAATCCGACTATAAGTAATATCAATAATAATTCCACATTTTAAAAGTTCCAAGTAAATTAGTTTTAACACCTGTTGACTTACGGTTTTTTATTTATGTGTAAATGTATTTGAATGCATTTTCTGACAGCATATTTATGTACATGTAGGTAACAAAAATAGGTGCAACAAACATATATGAATAACCAACATATGCATGTGTATTACAGGATGATTGTATTAAGCTGACATCAAGATGTATTTGGTGGACAGTGGACAGTTTTAATCTTCATTCTTCAAGTGTGTCCAGCTTTAAAAGTTACAAAGTTATTACCAATATTAAAAACTACACATCAAAGAATTTCTATTTTAGTATCATTTTACTGGTGGCTCTCTTTCCAGAAATATTTGTGTGTTTCTCTATACAGTAGATCCTCTAGTGGAAAAATAACACTTTGATTCTCTGCAGGAAAACACATAAATTAAAAGCATTTTTCCAGCTATGGCGCAGAAAAGTTGAGTGACAAGATAACTTTAAACTGAGCTTTGGTTTTGATCATCCTTTTAATGAGTCTATATTGATGAGTCTCTCCGGTTGGTAGCTGACATTAATGCTAAGTGTCACATACACACAATGATTTTAACTCATTGTAAATAAAAAGTTATGTGATTCACTTTGATTATTATTATTATTTCTCATGCCTCTTTGGTAATCTCTCTTTAAATGTAATCTGAACTCAACCCTAAAAAAATATGCAGACCAAATTCCGTTAAATATTTCATCCAATAATTTCCTCCAAATTCGCTCTTATTTAAAAAAAAAATTTTTCAATTAATTCTGAATTCATTCAATTGCCATTCTTAACTCTTAAATACTTTATTTTTTATATTGGTTGGAAAAAAGTTTTATCATCGAAGATACTGATTACCTATTTAGCGGGTGTGCTGATGCAACATCATACTAATACCTACTCACACTTGCCAACAGGCTTGTTGCAGATGTGAAACAAGTTGCAGTTTGACACATTTTCGTTGAATATTTTATCAAATAGGCATTTTGTTGAAATGTATCATATTGGAAACAAAAAGCATTTATGGGTTAATTGGGTGGGACTTTTTGATTCTCTCTTTTTGTTGGACCCAACCAGAGGAGGCTTATGTACTTTTGACCAACATGGGGAAACTCGTTCATCGATGAAAGTATACAAAGCTCTAGAAAGGTGCCACAATATGCAACATTTGTTTGTAATAATTTTCTATGTTTCGGCTTTCCAACTGCCAGTTTCTTCATTTAACTTTAAAAGTTGGTCTTGCCATTTACTAGTTTCTTTACATCTGACATTATGGAAGTGAAACTTGGCCAGTGAGGGTTGAGGATATGCATGATATGAAAAGAAATGATATGAGAATGATAGGATGGATGTGTAATATGAGTCTGAAAGACAGGCTTAGATCCGATGACCCAAGAGGAAGATTAAATCTGGATAGTACAATCACATTTGCATCCATTGAAATACAAGTTCTAATCATCCAACCAATCATTCTTCAACACAACTGAAGTAATATACTTTTTAAGTCAAGTGCAGAGATGGTTGACAGCTCAAGTGGATCTGATTGGTTATTTCAGTCATGTGACATAGAAAAGATTTGAAGTTGGATTGCAGTTGCTGTGAGATTTTTAGTGGAGTTATATTATTATGTAAAGTCCAGATAGACAGCAGCATTTAAAAACACTGTGATGATGGTTCAGTCAGAAGAAATTCTTACCTAAGCATATAAAGCTCTATAATTAATAATAAAGGTTGTTGTTTCCTCCTTCAAGAACAGAACCCATAGAGAGCTATGCAACAGTAGTACTTGTGTTTCAAGCCCTGGATGATTTGACATGGAATTCCCCATTAACAAATCAAAGAAATTTTAAAAGTTACTGACATCATAAATTGAAAGTGAAACTTGGCCAGTGAGGGTTGAGGATATGCATGGTATGAAAAGAAATGATATGACAATGATTTGATGGATGTGTAATATGAGTCTTAAAGACAGACTTAGATCCGATGACCTAAGAGGAAGATTAAATCTGGATAGTACAATCACATTTGCATCCATTGAATCATTCTTTGACACAACTGAGGTAATATATATTTTTTAAGTCAAGTGCAGAGATTTTTGATAGCTCAAGTGGATCTGATTGGTTATTTTAGTCATGTGACATGGAAAAGATTTGAAGTTTGATTGCAGTTGCTGCGAGATTTTTAGTGGAATTAGATTATTGTGTAAACATTATTTACAATATAAATGATGACTGAGGGATAATTTTTGTTACAGAATAATTCGTTTTAACAAAAAAAAAAATAATAATAGATCAACATTGGTACCTTTATTAGTTGGGGGTAAATATAAGTTGTATTTACATATTTGTTTCAAAACAGTTTGTTAAATAGAAAACGAATAAGTAAAAACAAGACCTTTTGAAAATTAAGAAATAGTTTTCAAATTTGCAAAATACACTTAGCATTAATATTGTTGAAGAAGACAATATTTGCCTATTTACTTTCCACCCCATGAGGGCAAAGTTAGACACAAAGTCGGTTTTTAATGTGGGGAAAATCCAGTTCCCGAAAAAAGGTACTCTGGATTAGAACAAAAATTAAAATTGCCTCAGTCTAGAAGGACTTCTCCTTCATTGACCGAAAACAGAATAGACAAAGTGTAACATCAGAACAGATACTACACTTTTTTCCTAGCCTATTGTTATTTATGTAATAGTTTGCATCCTTTTTTATGTATTTAATATATGTTTAAGTAACGATTATTAATATTAAGTCAATTTTTTATTCGCGTTGTTATGAACAAATAATAAATAAATCATAACAATGTTACAAAGATTTATTAAAGTTAATATATATATATATATATATATATATATATATAATAATAAATATTTGTTATTGTTTATTATCTATGTACGTATACGTTTCGTCCTTAATAATCGGGACTCATCAGCATAGAGATATGACTATTCACTACCTGTCATGCGATTCGAAACCCCGGATTAGGAGTATTTTGCAACACAGCCAATTTTAAATAGCAAATAAACTGTGATAATTTCAACACTTTATCGACGGCTTAACGTGTGAGAGCGTACTACTTTTTTAATGAAAGGAACAATTTATATATATATATATATATATATATATATATATATATATATATATATATATATATAATGTCACTTTTTTTCATAATATGTGACAACAATAATTATTTCTTTTTTATCAATAAACATGTTAGGAAACTTTTTAAAAGTTCTTGTTTGTTTTTCTTAAATCAAAAAATGTATTAAGTTGTATTAATATATTCAATTTTCTTCCTTGGTTAATATCAAACTTGAGTGCATTTCATATCTATCTCTAAATTTATCTGAGATTAGAATTTTACAAACCTACTCAGATTTATTTGTTCATAAATATATAACAAGATTATTTTAGCAATAACACTTCTCCCTTCTTTCTCTCACTTTGAAAGCACAACAACATTGTAAATGCAGTTAGCACTGTTTTTTCTGATAGCCATTTTGATTTTTAATTCACAAATTAAAGACCATGTGTAGATTCAGCACCCCAATTCAGCCAGCATATGAAAGGAACAGGTTTACTATGACACTCTATTTGGCATCACTCGAAAAGTGCCATGCTTTCCCAAATGTAGTTAGTTAAGATAGAAGCTTATTAATTTACCAAATTGTCTTGAAGCAGCGTTTTTGGATGAACCATCTGCTCTCTCCAGGCATGCATCTTTTTAAAATGTCCTTTTAACCTCTTGCTTAACCTTTCATTTCAAAGTTGGGTCCTTGAAGGATTTCTCATATTCACATTAAATATCGTGGGCATAAGATGGTTGTTTATTAACATTTCCAGCTTTAATCGTGCATTTAGTTATCATGCGGGTTTAACAATGAATCATTTCATTGATTTTCATTGAGCCGATCTGTTTGTAACAACTCTCACTGATCTTATCTGTATCATCAATCTCCAAGTACTTCGGTTTTTCTGTCAGGTGGTACCATCCATCTGTTGAGATTTGGATGTCTTTGAGAACTCTTTTAAGTGCATCCTTGGGTATGAGCAATTGTCAGAGTTTATGATTCATAGTTTATCTAGTGGCAAGACCGAAGCCTGAAATAAAAAGGTTTTTGCCAAATTACGTTCTTTGCTCTCTCGGTGAACTATCTGTTGACACCTACAGGCAAAGAAAGTTCAAAACAATGTAGTAACAATAGTCAATATAGGGAATAGACAGTGATAAAGGAGTTTCCTGTTATTCCCGCCCTTAAAAGGTAATTGATGTGCACTTCGATCACTAACTGATTTGCTTCCAACCTCATCGTCATAGTTACACTAAAGTCTTGATAGTATATCTCTCATAAGTGTTGTATCATCCAATAATAATATCAACCATCAATGGTATGGTACCATAAGTATCGATCTGCCACCATCAATCGTATTATATACTATCAAAAACAAAGTGTAGTCACTGCAGCAAATAGTCTGATGATTAGAGTGATGAATACCAGCAACTAATGCATCTCTTTATTAACATCATCATAGTTCTTTACAATAACAACATTTCTGCCAGCATATCGACCAGTCAATAGGATCCCCACTTTCATAAACTTGACCATGGGTTGCTCTTATCAGAAGCACATAGCCATTAAAAAGATAACATGTATTTTCAAATAGGATTGGTTTTAAAATGACAAATTTTTTTCATTATAACCCATAAACACATTCCTTTCAGAGGTTACACTGGAGTGATGAATCTACATATGGTCCTAAATTAAAATCTTGATTCAACATATCAAGTTCTGTTTTTATTTTTTGATCAGTCTATTATTTTGTGTTGTTACTTCTTTATCCATTGGTCATTTTGTCATTAACTGATAAAAATACTGCATTGCCTTCTTCATTCACTTTTTTTGGCCATGTGAAAATCATTTTAACTATTCTATATTATTTCCCCAACTTCTTGGGTGGTATACCATGCTTAAAAAAACACACTTTAAAAATATTGATGACCTTTGCCCTCATTCTCGTCTATCTAATAAAGTAGTTAAACTTAAGTATGTCAGAATTCCCATATTCCCCTCCCCTCCATATGCACACCCAAAAATGATGTCACCAACCTTGGTACCACACAAAATGGTTGTGAAGGGTAAGGGTAAGTTGGAAAGACCTAGGAGGGAGATTGCCGTCTAGACCTCCACTGAAGGGGCACGGAGAATACTGGAATCTTCCAGAGATCGTCAATAATCAGTATCAACAAGAAATCAATGGTAAATGACTATTGTGATGACACAAACTTATTTGCAACAATTATCAAAAGAGGCCAAGAGTGCTGGAAATCTGGGGAGACTTGTTGTCACTCAGACTCTATGGAATACCACTTATTACTGCCAGTGATCAATCACTGATAATGATTTGTTTTAAAACTCCTAGTGAGTATATAATAATAATACAAATCACAGGGCGAAGGTCAACGAGGCTGAAAAGCTAAGCAAATACATGGATTTTGCGAGAGAGATGAAGGGCATATGAAACATGAAGAAAACTATGGTAATACCCAAAATTTTTGAAAACTAGTAGAAATTGGAATCATAGAGAGGGTAGATGTCATACAAACCACGGCACTGATGAAAAGAACCAAAATATTAAGGAAAGTTCTTGAAACGAACACAGATTGTCAGGTGACATCGCCCAACTATGGATAAGTTGAAATAGAATAGCAATACATAAACACAACTAGAAATATATATAGATAGAGCATACTAAAGGGAACAGGAACTGCCAGGGTAGATATATAAGAAAAAATAAGCTGACATATCTGTAACAGATACACACGCACAAAACAAAAACATGGTGACATCTGTTGGTACTACAGAAAATTATCGTGAAGGGTCTGAGAGGATGGAAAGACTAAGGAGGAAGAGCACTTTCCAAACCTCCACCCGAAGGGCACAGAGAATACTGGAATTCTGAGGAGTCTTATTGTCACTCAAATTCCACAGAAAGCCAATGACCATTATCAGTGAGAACTCAATGGTAAACCGCTGTTGTGAGAACACAAAGTGATTCACAACGAAAGAGGTGGAGAGTGCTGGAAATATGGAGAGACTTGTTGTCACTCAGACTCGAGAGAACACTATCTGTTTTTATTGCCAGTAACCGACCATTGCTAATGACTTGTGTGATTATGTGAGAACTCCGAGTCAGTTTGGATATTTTAAAGTCAAGTTTTATGAAATTGGCTTTTATAAATTGGGTTCGTTGAATATTTTTCAAAAAAGCCAAACAAAAATTTCATATTTTATTTTCTCCATTTCTTTCATCATTGTCTTTATTTTATTTTGTTCGTAGTTGACATTGATTTTGCCTCGAAAAGACGGATGAATTATTTTTTTAGCATAGTGTTTCCTAAACAAATCAGAATTGATCACTCTAACTATATCCCTACAAAAATAAAATATAAAAATGTGTGTGCAGAGGAGGGGGAGGGGTCTAAAAGGGCAACTAAAATTTGAGGAGATAAGGCTTGTCGAAACGCTACTGCTGATATGCTGTGAAGCACAATGAAACCTTTTAATTTATTGTAGTGCATTGTTTCTATTTTAATTTTAGAATCTAAAGAGCCTGGTAATACAATAGCTTTATCCTCAAAAATTTGTTTTGTTTTATGAAACAAAATTTTCAATTTGTTTCATGTGAATCATCATCATCATTATAACTTGTTTCACATTTTTTGTATTTATGTTTGTTTTTATTCTTGAATGTTTCTTCTCAAAACTGTAAAACATTTGTATAAAACTTTTGTTTTCCTTGTCAAAAAACATTTTGTCTTTCCACCCTAGTTATTATTATGAAGACTTCACTTTTGAGTTCCTTGCTTTTTGTGTTTCCATCCTTCTTCCATCCACTACCCATCATTCCTCTGTTACCCATCCACTATTATTTCAAGGCATACGTCTGTGGTTCTCAAATTGGATAATATACTCCGTAACTATTTCCCAAATGCAAGGCCGGCACTACTGACTAGTTGATCATCTAGGGTGCGAACATCTGGCAGTGCTACCTCATAAGAAGTATTACTTGTTTTAAAAGACTATCTCCTAACATTAAAAAACAACCTGATTAAAAATTGTTTCATTGACATTTACATCAAGGACTTGAGTCAATGATTTAATGTAACAAAAATAACTGATTATTATTTGCATGTTTAGCATAGCTGGGGTGTCCTTCTCGATCCCTATAGTTTATCCACTTTGTCAGCATAAACAGTTGGTCGAATTTCTGTAGTTGCAGTGGTGAGATGGCAGCCAAAGTTCACATCATCTCTTCTTTTTGTTGTTGTAGACTTCTTCTTCTTCTTCTTCTTCTTCTTCTTCTTCTTCTTCCCAATAACAGTTTTCATAAACATTAATAAAGAAACATCACAAATGCAATTAGCTTTTAGAAATTTCTTTGGAGTTTTATTCTTTCTTTATAGCATTCATGTATACGTATAAAATACACCCCCCCTCTCCCATTCAGAGGGGCAGCAGCTATTCAAACCCAACTGTTTTCTCTCTCTCTCTCTCTCTCTCTCTCTCTCTCTCTCGGTTCAGTTAAAAGAGAAAGATTTAACTGCTCATTCACCACATAAAATTGGTGGCTTCCTGTGTCTGTGACGTCACTGTTGGGACACGTAGCCTTACACGAATTGTAATTGGAAAATTCCACTCTACATAATTTTTAACCTTACGTGGAAATTTTCCATACTAAGTCTATCTTTACACACCCACATCTAAATCTTATTACACATGAATGAAGTAATAAAGCCACAAGATGAAAATAATGCAAAAAGTGTTGTTTTGGGAGTTAAACTCAGTGTTGCAATGGATTATTGTACCTACATTAGCTTATCAAAATTTTGTCTGGAAATGACGTACATCTAACGGCTTGCTTAGAGCATTAAATCGTCTTGCTCCTGCCATGCCCAAATGTGTTCAGAATATTTATTTTACAAGTACACAAACATGCCTTCGATGTGTCTAGATTGAGTATGGTGGTGTCCTTGGGCATGTTGTTTCAGAAAATTTAGAAACGCATTTTAAACTTTAAAACATTAACTTTTAAGAATACTGAACACATTAACATTATTGTCTCAAATAGATGTTTAGAAATGAAGTTTCAGAAATTGACCAATAATAACACTTACCTTTACAGGGTCAAAAAGGATTACTTCCTGGGTGTCAAACATATTGAACATTTATTCTTATTCAAAATGTCCATAAAATAACCCTGGGCTTGGAAAATCGGAAAAATTGAGATTCTACTGGTTTTAGACAATTACATGTAAACAGCCTAGAAAAATATCCACAAAATAGTAATTTAACAAAAAACAACAACAAAATAATTTAGACAGGAGAGTGGGGGACCACTTTTCTACCTAAATTTAATGTAGAATGATCACCCACTTTTAGATCAGTAAGCATTAATGATTACTATTTTGCAGATATTTTTCCAGGCTGTTAAAAATATTTATTCACATTTTACCCTCTATGCAAATTCTCAAAAAAAAAAATGTAAACAAACATTGAAACAACAACACTTACGAATACTAAACAGTCGCACAACTTGTTTCACTGAGAATTACATCATAATTTTAAATAAATGCTTTATGAAATTAACAAGTCATTTAAATTTTTTACTTATTCAAGTGTTAACTTAAAAAATGAAAAAGATTATTAAGAAATATATCGCTAAGAAAAACAAGATGATCAGCTGTAGTCTTCTTTTTTATACTACATTAATTTTCTTGCATTGGTTAAAACAACAAAAACAAAAGACAATATTTTGAGGATTTGTATTTTTTTTTATCCATCATCAATTTCTCTGTGGCCATGCAAAATTCGAAAATTACTTTAAAGCCTTTAAACTGTCAAATTGAAAGTCATTTCTGGCTAGAATTAAAGTTTATCAGCAAAAGTTGATTTTCATAATATACTAGCAGGACCCGTCCACACCATTGCCTGGGAAAATCGATGACCCAAAAACTCATGCTCCCACCCCTGAACCATCATATAAGGATTTGTACTCGATTTTATTTTACTTAACTATAAATATTAATTGTAAGTTTTATTCTGTAATTGTGTGAAATTTATAAATAATCATGAACATTTAAACGTTTGTATTATTTCATAACTATGAAAGAGCAGTCTCGCAGCAACATATGCACGTAGAGGCGAGGAATTATTTTTTGTGTGGGTAGGTTACTTGTGTCGATACACAAATACTGGAAGGAAGATAATATTTAATATGAATGGAAAAAAAACACATGCCCTTCATTAACCCTATCATTAACTGTAGGTCCGAGATGAAATACAGAAACTGTACGCATGCTGTAGACAGAACGGTTAAAAGTCAATTTATAGTCTAAAAGATGAATAAAAGTCAATTTCCCATCACAGATGAGAGAGTCACGGCACACAGGCAATAAACTCATTCCTCATCTATTTAAAACAAATTTTTAAACGGAAATCATATGGTTCTACAAACGTTAATATAAAATGCATCAAAAGTAAATAAACATTAAAAAGTAAGAATAATGGAAGTGGCTGTTACTGAACAATCAGGCCAATATGTTATTCCGTCAATTGGGAATGTAAAAAAGTGTCTCTGGAATAGACAATCAACCCCCCCCCCCTCCCAAAAAGAAAGTGAAGGGAGTGTGCTGTATTTTGGTTGAAATGTAGAGTATTGATTTACTCCTCTCCAGGAGTTAGGCACAAGGCCAGTTTTTATCTTACACCCACAAGTAAGATGTGACCCAAGGTCGGGTCGGGAAAGTGGGGTTTAAAAATTGCCTGGGCAGCCCCGTCGGCATTCCCCGGTAGGGGCGCCTCAGGCAGTAAGCAATAAACTTACTCCTCCCCAAAGAGGGGAGGCGAAGCCTGGGAGGGTGGACCTCCTAAAACTGCACAGGACAGACCCATAGACCGGCATAAATCAAGCCCCGAAGGCCAAGACAATACCAGTCTATGGGATGCAGTATCCATCGGAACAGATACTACACTTTGATCTTAGCCAAAAGGCCAAGGAAGGTGGTTGAAATGTAGAGTAGCTAACAAACGACAGCAAGATCGAAAAAATGAAATAATAACAGTGCTACAAAGAAATAGTTACCTATGTCTTCATGACTTTACATGAGTGGCAATAGTAGTAGATCTAAGCATGAGAATGAAAACTCCTCCAACTTTCTGTATGGATAAGCTATCAAACCGGAAAAAATATTTTAATTATTAAAAACGAATGAAACGAATGCATATTTTCCGAAAACACATATCAAGAATTGGCTGTCGAAGCAAATTTGTATATGAAGCTTTTGGATAGAAAGCCGATGAAATAGGGGGAAAAAATCACTTTTTCCTATTATAAAGATAAATAATTCACAGTAAATGATATGAACGATTTGAAAAATAAAAAGTCGATTTAAACTTTAATTTGAAGGTGATTTAAAAACAATTAAATTAAAGTTTTAATTTTTTTTTAATTGATGAATAACAATTATTGTAATTTTTTTTGTTGTTGCTACAATCCTCTCTAAAAGGGGTTCGGAATTTATTTCAACCCGGAAGTAATTACAGCTCAAAATTAATTACAACTTGGACTTAATTTATCAATTTTATTTGTTATTCAACTAATAAATCTCATTTTATTTCTTTAATTTGCAAAATTATATTGTACGAATTAAAAAAAAAAGTTTTATTTCATTTTATCATCAAGAATTTATAAAGTCGTATATTAATCATATTTTTTAAAGAAATGTGTAAAGTCGTATATTAATCATATTTTTTAAAGAAATGTGTAAAGTTGTATATTAATCATATTTTTTAAAGAAATTTGTAGTATATTTTATCATTTAAGAAAATTTGTAAAGTATATTTATCATATTTTTTAAAGAAATTTGTAAAGTATATTTATCATATTTTTTTAAAGAAATTTGTAAAGTATATTTATCATATTTTTTAAAGAAATTTGTAAAGTATATTTAGATTTAGATTTAGATTTGTAATTAATTCCGGTTTGTAATTAATTCCGTCACCCCTCCAAAACACCCATTTATTTTTCTTAACCTATTTAAATTTACTTAAAAATAGAAAATAGCATAAACAATATGTATGTTATTAAATACATACCAATAATGTTAATAACATACCAATAATTTTAATAAAATTTAATAATTATTTGATTTTTGGTAGATTTCTTCGATTTTTATGTTTACTTTAATTCCCCTTAGGCTAAGTGTATTAAAGAAGTTTTCAATTAAAAATAGTATACATTAAATAATCTTCTTGAATTAAATAATTGACATAATTATGATGGCACTATGGATTTATTATGTTGCTATAAATAATGTTGAGGTAAATTTACATCTTATCTACCAAGAATTACTTGAGATTGATTATTTTTTCAACACACAACAGATCAACACAAATACATGCTTAACTTTATATTACTAGCAGGGTTACCTGATGTTGCCCAGGCTAGAAGGAATAAGTATTTGAATTTAATTCTAACAATGGCAATTGATTTTCTACTGTTCTCACCCAGAGTTACATCTTACATCTTACATATATTTATTGAAAAGTTTACCACATCTCATATTGCGAAAATCATGTGAAATTGTTTTTGTTTGCAAGTAAAAATAAGGAAAACAAAACTAACTGAATGTGAGGAATAAGAATTCTCTCTCTCTCTCTCTCTCTCTATCTCTCTCTATCTCTGTCTATCTGTATGTCTTTGTCTATTTGTTTCTCACTCTTTCTCTCTCTTTCTCTCTCTTTCTTTCTATCTGTATGTCTTTGTTTATTTGTTTCTCTCTCTCTCTCTTTCTCTCTCTCTCTCTTTCTCTCTCTCTCTCTTTCTCTCTCTCTCTCTCTCTCTCTCTCTCTCTCTTTCTCTCAATAAAGCATTTGTTTCTCTGGAAATTAATTCCTATTTGAATCGAGTCATGTAAAAAAAATATCAAACAAATACACATGTTAAAGTTCCTCTCTTTTTATGTTTGTCTCTTATTTTTAAGGAAAAAAAAATCTCTGTTTCTATTTTAAAATATCTATGTACACACAAGAAAATGTATTTACTGAAAAGTTTGTATTGTGAAAATCATGTCAAAAGGGCATAACTCTGTATTCGTCCATACAGAGTTAGTTAATTTGATTGGAACAAACAATTAATACTTAAAAAAAAAATAATCAAAACATGTATTAGTCCTGGTAATAATTACATCAATTGCACATCCCTTTGATAATTTACAGATGTCTATACATTATCTACTGGGAAAAAATGTAATCATTTATAACTTCCCTTCTTTCTGAATATTCACAAAACAAATTCACTCCCAAATATTTTAACATTGCTATTATATTGTCTTGTGTTATTGCATTTAAGATAATATTACATCGGTTTGGTTTGTCTTTTTACAGCGTATCCACCCTTTTGGGGTTATCTAATACCAAAAAACAATCCCTGTTACAAACAGTAAATTGTACACGATTAATTAAACACAAGTTGCTATTTTATGCACAGCTGGGTTAAAAACTTAAGGAAAAAAACTGTGTGAAAGAAAAGAAACGTTCCCTTTGAAATAATTTCTTTTCTTTCAAGAGACAATGCAGAAAGGGCATTTGCAAAATAAGTGAAATGAACGGTTGCATTGGTTATCTCAGAAGACAATCCTCTGGAAGAGTACCTGCATGATGAGGAGTTAATAATGAAGCAAAAGTTGCACAATCTCCAACCGTGTAATTACAGAAATTTTCCTTCTCCGAGCCTAGTTGCCATACTAACAGCACTTCATCTTTATAGAGCCGTTTTTAATGTATTCTTTATAAAGTGATATTTTTGAACCCACGTTTATTTATTTTCATCAGATTAAGTATCATTGTTTTATATTTAATATGATCATCAATTGATGAACCTTTTTAAAGATGTTTTTATCTTAATTTTAATTTCTTTTTTAAGTTATTATTTTAGTAAATATTTTCATTGAAAAAAATTATTCAATGAGTTTTTTGTTAAAAATTATTAAAAAATCTTTGATTATTATCTGTTAAAAATTGTTAAAATAAATCATTCATTAAAATTATTAAAAAGTTTCATTAAAATAATCATTCATTAAATTTGTCATTTTTATTTTTGTTGTTTTTGAAAAGCTATTTTATTAAATACTAGCAGGTTTACGCGGCGTTGCCTGGGTTCGAATATGGGATAGCATCATATGCAACATCATATTAAGGAGAGTTTACTTTAACAACAACCTGAATATTGTCAGCCTGATATCTTAACCACTAAGCTATTGATATTATATATATATATATATATATATATATATATATATATATATATATATATATAAATGTTTTGAGGTACAAAACTTATAAATACATTTAAAAATGATATGTGGAAATCTCTCTAAGGCCCTTTCGACTATCATCTCGTCAGGAGAAAATCGATAGTTTTAATTAATAATATTGTCGAAAGAAAGAGCAAATGGGGATTTTTTTTTCTCCTCTAACGCAGTGCCTTTTAATCGTTTTTTAAGTAAATCATTAAATTGACTTTTAATCGGTCTATTGTTAATTTAGGCACTTTCAAATCCCCATTTGCTCTTTCTTTCGACAATATTATTAATTAAAACTATCGATTTTCTCCTGACGAGATGATAGTTGAAAGGGCCTTAGAGAGATTTCCACATATCATTTTTAAATGTATTTATAAGTTTTGTACCTCAAAACATTTATATATATATATATATATATATATATATATATATATATATATATATATATATATATATATATTCTTATACTCTTAAATTAATACTTATAAATAGATGAATTTTAATGTGCAACATGTGGGAAAAGGGCCCTTAGCTTCCTTAATAAGGCAGCTATAGACACAGGACTATTTCTCTCATGCTGATAGGAAAATTTCACATGTAAAACACTTATATTTATGGTACAATTTCTAGTCTATCTTCATATTAAGGGACAGGCAGAAACAGGCAGACATACGTTTTCCTTTATTATATATATGTATAGAAAGAGAGATGTATTTTTATGTAATTATTTTTATTGGTGATTGCAGCGTTCATTGTTTTTTTGCTTACTATTATTTCGATTGTCTCACTTCCTAAGTGATTAAGATGCAGAAAATTGCATTATTAGTCGCCCTTAACTTTATAGGACATATTTTTCGTTAATATATATATTTTTATTAATTTTATACGTACATAAAAGTAATCCATGGACACATGTTTCTGGCTTACAGCCGTCATCAGCATGGCTAACTTTGACAAATTAATAAAAATATATATATAGAAAGAGAGAGATATAGATATAAATGTTTTGATAAATATTTGGAAATATATCAAACTAGTTATGTTTAAAACACAGGTTTACTTTGTGATGTCATAATAGATCCTCTCACTGTTGTGATGTCATTATATACATTCTCTCTCTTCCTTTTCTCTTTCTCTCTCTTCCCCTTTTTTCTGTCTCTCTTTCTCTTTCCCTTCTCCTGCTCTTTCCCCCTCACCCTCTCTTTCTTTCCCCTTGTCTCTCTCTCTCTGTTCCTCTTCTCTCTCCCACTTTTTATGTAATGAAACACCTAAATATAAACCGTGACTGTTTTATTGTGCTGTTGTAGTCTAATACAGACATGGCTGAAATCTATAATGCTGTCATGAATTAAGTAAATAAAAAAAGAAATTCCTTGTTTGTTATGAAAATGTACCGAGATTCAAAGAGCTTATGACTATTGTAGAACCCACACAAAAAAAAAAATGGGATCATTTAAAAAAAAAATAAAGCACTT
Organism: Sepiola atlantica; assembly: GCA_963556195.1. Taxonomy (NCBI): domain Eukaryota; kingdom Metazoa; phylum Mollusca; class Cephalopoda; order Sepiida; family Sepiolidae; genus Sepiola; species Sepiola atlantica. The sequence goes on from OY744522.1 coordinate 48,238,415, forward strand.
TTTTTGTAACAGTTTTGAAGAAGCACCTCAAAAGTATGACAAGAAACTGTGGTGGTGAGGTCTCAATTTGGATGCTTTGGGGAATGTGGAGTCACCCTGTAGTTGCTATTTATTCCTAGGTCTACTTTGACCCTGAATGGTAGTACATGCTGTAAAAATAAACAAAACAAGTAAAAAATGAAAATGAATGCTATTATCAATGATTGAATATGCTTGCAAAGAAAATAAAAGAAGTTAACATAGGTTCATGTAGCCGTAGACTCTTCATGTAACATCTACTTTGATATGTATTGTTATTGTCTTTATAACAAAAGGATACAAATATGTTCTTTTAATCATCGACTTGTTAAGTCATTTATGTATTCTGTGATGTTCTTACTGATACAACCTTGTATATAAAATAAATTTTACAACGAGCCACAGTCTCCACAATGGTTAACCTCGAACTGTGCAGCTGCTATTGCTCAGAGGCAGCAAGCATTCCGAAAATTCAGCCGCTAACTATGAATAGACAAAAATTTATAGCATCAAGAAATCATTGTAAGACTGTAATAGATGAAGCTAAGAGAAGATATACAGAGATGACCAGAAAACGCATTCAGTCGCAGAAACTAGGTACTCGTGATTTCTGGAAAATCTTCAATAGTGTGGTGAACAATGAGCAATAAACAATTCCCCCGCTATCTAACCACAATGATGTCGTTTGCACGGAAACTGATAAGGCTGAACTACTTGCCTAGCATTTCACCTTAAACTCGACTTTGGACTCCACAAACCACTCCTTCCCAAATTTCCCATTGCGCACTGAAGCCACGCTTGATGACCTGACCATCACCCCATCTCATGTCCGGGATATCATAAAAAACCTTGACACCTCTAAATCATGTGGGCCTGATCTTATACCAGTAATAGTAATAAAGAAATGCTCTGTTGAACTTGTCCCTGTCTTCTCCAAGCTCTACAACAAATGCTTTGCCGAATCTTGCTTCCCTGATAACTAGAAAATTGCCTCTGTGATACCAGTCTTAAAGAATCCTGAAGATAGAACTGACCCTCGGAATTATTGTCCCATCAGTCTTCTTCCGCTCTTCGCTAAAATCTTTTAATCCTTAATCAATCTAGCGATAGTCTGGCACCTTGTTAATACTAAACTTCTTTCTGACCATCAGTATGGATTTAGGCAAGCACAGTCTACTGCGGATATCCTAACGGTCATCTCTGAACGCATATACCATACACAGAACAAGGCAGGTGAAGCTAGGACGGTAGTGCTTGATATATCCAAAGCTTTTGACAAAGTCTGGCATAAAGGTCTTCTCATAAAAATTAATTTATATGGTATTACTGGATGAATATTTAATATAATTAGATCCTTCCTAACCAAAAGAAAGATACAGGTTACCCTCGATGGCCGTTCATCCAAACAACATAACATAAATGCAGGTGGACCTTTATTGTTCCTGATTTTCATAAATGACCCCCCCCCTGATGACATTGTGTCTGAGATGGGTATATTTACTGATGACACCATGCTCTACTCTTGTCATGTGGGCAAAACGGACACGCACATATCCAAGGCAATGGCTAAATCCTTAAAAAGTGACCTCCAGTCTAGTGGAATGGGGTCATAAATGAATGGTAACATTTAATGCTGCTAAGACAAAGCTCCTTTCCTTCAACAACAACAAGAAACCTCTTCAACCACCGATTGTCATGGCAAATAACACACTACCTGAGAGTCCAACGTTCAAACTCCTCAGCCTAACATTCACGGGAAACATGAATTGAAACAAATAGATAAAAGACACTGCCAAGGCTGCTGCAAAGAAAGTGAGCTCCGTCTACCGTGCTAAAAAAAAAGTATCCTATATCTCTACAAAGCCACCATCCGCCCATGCATGGAGTATTGTTGTCATATCTGGGCTGGTGCACCATCCACTAGTCTGCCTCTCTTAAACAAGGTCCAAAAAAAGTCTCTAATCTGATAGGTCCCTCACTATCCACCAAGCTCCAACCCCTGTCCCATCGCTGCAATGTTGCATCCTTCTGCTTGTTTTACAAGTACGTCAATGGAATGTGCTACGAGGAACTTGCTGCTCTGGTTCCCCCTCGACGTAAGTACATTTGACCAACCCTACAATCATCTAAATCCCATCCATTCACTGTGGAGGTCTCCAGATGCTGGAGAGCCTTCTACTCCAATAGCTTCTTTGCTTGAGCTGCCGGCCTTTCGAACTCCCTCCCTGCTCCCTGTTTCCCCGACTGTACCAACATGCAGAAATTTAAAACTAATGTGAACAAGCATCTCGCTGCACAGCTCCCAATTTAGGATAACCCCCTAAACTTTCACCCTAATTTTCAGTAGCCCCTTACGTCTACAGTGGCAACTTGCCTTGTTTGGGGTGAGCTAAGTTAAAAAAAAAATCGTAAGAGAGTGGACAGGCCGCAAAATATAAAAAACAGAATCAAATCAAAGACAAATCAGTAGAGTAATATTTTGTTTTTCTAATAACAGAAACTTTGTTAAAGTGAATAGAGATGATACTTTTTATGTCTTTTGTACAGGAGGCAAATATGAGGAAGAGGGGTAAAAGAAAAAAAGGAGGAGGAGGAGGAGTAGAAGAGGGTAAAAGGTGGAGAGACAGTAGTAGGTAGCAGCAGACAAGTTGGTGATTGAATTTGAGAATTGGGTGGTGGCACAATCATGGAAGGGGTGAGTGATAAGTCAGTGGAAGGACAACGTAAGTGAGAATAAAGGTATGAGTTATATCTGGATATTTAGATTGTGGAGGAGAGGTGGGCGGAAAAAAATTTGAAAATTTTCATTCGATTTGGGTAAAAATATAGAAAAACAGCGAAAAAAAAATAGGTGGGAGGGGAATAAAGTCAACAGTATGTGAGGGAAATATAACTGCATTATGCTCATGTTGCTATTTTCTTTGATGATCTTTTTTTAAAAGACTTCATAAAGATCCGCTTCGGTGTGAATGCGAAAATGCTGTTCAAACCATTATGTCGTTACTTGTCCCTACCAAAACCATGCAATGCTTCAGATTTAGCGGCATATAACAGCTCACTTATGGTTTAAATAGACGCATAAAAAAACGTAATTCAAAAATATCATCTTTTAAAGATACAAAAAGAAGAATAAACTTCACTTTATGCCTGACCAATTTACAGTCATGAATGTCTAACAGTGTTAGTTTTATCGCTGTTCAATGATATAGGAGGGAGACAGTTTCGTAATCATCTCATCAGTAGGAGATCTGATCATGAATGGGCTTTAGACTGACCGGACTTTAATGCCCCTCCCACCCTCACGACTTTTATCTGTGGGATTATCTCAAAGATAATGTCTATCAAAATAATCCTCAGACTACGTCTGAACTGAAATAAGGCCATCAATGTCAAAAGCTGTTGTATCCAGGTGCGCTTGCAATGCAGACGTACACATTAGAAACATATCATCAATGAACAGAGACTGTTGGACATTATTGGCTGAAATTTAGTGGGCAAGGCAGGCATAGACTGGTATGTGTACCAAATATGATTGGATTGCAGAAAGGATTGTTAATTTTATTAATGATTCTATGGGTGGCATTTAATTTGGGTCACCCTGTACAACCCGGAATGTGTTATTTCACTGTTTGCATTTATGTTATGGATATATTTACAATTAAAAGAAAAAAAGAAGACATTAGTCGAACACACGTCACTATTTTACATATTATATTTGTTTTAAACAGGTTAGGGTTACCTTTAAAACCATTAAAAGAAACAATATATTAAAAAATTTGGACAGGGGATTTTTATGAAGACTAATAAACAAAAATTAGCCATTCGCCATTCTTAGAGAATGGATCCATCTGCTAAAATGTCTGCCGCACTTTACGTTGTACTCTTGTAAATGCGTGCACTTTTTGTGCTTTCCTCCTGAATGCAAAACGTCCCCCCCCCACACTTCTTCCCTCTCTGCTGGTTTGCACCCCACTTTTGTGGTTAACATTCACCGGATTGGAAAAAAAAGCCAATGTGATCCAGTACTCACTTTCTGCTTATTTGCAGAATCAAAACATGTCTTTCAACTCATCTTCTCCATCGTCGACATCAAATTTTGTTGAACTTTCCGTAGCCGAGCTCGATCGTATGAACGTTGCCTTCCGACAGCAGAATCTTGATCGCTACATCTACCTGTCAATGGAACATGCTGTTGATGCTGTTGAAAACAGGAGAAAGTATGGGATAGAAAAATGGCCGTAACACGTCTAGCGAATCATCTTCTTCATCATCGACAACATCAGACTTTTGTTGAACTTTCCACAACTGAGCTCAATCGCATGAACTTTGTGTTCCGCAAACAGAACCAAAATCTGTACATCTACTTGTCATTGGAACAATCTATCAATGCTGTTGACAAACGGACGTAGTATGTCTAATGATGAAGATAAACTGTATGAAACGATTTCTTGTCAGTAATTTTACTCTATTTAAAACGACGACGGGTTTTGACAAATTGAGAGATTTTGCACTTTCATTATAAGTCGGTGCTATTTAATGACATTTTGATATTAATCTACAGTTGAAGACAATTAGTGCTCTTCATACTGAATTCAGGTAATAATGGGTCTAGTACAGGACCGGCAGGACAGTTATAAAAGTGTGGGGGGGGGCTCTCCTAAAAAGTGGGGAGGCCCGGTTAAACACATGCATATATAACTTCATTATTGATGACCGTTAAGGGGGGGGGGGAAGTCAAAAAGTGGGGGGGGGCTTGAGACACCCAACCCCCCCCTCCCCGGTTCAGCCGTCCATGTGGTATAATATAACACACATGAAAAAAATAGGAAATAATCTCATAATGAAAGAAACTTGAGACCATGTGTGGATTCAGCACTCTAATTCTGCCGGACTTTGAAAGTAATGGGTTTAGCCTGACACTATATAATTATATAGCCTTAGTGATCTGGTCTGGGTGCCCTTCTCTTGGTCAGCAGCTGGACACTTATGGGAGAATGAATATAAAGATAATATTTTTCATTTAACTATACTTAACATTTCCATTGTTTTAATCACCTTACTTTAAGCTAAGATCAAATACTTTTTATCTTATAATAATTGTATATCTTTTAATATTAGTCTCCGCAATACAAAGTGTTTTAATCACTTTAAACTAAGATCAAATATCTTCTGATACTTGTAATATCTTTCAATACTCATTTCAATGATACAAAGTATTTAATCATTTTGTTTAAATGGAGATCAAATATTTCTTATTTCATAATACTTTTATATTGTGCCATATCTATCAGCAACACGTCGTACCATACTTTAACGCTTAATTAAATGAATGAATTAAGTGAATAAAATAAGTTTGCATTCATAAAATTAAGAAAAATATAACTAAAAAAAACATTTCACATATTCTATTGATTTGAGTTTTTATTTAAATTCTTTACAAAATTATAAATTAAAATCTTATCAATAAATGTAAAAAAAGAAAATTAAATGATAGCTGAACTGATAAGACATGTTTTTTTTTAATCAGGTAAATAAGTAATAAAAATAAAAGCCCCCCCCCCCCCATCTCCCCAAAACAAAAATGTATCATAAAAATGATGTATTGGATAATGAAAGGTAGTTTATTTACATATTTATTTGTTACATTGATAAATTAAATTTTTCTCATCTATTTTTTCTAATATGCCAATTTAATTTAGTAAAATTTAAAATTAAATTATGAAAAATCACTAATAGTTTCATTTTTACATATTTCTTTTTTTGGGGTTCTCGTAAATGGTAAAAATAGAATTTGGTCTAGCTCCCAGATCATTCTTCAGGTAACATCGTCTCCATTTGACAATGCAGAGTGAGCCCGGCCCTATTTTTCCCAGCATCATACCCTGAGGGAATATCTCACGGATTCTTACACTAATTTTGGCCTTATGCTATATTTTCAGTTCTTTATGAGAAAATAAAAGTAGATTTTTTTAATGACTTTGTGTATAAATATTTGAAAAAATAATATTAATGTTAATTGTAAAAGAAAGATAAGCTTTTAAATTATTAAAAATATAATATTATTTGAATTGGTGTGTAAGACTCTGACTTCTATTACTACATTTGACTATCTAAGAAAATAAATTAACATAATTACAGTTATTTCTTTGTCTAATGACTTATTCTTTTTTATTTTGTTGTATAAATATTTTTTTTAAATATCATTAATTCAATAAAAAAACAATAACATTTAGGATTATTCAAATAGTGTTACGTTAAACTTATATAAAATAGTGTTTAACCAAATAATAGAATATCTTGGAGTGTATGCTGGGTCTTACGTTCATTTATATTTCATTGTAAAAGTTGAGTCTTTTTTTATATTAAATTAAATTCTTTTTTACTGACTCACTTATTCATTTTTTTGTATGTAAATATAAAAAAACATGAGTATTAATAATATTTTAATAAAACATTTAAAATTAGTAAAAATGCATGTTAAATTTATGTAAAAGAAATAATAGAATATCTTGCAGTGGACGCTGGCTCTTCAATTCCATATTTAATTGTAAAAAAATCCTTAAAGTAATTAACTAAATAAAAATGTAGATAATAAAATCATGGTTATTTTATTTTTCATAGCCTTTAAAATTTATCCACAAAACTATTTTTTAATATATATTAAAATAAAACAACGAATTAGAAATTGATAATACTGAGAAATTATATGTAAAAATTCAGTTTTTAAATATCATTAGGAATTTTAGCCATCCAGTTCACTCTGTAAGTCGCTATCTTGGTATATATATTAATTCAATTGGGTATTAATTGAAAATAGATAGGGTCAACAGTGTAAATAATATAAGATATTATATTTATTAAAACGTAGGCAACATAAGAGAATTGTGGCGGATTCAGTGAAGTTTTGTAGGTTACAGATACAGACTCCAAATTTCCATTATAATAAGATAGACTTTCATGACAGATTGAGGACTTTTAATCATAAATTAATGGAGTAGAACTTTAAACAAATTGATTCTCCCAAGAAAAAATGCCTCCTTTAAGTGTACTCTTCGATTGTCAATTCAGAAAAAGGTTCTGTGAACTTTTATAATTTAAATGATCTGTGCAACCAGTTGAATTCTACCAGTGGGCATAAACTTAATAGATGATTACAAAAATACCAGCTTTACTCTATATAAAGAACTTCTATATTAATACAGCCAGAATCTATTCCCCTACACTAGAGAGTTCTTCTGAGGAACATTCTCTACAAACAGCCATGTTGAAATAAAGTTTTTAAACTGTCTTTTCCATTGTTTTATCTATAACAATTTCTATAATAATACAGTTTGTTATGAAAACTTTTCTTTTTTAACATAGTTTACTCCAAACAAGGCAGGCCACCACTGTAGATGTAAGGGGCTACTGAGAATTAGGGTGTAAGTTTTGGAGGTCATCCTAAGTTGGGAGCTGTGCAGCAAGAACTTGCAATAATATACTTCCTCCGAATGCATATTTTTGCTAGAATATATAATGTAAGTTTTAAGTTGGCTAATGAACATCCGATTGTGACAATTTCTTGTTGATGTATGCTAACCCCGCCCAAAGGAGGAGATAATGCCTGAGAGGATGGTATTATGCCAACAGAACAGATACTACACTACCCCAATTAAGCATTTAAATATAGTACATTAGTCTGAAATAGTATAATAAAGTGAATTAGGCATTAAAAGATAGAAGTATTAATATAGTTTTGGCTTCAGACAGATACCGAATAGTTATAGATATAATGTCTTGTAAAATGATATTACTAATAAGACTTAGGCAATCTCATATGGTATTGTGTCTTGTCTGACTTTATTGGCCTTATTTCAAAATCGTGTGGTCGTTTACAATAAAACGACATAATCACATTTACATACCGGTTCTCGTGAGATCATCGGAATTGAGGTGGGTGATTATTTGGAAATGCCAGACACTGTATGTTGGAGGACGGCGAAACGTCCCTACAAAAAAAAAAAAATGTTTGTTATCTTCCCTTATCCGAATATGCATGTGACTGGGAACCACTTGTGAATTTAATTTCCTAGAAACTCCTTCCATCAACCCGACCAAGGTGAATGCCACACCAGGATTACAATGAAACAACCACAAAAAAAACACTATTTAGTCATACGCTCTTGAAATCTTGGTGCATTTTTATAATAAACAAGTGTTCCATAAATTTTACTTCTAACATGATATGATAATGAGTATCGCCATGTTGTTTGTGTTTGTATTAATCTATGGAAACACAAAAACGCTATATTTGACTGTTTGAAAATAAGTTTCATGAAGAATGCAAACATGAAAATAGGGACAAACAACATGATGATCATATCCTTAATCTTCTTCTTTCGTGTGAATCAGATGATTCTAATGTTGGCATTAGTTTCCCCGGTGTTTTTCTAGTTAGACATCTTTCTGGAAAGACAGTAGGTACTTACGGGAAGGACCACGAGAAGGTTGCCAACATCCCTAAGTGAAAGTGGTACTGTGGAACCGACTGGATTCGAACTTGGAACACCCAGGTCTTCAGTCCGTGTCATTATCCACTTAACCACCGTCACCTCCCATATCCTTAATTATGTCACGTAATAAGTAAAAGTTGGAATTAAAAGAAAAACATGAAAACTAAGAGTGTATGATTATTAGACTATTCACTCAAAAACACTGATCTAAAAATATGCTTTTTTTTGTGATCGTTGGTAAAAGAAAATCAAAATATGTTCCACTTGAGATTTTAAATAACTCACTTCTTAATTGTTAATTACTTTTCTGAATTATGGAGAAGAGGAACTGATATTTACATTCTTTTGAATTGAACTAATGTCTTCCATCTTGATTGCTTTAAATGCAACATTTCAAATACTGTGGCCTTCATCAGGAGTATAAGATGGTGATAGTTTAAAGCCGTTATTATTTGGCCTACCAAAGTAAGCTTGTACAATTGATGAGCCATTGGTCCAACTAAGTTTAAATCTAAAAGAACTGTCCAAAAATCAGTCATAACGTTTATTTTAAGAAACAAGAAGAAACAAATCTTTCCAACAAATTAATTTTCTTGAAGACCTTCATACCAGACCTTGTCAACAGCTTTGGATATATCAAGCGATACTGCTCGAGCTTCACATACTTTATCCAGTGTATGGTATATACATTCAAAGATGACCATTTGGATATCTGCAGTAGAACGGGCTTGCTTAAATCTATACTGTTGGTCAGAAAGAAGTTTAGTATTTTCGATGTGACACACTATCACTGATTCAAAGATTTTAGTAAAAGCGGGAGGAGACTTATTGGTAGTGTTGAGATGATTAATCAGAATCGGGAATCGGAACTTTTGGGGGTATCAGAATCTGCAAAAGTTTTAGCCTAATTTTTGATCCCAAAATGATTCTTTTTTCTTTTTCAACTTAATTTTCAATTGCTGGTACTAATGATGAATTTAAACTACCAGTAAAAATAAAATTTATATATCATAATATAGAATTTATGTGAAAATTGCACGAGTGGATAAATGGGAACAATGGTACAAGTGAAAATTATAGATGAAAATCTCATAATCTTGGCGACAATACATAAAGGGAAAACATAATTTTGTCAAATTAAAAGAAATATATATATTTACATTTAAAAGATGACGAGGACTCTCTACTAAATCCCCCCCTCCCTCCTAAAAATGAAATTCTACTTTTTTAGGCGATTTTAGAATTGGAATCAGTACTGGTGATTGTATCGGAATCAGGAATTTAGAACAGAATCAGTAATTGTATCAGAATCAGGAATTTAGAACAGAATCGGTAATTGTATCGAAATCAGGAATTTAGAACAGAATCGGTAATTGTATCGAAATCAGGAATTTAGAACAGAATCGGTAATTGTATCGGAATCAGGAATTTAGAACAGAATCGGTAATTGTATCGGAATCAGGAATTTAGAACAGAATCGGTAATTGTATCGAAATCAGGAATTTAGAACAGAATTGGTAATTGTATCGGAATCAGGAAAAATATTGGAATTGTCCCATCACTACTTTTGGGACAATAATTCTGCTATGAATCTACAGTTGAAGACAATTGGTGCTCTAACTACTGAATTCAGGTAATAATTGTTCTGGTAAAATATAGCCAAATTAAAAAATAGGAAATAATAGAACAGTGAAAGAAACTTGAGACCATGTGTAGATTCAGAACTCCAATTCTCCCGGATTTGAAAGGAATGTGTTTAGCATAACACCATATAATTATATAGCCTTTAAAGAATGTTTTAATTTTGTGGTATTAAGCCCCCATTAGAGGGTCTTAAATGATTGGGATTTTCTCACAATTTTAGAATTTGTGTAAGTTTGTGCCGTTTAAGTTTCAGTCTCATTAAAATCAATACTTCCAATAAAACTCCTGGGAAAGGTATGAACCCATCTCTTCTTCATTCCTCAGTTATGGATGAAATAGCAGAAAAAAAGAAAACAAAATAATATCTGCAACCAGGTTTTTTGACACATGGCACACCATGCAATTGTACAGTGATCACTCGTGTAGTGAAGAGAGCGGGTCATGTTCAATTCAAGTGGAGGTCTAGAGCTTGAACTTATTGAATTGTGGATGTGTCTGTAATTGGACTATGAAATTGGCTGTGCCGAATTCATAGTCTTATCAAACACTAATACCATTGGGAAAAGTATGATTCCACAATCCTCTCCCCTCAGCAATGAGTAAACAGAATGACAAACTCACTGTCACTTAGGCTCAATAAATTGTTTATTTGTTATTGTGCATTGGTATTAAATCACCAAAAAGGATTCATGTACCATAAAATAGATTGGTTGGTTGTTAAGTTTCACGGCATGTTGATCATCATTGGGTCATTTTATGGGAAAACCATCCTTATGTTTTGTATATTAATTTGTAGATTTTTTTGTGTTTTATACACATACATTCTATATAGTCTGTAAACAAGAGTTTCTATTTAGCCCATAGATAGGACCCTGATAGGTACTTATATTTCAGAATAGAGTAGCAGCAACTGAGAGGTGACTTCACACTCTCCAAATCTCTCGATGTAGTGGGGGAGGGGAGTTATAAATAGAGGTTGGGAAATAGGGTAGGCAGAAAAAAATGGTAGAAATAGCTGGGAAAGATGGATTTTGGGGTGGTCAGAAGGTCAGAGGTGAACACTTTTTCCCAAAGGTGTTCAAGGCAGTTTTGTGTCATACTTGGAACAAGTTCTATTTAACCCATAGATGAGACCCTGACAGGTACTACTACTCCATGTCAGAGTGGACCTGGGAGTAATGGTAAGTAATGGGTAACTCGGCAAATCTTCGAAATTTGAGCCTCACCACCGGCTGCACTTAAATCTCATAGTTATGAAATAAAAAAGGACAAGAAAGTCATTCGTGATGGAAGCGCCATCATATTGTTCTGTTCTCGATGCTTACGACTGTCTTAAGTTTTGTCTTTATTGAGTCGAACCAGGGATTGAAGCTAGCAAATATATGCACATTTCAAAGTGTCAATTTATTAATATAATTCATTCACAAGACTTTTGCTTAGAAAAATAGAATTAGAAATAATAGCCGATAATTATTTGTTAAAAGCTGCTTTTAAAATTCATTATATAAAGTAAACATTCCATTTACTCTATTAAACACCCTTTATTTATGTATATAATATTTATTTATGTATAATAATATATTTATGTTTAGAGTTGCCTTGCTGTATAATTGGTTACATATTTGAGTAATGATTATCAATATTAAAGCCATTTATTTTACTATCATTGTTAAAAAGAAAATAATGAATAATAATGTTACAGAGACTTGTAGCAGTTTTCTACGGGCCGGTGCACAGACGCCATATTGTTTAAATATCGATGACTTCTTAACTGCCCACTGATTGGTTCAAGCAATCTATTTCCTCCTTTGCTTGACCAATCAGTGACCTTCTCTTAGGCGTATCTTGGATCGCTAGCATGACTATATAAACACTTGAGCGCCATCTGCTCTCTCTCTCTCTCTCTCTCTTTCTTCTTTGGAACGAGAAGCCCCTTCTCTCTCTTTCCTTCTTTGGCACTGCCAAACACACGTCCCCCTCTTTGGGGACGCAACAGACATCTTCTCGGGCCTTTGGTCCTGGGTTCGACTTCGACGAGAAGACAAGAAGCCAAAATGGCTACTGCCGCATAAACGTGGAATTAATATCTACCCACTCTCTTTTTTTCTTGCCTCTTCGACATGTAGACGACTACTACACCGACACAGAAGTACTGAGAAGCCAAAATGGCTACTGCCTCATACACGTGGACTTAATATAACACACACACACATAACTGCTTACACGTGAACTGACTTTCACACCAGTGTACAGACAAACATACTTACATACACACATGGACACGCCCTGACACCATAGCCGGTGTACAAACATTCAATATTATGAACAATTCTCTTTTCCTCATTTGGGAATTATAATGATGGGAAATTCCTTTACTTTTGCCTTCGTCCATACTTATGGACCTACTAACCCCTTTCCTTTTTGTTCACGTACTAACGATGAAGGGTCAATAAAGTTGTTTTATGTATTAGAAATGGACGTCGTCACATTTTCTATACTTACAAATGTTACATCATTATTTTTTTTTTGTTACTCAACATGTTATAGAGATTTACAAAAGTTTTTTTTTAAATCGAATTAGCATGTGTAGTTAGCCCTTACTTATTACTCGGAGATTTATTCATCTGTAAAAATTAGATATATTCAATAACTTTTATAGTTACCATTTTTCTATACTATTGTATAGGAAATAGTTTTCAACAAATGTTTTTATGTGTGTATTGTTTAAAAATAGACTTATTTCCTTACTTTATTGGTTATAAAGTCAAGTATAAGCTTTTAGATTGAAAATTGATCAATATTATGACAGGGTTGAAAAGTGGAGAAAACAAACATACAAACGATTTTTATCTTTTATATTTATATATAAAATAATAATTCTTCCTCACTATTTCCATGATTTTTAAAAGTGCAGGAGGCAACAAAGGTTGAGAACCACTGCCGTCAAATATTGCATTGAGTGGCAGCTAAATGACATCCCTCATAGAGAATAGTGCCGCATATCCTGTCTTGTATCCGTGCCCCTTGGTGTGTTCCCTCTTGCATCGCTGTCCTTGCATAAGTGCAGCCCACATTGTCACCAAGTTGTGTCGCCAGGATGTGTTTATGGCCATAATTCTCTACACAATTGATGTCTGCTTGCAGCATGGAGCCGGGTCCGTAGAGTCACCCCCCACGATGGAAAATCTTGATACGTCGGTAAGTGAACCAAGAAAGGCAAAGAAGTCTGAAGTATGGTCCAAATTTTTTATTATAAAAAATACTTGAACCCAAAAAAAGGAAGAAAAAAAAAAAGGTTGATATAGATTTGTAAATTGTGTAACTAAAAGAAATATAATTTGTATCAGAATAAATAACATGACTTCTTTACAAAACTCTCACTGCTCAAACATTTAAATAAATTCAAATAAGATTCTAATTGTATCTTCTGCAGATTAACACTTGCCAATACACAAACGCTAAATGAAAGGGACGTAATTCATCCAAACTCTAGGTAATAGTACTATCATTACAGTTACATGTAAACAATAAACTTTGCTGTAGACTATAACACTGCCAATACACAACCACAAAATCAAAGGGATATAATTCATCAAAACTCGACGTAGTAGTATTAATATAGTTTTTTTTATACATGTAAAGAACAAACTTTGCTTTGGATATTTCTTCTATAGAATTAACTTTGATGTTATGTCGTTCATGGAGTTCTTTTTGGCAATGCAAAACAAAGAATGGTATTCTTGTTGCTCAAAATAAAATTGAAATCAACAGCTTTTGAAAAGAACCTGCGCTACTGGCGTTTCTAGTTAATTCTTATTCAAAAACTCTCTATAATAACTCTGCTTGATCTTAGTTAGCATAACCATAAGGATGCCAAATACGTGAAGGGAGGTAATTCATTCAAGCTCGATGCAACACTAATAATATTAATAGAATTTTCTTTGTACAGGGTGGGCCAAAATAAGGGTCCTATCTTTAAATTTGAATAACTTGAATTTGAATAACTTCCACAAAATAAAAGTTAAACTCACCAAACTTTATGTGTGTGTAGACTGACCCTTCCGAGATTTTTTGAAATAAACAAAACAAATTTTATCCGAAAAACACTTCTTAAAACTTACAAAAACTAAAGTATTGTTTTTTACACTGTTTTGAGTTTTTTAAGCAAAAATAATGTTTTCTAAATGAGGGTACGTTCCTTAGGGCTAATACGGCTCATGCTTGCTTCGGAAGGGGTCCTTTACTTATTCTAAAAAAAAAAAAAAATCAATAAATAAAAAAGTTATGAATTTTTAAAAATAGGACCCTTATTTTTGCCCACCCTATATATATAAGGAAGAAACAGACAGCTGATTATTTTCTAAGTTAATTTAATTACAAAAGTTTTTACTAATGAAATTATTAATCAAAATCTAAAAAATGTGTAAAACCAACTGTGTTATAAATTGTGAAAACATGGGATTACCTGGAAAACGGTCTCGATGCGCGCTCTGCAGGGCTGGACCGCCCAAAGAGCGGCAAGATGGCGTCCTAGGCTTAATATCGCCAGGTAATCCCGTGAAATCTCGTGTTCTCTCGCGGAGACGAGAGTCCAGTTTGATATAAAAACGGGTCGCTGGAGGCAAGACGGCAGAAGGCTGAGAGCGTAGTCTACGAGGGACGACGTGGAAAGAAGAAGAAGAAGAAGAAGAGAAAGAAGAAGAAGAAGAAGAGAAAGAAGAAGAAGAGAAAGAAGAAGAAGAGAAAGAAGAAGAAGAGAAAGAAGAAGAAGAGAAAGAAGAAGAAGAAGAGAAAGAAGAAGAGAAAGAAGAAGAAGAAGAGAAAGAAGAAGAAGAAGAAGAGAAAGAAGAGGTGGAAGATTAATTTTTTCTGCTACAAGCTATTTCGGCATTGTTATGGAGAAGGCCGAGCGTGTTTGCCGGTTGTGCAAAATTAAAGACCCAGCTATGGTCATCCCATTGAGACTCACTAAGGGGGCTTACGCCGTGTACCAGCAGCTCAGTAATGATGCGACCATGGAGCAGATTGCACAGGCGCTGCACGGGGCATTTGGTGCAGATCCTTTTGTTGCCTGGAGGCAATTTTCCGAACGCCGGCTTGGGCCGGGGGAGACAGTGGACGTCTACATGGCCGACTTGAAAAAGCTTGCTGCTCCCTTCGGCGGTGCGAGTGACCGCATATTGGCATGCGCCTTTTTGTCTGGACTTCCGGACGATGCAAGCCGACTGCTGCGAGCATCATTGAGACTCACAGAGATTGAATTGGTGGAGTTGTTGGCGAGAGCACGAAACATCTTGAAGGACGATCGAGAACTGGTCTCTGCAGCGGTTGACACCTTGGACTCGCCAGCAGAGGGCCTACGATGCTATACATGTGGTGGCCCCAACCACTTCTCCAGAGACTGCAGAGGCGGCACAAGGCGCACCCCAAATTATGGAGCACGAAAAGTAATACGGTGTTACCAATGCAATAAGCCAGGCCACATAGCACGGAATTGTCCGGGAAACGGGCAAGGGGAGGACGCCGCAGCGCTAGCACCCTCCCCAAAGCGGCATTGAACAAAGCGCTTCCTGCAGTGACAGTTCAAGTTGATGGGTGTAAACGTTCAGCGCTGGTTGACACCGGCTGTACCCAAACCCTCCTTCGAAAGGAATGTTGCATCACATGGAAGAAACGACAGATCCCCGTCCTGACTGTCGGCAAAGGCTCATTAGTGTGTTGTGGATCCAGTGTTGTTCATATCAGCATTGACAATGGCCCCCCGGTGGCTGTGACGGTGTTGGTGGTCGATGGGGAGCTGCTCGGATATGACCTTCTCCTTGGAATGGACACTATTACACAGCTAGGCGGAATTACTGTAAACAGCGTCGGTGATGTGAGATTCCCTCGACCAGACAAACAAATGTGTGCAGCAATCACTCTTGACGAACCCGATTTCCACGCAGAATATGACAAGGGCACAAACACATGGACAGCGTCCTGGAAGTGGGCAGGCGACCAGCCACCAGTGTCTTTGCGGAATCGGCTGACAGAGTATCCCCCTCCTGCATGGCTTAGGGGGCAGTACGAGGCAGAACTTCAAGTGTGGCTGGATAACGGCTGGTTAATTCCATACCCAGAGGATGAGCTCGGGCCCCCGCGGGGGCTAATTCCCCTGATGGCTATCAGACAAGAGAACAAGCAGAAAGTTCGACCTGTTCTTGATTACCGGGAACTCAATGAACACGTTGACCCGTACACTTCGGGGGCTGACGTTTGTGCTCATAAACTGCGAGAGTGGCGACGGCAGGGTGCGGAAGCGGCCATACTGGACTTGCGAAGAGCTTACCTACAAATACATGTTGAGAAATCGCTGTGGCCATTCCAGACGGTGGTAATCAAAGGAACTCGCTATTGCTTGACCAGGCTGGGGTTCGGCTTGAATGTAGCCCCGGGCATCATGACGGCGATCATGCGGGCGATCCGGCGTCAGGATAAAGCTGTGCAACAGGCGACATCGTCTTATATAGACGACATTTTTGTCAATGAGAGCCTGCTGTCTGCCCAGGCGGTCAAAGAACACTTTGAGCACTTCGGGTTGTCGTGCAAGGAACCGGAGCGGCTGCAGGATGGGGCGAAAGTGCTCGGGCTGCAGGTGAGCGGAAGTGCAGATGGCCTCCAATGGGGAAGGGGCGGTGAAATCCCGGAAATCCCATCTACCATCACACGTCGGAGCACGTTTTCCGTGTGTGGAAAACTGGTGGGTCACTTCCCTGTGTGTGGGTGGCTCCGAGTGGCTGTGGCGGCTATAAAGCGACGGGCAACTTCTTTGTCAACAGGATGGGACGATGAGGTGCGTGATCCTTCCCTGCGAAGCATGCTGGTGGAAGCTGTGGCCAGAGTGACCAATGATGACCCTGTACGAGGGAGCTGGTGCGTCGATGGGAGTGAGTTTACAGTTTGGGTGGACGCCAGCTCACTTGCCCTTGGCGTTGCTCTGGCAGTCAACGGAAGTATAGTAGAAGATGCCTGCTGGCTCCGGCCAGAGAATGACGCTAAGCACATAAACCTAGCTGAACTCGATGCTACACTGAAAGGAGTCAATCTAGCGCTTCAGTGGCAGGCTAGCGTCCTCCACGTTATCACGGATTCCACGTGTGTGCATTGGTGGATGACCGATGCCTTGAACGGAAAAGCACGGCTGACAACGAAGGCATCGGCCGAAATGTTAATCCGGAGGCGGCTTGCTACCCTAACCGAAACCATCAATGAATACAACTTGGTCATAGATGTGACACTGGTGCAGTCCTGTTTGAATCGAGCGGATCGATTGACCAGAGTGCCTCGCCGTTGGCTGGACCTGCAGAAAGAAGTGAACGAACCAGCACCTGTAAATTGTGCTGCGGTGGGACGTAGACTCAGCCCAGAGCGTATCGCTGATGTCCATTGCCAAAGCGGGCACCCTGGTGTAAACCGAACCTTTTACTTCGCCAGGTTGGTTGACCCCTCTGTGTCACGGAGGGCTGTGAAATCTGTTGTGAGAAGTTGCAACACCTGCCAATCGATCGACCCAGCACCTGTCCGGTGGAAGAAGGGCACACTCGGTGTGAAGTATAACTGGGATAGGATTGCGATGGACATAACTCACTACAACGGGGGGAATTTCTTGACCCTTATTGACTGCGGACCGTCCCGATTTGCATTGTGGCGGTCCCTTCGCCGGCAGGATACGGCTGCCATTGTCCATGAGTTGGAAAGTGTGTTCCTTGAGCGTGGCCCTCCTTCTGAGATATTGACCGACAATGGCCCCGCTTTTGTTAGTGCACCGTTCAAACAGTTTGTAGATGGCTGGGGTGTCCGTCTGCGTTTTCGGTGTGCCCATGTGCCCAGTGGGAACGGAATTATTGAGCGCAACCATAGGACTATCAAGACCATCGCAGCGCGGAAGGGGTGTACGGTGGCTGAAGCAGTCTATTGGTATAACGTCACCCCTAAGGACGATACTTCACCCTCCACCGCGCCAGCTAATGCGCTACATACATACCATGTCAGGGCGAGAGGTTTGGAGAGCAGCTTACTGCCCGAACCAGAACCTCCACAGGAGAAAATGAAAAAAGGAGATGTCGTTTGGGTTAAAAAACCCCGAGGCCAGTGCACGACTCGTTACGGAACCGGTCGTGTCACTGAAGTGATCAGCCCGCAGGCGGTGCGAGTTGATGGAGTACCCCGTCACATTAAAGACTTAAGATCGGTATTCCAAACGCAGCTGCCATTTAACGAGGATAATGACATTGAATCCGTGACCAGCGAACCATCATTCTGGTTCATGACGGCTTCATCGCGCAGCGACACTGAGAGTGATAGCCTTGAATGTACTGACCCTCCTACTGCTGATGAAAGCCCGGACAGTGATGCTGCGATGCGCAGCCTCAGGTTCGCTGACCTTCCTGCCACGGAAGACAGCACGGATGACGATGAGGCCCCGAATCCCCCTCCCCGAAGAAGCACTCGAAGAAAAAGGACACGGCCTCCCTGCTCTTTCTGTGATAATGAGATCAGGGGGGAGTGTGTTATAAATTGTGAAAACATGGGATTACCTGGAAAACGGTCTCGATGCGCGCTCTGCAGGGCTGGACCGCCCAAAGAGCGGCAAGATGGCGTCCTAGGCTTAATATCGCCAGGTAATCCCGTGAAATCTCGTGTTCTCTCGCGGAGACGAGAGTCCAGTTTGATATAAAAACGGGTCGCTGGAGGCAAGACGGCAGAAGGCTGAGAGCGTAGTCTACGAGGGACGACGTGGAAAGAAGAAGAAGAAGAAGAAGAAGAGAAAGAAGAAGAAGAGAAAGAAGAAGAAGAGAAAGAAGAAGAAGAGAAAGAAGAAGAAGAGAAAGAAGAAGAAGAAGAGAAAGAAGAAGAGAAAGAAGAAGAAGAAGAGAAAG
The DNA here is from genome assembly GCA_963556195.1 of Sepiola atlantica. Classification (NCBI taxonomy): domain Eukaryota; kingdom Metazoa; phylum Mollusca; class Cephalopoda; order Sepiida; family Sepiolidae; genus Sepiola; species Sepiola atlantica. The sequence goes on from OY744522.1 coordinate 48,257,487, forward strand.
AAGAAGAAGAAGAAGAGAAAGAAGAGGTGGAAGATTAATTTTTTCTGCTACACCAACAATTTCTATAAATTACACAAATTTTGTTTTTATTGAGTAGAATATTTTTTTATTGAAAAATAAGTTTGCTAATCTTTCGTGTTAAGTATTAAAAATGAATAATTTAATTTATTAATGCAAAGCAAAACAAAAAGGATTACCTTTAAATCCACATCAAACTACTGAAAAATGTTAAAAATTTAACAAATACTTTAAGTTTATTTTTATGAACTTAAAATTTTATTTTATTGAAAAAAGCAACCATGAAATTTCACAAGTTCCTGGTAGTCAAAAATTATTATTCAAATGGCAGCCATTTGACAATTACTCAACGGTTTCAACAACGGCTTATTTTGTCCTTTAGTCTTCATATTTCATGAGCGATGTTTCTGACAAAGGGGGAAGAGTTGCTGTTTTCTGGGTCAGAATCTATCCATCTAACACTTATCGTTGGCTAATTTTTGACCGTGAAGTAGTATTTTCTTTTTTAACTCATTACACTTAAAAATTCACCGCTAAATAATTTTAGTTTATTCTAGAATTAACTTGATAATGATTAGAATGTAAAAATGTCTTTAATTAACCCAAACACTAATCCTAAATTCGGCTCTGACTCATAAGTCAGAGATGGTGGTCGAGAATGCCAGGATCAGGGCCGAGACCATAATTCAGTCTCACCTCATGATACAGAGGTTGCGGTTGAGGCTTAAGTATTTGTCAAAATCACTGTCACTCAGTTTATTTTCAAAAGGTAAGAATTTGAAAAATAAAAAAAAATAAAAAAACTACTTTTTTTTTTTGCTCAAACATAGAAAATTAATTGCTTATGACTATTTACGTCTGCACAAAATATAAGTAAAATCTTATTTTCATTTTTAGCAGTGAGAATAGAATGTATAGAAGCATGAAAGACTGATACAGAAAGTGGTCTATAGGGAATGAGGTGATCAGAGTTGCTTGTATGGAATGGGAGGATATGATTGACACTGAAACTTACAAAAAAATATGGAAGGTAATGTTTTTTTATAGAATGAGGTTATGAGTATGGCCTTGTAAGGAAAGGAAGAAGTAGCTTGATTTAGAAAGCATCCTGAAATAGAAGAAAGTAGTCTGCAGGAATGAGGTATTCAGTGTGACTTATATGAAAATAAAGAAAAGAATTGATTTCAGAATGTGAACATCACAGAAAAAAGAAAAATAGTCTGTAAGGATTGAGGTGATCAATGTATCCTGTATAAAGATCCGGCACTATCCTACCCCCATTGGGGTTGAGGTGGTCCTCCAGCCTGCTAGGGGGTCCTGGAAGGGATTGTTTCAGTAGCGCTCTGAGTGTCTCTATAGTTTTATTTTTTTGTCCCCCTTATGTTGTAGAAAAAGATTATATAGAGTTGCTTTAAACAGTAACATCATGTTAAAAGAAAAACAGACAAAGTTACTGTTCCTTCATGTTAATCTGGTTCAACCATAAATTCCATCAAATTTTTACTCTTTTTAAAGTCGTGATGATAATAAAAAAAAAACTTAGATAATTTATTGAATAAAAATTTCATTAAAATTGGATAATTTTCTAATTTTTGGCAATTAAAAAAAATGTAAGACATTAGTTTGTTCACAATTAGTATCATAAATTGGAATGGAAGTCATGAGCTGCGAGCTGAATCAGGACTTTCTGATCAGGTTAGTTCAAGGGTCGGGTTACATAAAATAGGGAATGATCCAGGTACCATTACATTTTCAAAAACAGACATGGACAACAAACACGAGCAACACACACAAGGAATTAAATAACAGGTAAACAAGAAATAGGAACATGAGAGAGAATCGTCAGCATACCAACAAGATATATGCAGAAAACAAACTAGTAAACAAGCAAATTTGAACAGAAACAAACTCCATAACTAAATTAATTACATCACAAAATTCTACCTAAGATCCACACCAAACTGTACACATATACATAAATGCCAACGTCCAAAATATACCTAGATCTTTTCAGCAAGATCCATGCAATATTCTCTAAGAAATGAGAAAATAAAATGTCTAAAATTGCTGTATCCAGCAACAATGTGTAAAAAAAGAAGATAAAAAAAGTGAAAAAATAATTAATGGTTACTTCTGTGGTCCATGTGTTATCTTTATTACTAAATCTTTTAATATTCTTTGATGTATAGTTTTAATGTTGAGAAGAGCTCTCTGCTCAGTTTTATTATCCAGCTTTTGAAGAGTGGCCATTAAAACCGTTCACTATACACCAAATTCTAGTGAAATTTGACACCTCTTAAAAAAATCTGACACTCAAAGAAAAAAATGTCTTCTTTTACTTTTATTAGGTAAGTTTTACCCTCACCAAAAAAACTGAAACATTTTCAGTTTTAAAAGTTGTTTTTTTAAATTAATTTTTCTATTGTATACTTGCATATATTGCATATATTTTGATTATACATACATGCATTCACTGATATATTGTTTTATCTACATGTATATATTGTCATACCTACCATTGGCTGTTAAGTTGAATGCATGCGAAATAGATCCATGTGGATATGCAAGTGAAGATATTTGACTGACTTCCTTTTCTTATTTCATAATGCCCATCAATATCTTTTCATTGTTTCTGTTTTCTTCTTCATTTCATATTTACAAGCGATTTGTAATTTTTGTTAAGGTAATGACACATAATTTTAGCAATTCTCTTCACATTAAAAATCATTGTCAACAAATTAAATAAAGACCAACCACAACATAAAACTCAAAATCACTTCATAATGACTGGTCAGCTGTCATAAATAAAACAGGGTCTGACCAAGATGCAAGCATCAAGCTGCTTTGTAGTGAAATCAACAGCAACTCTAACAGAAATCAACTGAGACCTGAAACTGTTTCACGACAATATCAACAGCTATTGCAAATCAAACAGGGACTGATCGAGGCATCTTTTATTAAGCAGACGACATGTAACTGTAGGAATTCTTTCACAAAAAACAGTGTAGAGTTGATTAAGGCTGAACATATTGTGCGGTGATTCACCAAGGTATTGTGCCAAAATAAACAGATTGGTGGAAGAATAAAAATATTTTTAACTTGTTATCAAACTAATTAGATGTGTTCGAGGTGCAAATGCATAGTCTTTTGGGTCTGACAGATGCCATGGTATATATGTCAAAGAGTGTGTGTGTGTCAGAGATTGGAAAATGTTTGTTTTGAATACGTACAAAAATTAGTAGCATTTGTTTGTTGGCATGGAAGACCCAAAATGCTATGACAATATGTCTATAAAAGTTTGAAGTTATTTGACAGTTATTTATATTCTGATTTGTTTCTTCAAGAATATCTCTGTTTATCTAATAATATTGTATTCGCTTATAATTACTGTAATCATTTTATTTTTTAAAAATTTTAGCTATTTCCCAATGATTTTTTCAGTTATGATATTCCGTAAATGGCTAAAATAGGTCATTATTGAAGAAAGTTTATTTAAGAAATCCACTGTTAACTGTCCTTGCTGTAACACAGATGATGAATAAGCAACAATGGAGATTATGTGAAAATAGTATAACATTAAGGTATGTTGTAATCTAACCACTGACAGTAATTGCAGTTATTAATATTTAGGTAGACATCAACTAACACACTATCAAATGTAGAACTGTTCATTCTGTTGTTGGTATGGGAGACCGACAGTGTGATGAAAATTATTGTATACATGTGAACCATTCGAGGACAGATTTGTTTAATCAAAAGTTAGTCTATTTGTATCTTAATGTTGTCGACTATAGTTATTGTATTCATGATGTTTTTTACTTTTTGTTTTTTTAGATATAGCTAAATTATTTTGTTGGTTATGATATTTCATAAGTAGCAAAGACTTGTCTTTTTTTTGTGTGAAATATGATGGTAATAGTAAAACAAAGACGAACTGGTGCATATGGAATTATGTGTTTTATTAAATTTTGTCCTCGTGCACACTGGATGACGTCTCTTGTGGGGAGATAAACGGGCACAGTGGATGATGTCACAAAATGATGACATCTTCCATCAAATTGGAGATAAGAGATTCTTTATCTAGATGACCTGTGACACAAAGGTTCAAGGGGTTGTCTACGAGATAAATGTCTAGACCCCTGGGGATCTAGTATACTACTAAAATTTTGTCACTAAAGGATGACGTTATTCATATAATCAGAGAGAGAGAGAGAGATAGAAAAGAAATCCTTTATCTAGAGGACGTGTAACACTTTGGATCACGGGTCGTCTACTAATATACCATTAAAATATGTCGATTTTGCTAGCTTATCTTGTTATCTTGTCATTGGGCATACTTCATGATTATTATCACGACAAAAAGATTTACTTGAAAAGTGATGATGTCATAAAGGATAAATGGTAGTTACCAAAAGCTGTGCACGGGTATGTTTGTTTGAGGTTGTATCTGCTGACTGCTGCTGCTGCTTTATCAACCAATGTCAAAGTTAAGAAATTATATTTTTAATAATATACTAGACCCGCAGGGGTCTAGATAATTCGTCTAAAAGACAGGTCATCTAGATAAAATGTCATAAAAGATCTTCCTCCCCACCATTTCTCTCTGGTTTGATGGATGACATCATCATTTTGTGATGTCATCCACTGTGCACGAGCATTCCCCATCTCTATTTTCAATCAATCAATTTTATTAGCAAAAAAATAGCAAAGTGCAGCAAGCCATGTAAAAAGGCAGAAGATATTGCATCTATATACCTTCTGAAACACGGACAGAAAATGCTGCTTTTCTTCTGTTGAGACGAAAGCGACAATGATACATCTTTTGCGATTGATTGCGAAAATCACGACTAGGCGTTGGGGTGAAAAACTCCTAAAGGTAGATTTAAATTCCTATTGATGATGCTGTATGCTAGAATCGGGTCTTCTCGCATCCTTCGCTGCTCAAGTGAAGACAGATTTAGTCTTTGAAGCTATTCTTTGTAGATAACTGTGGAGAATCCCATCACCATCTTGGTTGCCAACCGTTGAACACGTTCCAGGTGTACAATATCTTTTTGAAGACGGATTCATTATCTGGATGGCATATTCAAGAATGCGATCCTTTATGATGTCATCTTTTATGATGTCATCCATTGTGCATGGAGACAAGATAACAAGACCCACAGAATTTTAGTAGTATACAATCTGTAGTAGCAGTACAACTATAGCGACAGCCGCCATTACGATTTTGAATCTGTGCTTAATTTCTAAGCTCAGCACTGATTGGTGCAAGCATTTAACTTTCTCTCCAACTTGCCCAATTAGAGGCCATCTGTCATGCAAGCTGATCACATGATGAGAGATTATAAAAGGGTTAACACAGTATGAACTTCTTTTCTTTCCTTGGCTAAGAAGAAAGTGTAGTATCTGTTCCGATGCATACCGCACCCCATAGACTGGTATTGTCTTGGCTTTCAGGGCTTGATTTACGCCTGTCTATGGGTCTGTCCTGTGCAGTTCTAGGAGATCAAAGATCAAAGGCTAAGATCAAAGTGTAGTATCTGTTCCGATGGATACCGCACGCCTGTCCTGTGCAGTTCTAGGAGGTCCACCCTCCCAGGCTTTGCCTCCCCTCTTTGGGGAGGAGTAAGTTTATTGCTTACTGCCTGAGGTGCCCCTACCGGAGAATGCCGACGGGGCTGCCCAGGCAATTTTTAATGGCCAGAGTGCTCACCTTCTCGGGCGCTGGCTTTTCAAATCCCACTTTCCGACCTTGTGTCACATATTCCTATTGTGGGTAGGAGTTGAATAACTTCTTTCCCACGTGTACAAACTGACAACAACTCAACGTTGCTCGAACCATCTTCCAAACTTCTTTCTTGTGACTCAACAGAAACTACCCTGGTCTCAAGATTCCAACATGGCTACTTCTGCTGACACACATGGACTACTTAATGCAACATCCACACATACTTACATACATGGATATTGTTTGACTTCCACACCGGTGTACGGACATAAATATTCTTCACATGTGAACTTTTTCTCTTTTATTACAAACAGGACATTCCTCATGTATGAACTCTTTTCTCTTCCCTACTAACAGGACATTTATTTAACACCATGTGGACTTTCTACTCTTTTCTTCTTCATCCATATTCATGGATGCGTTCATTCACTAAAACCCTTCTCTTTCATTTCTCCTTTAATTTACTGTTCACGAAGACGACCAATAAAGTCGTGTTGTAAATGTTAGAATGAGACTTTGTCTTCCTATTCTACATTTTGGTGACCCGTCTAGTATGTATATGCAGTCAGTGTCCATATAGACCATTTGGGTCATGGGTCGTCTATTTTCTCTGGTTTTTTTCTCTAAATGGATGTCATCATCATTTTGTGATGTCATCCATCTCTGTTTTTAATAGATGACGTCATCTCTTTTGTGATTTCATCCGGTGTGCACGGGGACAAACGAAATAATGTAAAAGATAACCAACAAGATCCAGTTTTAGTGGTACATAGATAAATATAACAAATACTGACCCAACGGGTCACAGATGGTCTAGTAGATGGAGATTGGACAAAAAAATAATGAAAATCTAGAACTCTCTATGAGGTCGTATTAAATGTTTGTACATCTTTGATTCTTAAAAGTGCAGAACCTCAATTCTGTAAATGAAAAAAAAAATATATTGATTTTTTATTTTTCATTTTAATGATTATATAATGCCTTTACTTTTGAAGAAATTGTTATGAAACTTGACAGCATGTCTGGAAAGACTTTATCTATTATTGGTCCCCCGATTTATAAAATCGGGAGACCTATGTTTTGAGGCATTTCCGTTCGTCCGTCCGTCCGGATTTTTCTCCGCAACCATCCATTGAATTTCTCTGAAATTTTGCATGAAGTTGTAACTTTGGTCAGGTTAGAAAGTGACATTCTCCGATTTTTGAAAAAAAAATCTGGTTAGCCCCCCAGGGGGTCAAAAAGCCTTGAAATGGCAAAAAATGACATTTTTTGCCCCATAACTTTTCATCCATCCATTCAATTTCTCTGAAACTTGATCAAAATGTGGAGGCAATTGTTCCTAATAGAAAATAAGTATCGCTGACCTTGGAAAAAATTTGGTTCGCGCCCCCCAGGGGGTCAAAAGCCCCCTAAAATGGCAAAAAATTACCCTTTCCTCCCATAACGTTTGATCCATACATTCAATTATTCTGAAACTTGGCCAAAATGTAGAGGCAATTGTTCTGGATATAAAATGAGCATCCTTGACCTCAGAAAAATTCTGGTTCGCGACCCCAGGGGGTCAAAGGGGGATCAAAAATGCCCCAAATTGCCCAAATGTATTGCATTTTACACTCGCCACATCGAGTCACATACAGAGGGGGACTACGCATGCGCGGCTTGTTATTTTGTTATCTGAGCTAAAATAATGTTTTGTGTGCATAGTTGTTGATTAATTGATAATAATAATAATAAAAATAAAAAACCGGTATACTCATAAAAAATTATGAACAAAACAGGGTTGGTGAATTTGATAGTAATACTCATGATGCACTTCGTTACAGACAGACACACTTAGTCATATAAACAGATAAAAGATCTGATAGGATTTTTAACTTGGCATAGGTGATTCCATAGTCTACAGCAGTATCCATTAAGGCAATCATGCACCCTTGACTAGGGAAAAGGGGGAATATGAAGCGGCATAAAGAGGGGTGCGAAAGGGATAGCCTAAAAGAAAAAAGAGGAGGAATAAGAGATGAAAAAAAGGAGGTGGTGGCAGGGAGAAAAAAGAAGGAAGAGATGAGAATCTATTATATAAATCCCACCTGTCTGTATGGATGTATGTATGTATGTATGTATGTATGTATGTAAAGCTTCTCCTCCGAAAGTACCCAACAAACGGTCACACGGGTGACATCATTCCGACCGGCCAGCCCAGGCGCGTCTAATATCTCGGAACCGGAAAAAAAAATTGACTCTTCCGGGGTCGACTGAGCACTTATCTCCAATGGGGGGTGGCTTTTAACTCCATTTTTCAACGTTATTTATACTAATTTGAGTAGAAAAATAATGCAAAGTCACGATAAACTAGATATGACGTCAGAGTAAGGGAGTGGCGGGAGGAAATTCACTCACACTACAACCATTTTTTTCTTTCTTTCTTCTTTCCCTCTCACTCCCACACTTTCTTTCTTAATTATTAATAGACGCTAATATTCCTTCCCCCTTCCTTCCTCACTATGGCCGTTGTGTTATCCTGATATAATACTTTCAGGCATTACCTCCTCCTTTCAGGCCAAATAGTGGGGGGGAATGTCGGCATTCGGCGGTGGGGCACCTCAGGCCAAATCTGAGGAGGGGGAATGTCGACATTCGCTGGTATGAGCGCCTCAGGCCAAATCTGGGGATGGGGGAGTGACGGCATTCGGTGATAGGGTGCCTCAGGCCAAATTTGGGGGGAGGGAGAGTGTCGGTATTCGTTAGCGGGGCTCCTCAGGCCAAATTTGGGGGAGGGGGAGTGTCGGCATTCGCCGGTATCAGCGCCTCAGGCCAAATTTGGGGAGGGGGAGTGTCGACATTCGCCAGTGTGAGCGCCTCAGGCGAAATTTGGGGGAGGGCGAGTGTCGGCATTCGGCGGTATGAGCGCCTAAGGCGAAGTTTGGAGGAGGGGGAGTGTCGGCATTCGGTGGTGGGGCGCCTCAGGCCAAATCTGGGGAGGGGAATGTCGGCGGTGGGGTGCCTCAGGCCAAATCTGGTGAGGGGGAATGTCGGCATTCGCCGGTATGAGCGCTTCAGGCCAAATCTGGGGAGGGGGAGTGTCGGCAGTCGTTGCTCAATATCCTAGATAGAGCTACTGTAGTGATAGGTTTTGGAAAATATTTTAACGCCATCTTCGTTCTCCTTTGGATTATTTCGCAGATCAGCAGGAGAGAGGATACCTAAGGGATTTCATGGGTGTTCATGCAGCCTCCTCGATTTTCAAAGTACTCGGCGTTGTCCGGGAGAAAAGTGCTCAATATCCTAGATAGAGCTACTGTAGTGATATGTTTGGAAAATATTTTAACGCCATCTTCGTTCCCCTTTGGACAATTTCGCAGATCAGAAGGAGAGAGGATACCTAAGTGATTTCAGTAGTCCCCAGGAGGCCTCCTTGATTATCAAAGTACTCGGCGTTGTCCGGGAGAAAAGTGCTCAATGTCCTAGATAGAGCTACTGTAGTGATAGGTTTGGAAAATATTTTAACGCAATCTTTGTTCCCCTTTGGACTATTTCGCAGATCAGAAGGAGAGAGGATACCTCAGGGATTTCAGGAGTGCTCAAAAAGACTCCTCGATTTTCAAAGTACTCGGCGTTGTCCGGGAGAAAAGTGCTCAATATACTAGATAGAGCTACTGTAGTGATAGGTTTAGAAAATATTTTAACGCCATCTTCGTTCCCCTTTGGACATTTTGCAGCTGAAAAGTAGGGAGGATACCTAACTGATTTCAGTAGTCCCCAGGAAGCCTCTTTGATTTTCAAAGTACTCGGCGTTGTCCGGGAAAAAAGTGCTCAATGTCCTAAGTAGAGCTACTGTAGTGATAGGTTTGGATAATATTTTAACAGCATCTACGCTGAAAAGGATGGGGGAATGAATAAGCGTTATTTCAGTAGTCACCAGGAGGCCTCCTTGATTATCAAAGTACTCGGCGTTGTCCGGGAGAAAAGTGCTCAATGTCCTAGATAGAGCTACTGTAGTGATAGGTTTGGAAAATATTTTAACGCCATCTTCGTTCACCTTTGGACTATTTCACAGATCAGAAGGAGAGAGGATACCTAAGGGATTTCAGGAGTGCTCATGAAGCCTCCCTGATTTTCAAAGTACTCGGCGTTGTCCGGGAGAAAAGTGCTCAATATCCTAGATAGAGCTACTGTAGTGATAGGTTTAGAAAATATTTTAACGCCATCTTCGTTCCCCTTTGGACATTTTGCAGCTGAAAAGTAGGGAGGATACCTAACTGATTTCAGTAGTCCCCAGGAAGCCTCTTTGATTTTCAAAGTACTCGGCGTTGTCCGGGAAAAAAGTGCTCAATGTCCTAGATAGAGCTACTGTAGTGAGAGGTTCGGAAAATATTTTAGCAGCATCTACGCTGAAAAGGATGGGGGAATGAATAAGAGTTATTTCAGTAGTCCCTAGGAGGCCTCTTTGATTTTGAAATACTCGGCGTTGTCCGGGAGAAAAGTGCTCAATATCCTAGATAGAGCTACTGTAGTGATAGGTTTGGAAAATATTTTAACACCATCTTCGTTCCCCTTTGGACTATTTCGCAGATCAGAAGGAGAGAGGATACCTAAGTGATTTCAGTAGTCCCCAGGAGGCCTCCTTGATTATCAAAGTATTCGGCGTTGTCCGGGAGAAAAGTGCTCAATGTCCTAGATAGAGCTACTGTAGTGATAGGTTTGGAAAATATTTTAATGCCATCTTCGTTCCCCTTTGGACTATTTCGCAGATCAGAAGGAGAGAGGATACCTAAGGAATTTCAGGAGTGCTCATTAAGCCTCCTCGATTTTCAAAGTTCTCGGCGTTGTCCGGGAGAAAAGTGCTCAATATCCTAGATAGAGCTACTGTAGTGATGGGTTTGGAAAATATTTTAACGCCATCTTCGTTCACCTTTGGACTATTTCGCAGATCAGAAGGAGAGAGGATACATAAGGGATTTCAGGAGTGCTCATGAAGCCTCCTCGATTTTCAATATACTCGGCGTTGTCCGGGAGAAAAGTGCTCAATATCCTAGATAGAGCTACTGTAGTGATAGGTTTAGAAAATATTTTAACGCCATCTTCGTTCACCTTTGGACTATTTCGCAGATCAGAAGGAGAGAGGATACCTAAGGAATTTCAGGAGTGCTCATGAAGCCTCCCTGATTTTTAAAGTACTCGCCGTTGTCCGGGAGAAAAGTGCTCAATATCCTAGATAGAGCTACTGTAGTGATAGGTTTAGAAAATATTTTAACGCCATCTTCGTTCCCCTTTGGACATTTTGCAGCTGAAAAGTAGGGAGGATACCTAACTGATTTCAGTAGTCCCCAGGAAGCCTCTTTGATTTTCAAAGTACTCGGCGTTGTCCGGGAAAAAAGTGCTCAATGTCCTAAGTAGAGCTACTGTAGTGATAGGTTTGGAAAATATTTTAACGCCATCTTCGTTCCCCTTTGGACTATTTCGCAGATCAGAAGGAGAGAGCATACCTAAGGGATTTCAGGAGTGCTCATGAAGCCTCCTCGATTTTCAAAGTACTCGGCGTTGTCCGGGAAAAAAGTGCTCAATATCCTAGATAGAGCTACTGTAGTGATAGGTTTAGAAAATATTTTAACGCCATCTTAGTTCCCCTTTGGACATTTTGCAGCTGAAAAGTAGGGAGGATACCTAACTGATTTCAGTAGTCCCCAGGAAGCCTCTTTGATTTTCAAAGTACTCGGCGTTGTCCGGGAAAAAAGTGCTCAATGTCCTAAGTAGAGCTACTGTAGTGATAGGTTTGGAAAATATTTTAACGCCATCTTCGTTCCCCTTTGGACTATTTCGCAGATCAGAAGGAGAGAGGATACCTAAGGGATTTCAGGAGTGCTCATGAAGCCTCCCTGATTTTCAAAGTACTCGGCGTTGTCCGGGAAAAAAGTGCTCAATATCCTAGATAGAGCTACTGTAGTGATAGGTTTAGAAAATATTTTAACGCCATCTTCGTTCCCCTTTGGACAATTTTGCAGATGAAAAGGAGGGAGGATACCTAACTGATTTCAGTAGTCCCCAGGAGGCCTCTTTGATTTTCAAAGTACTCGGCGTTGTCCGGGAAAAAAGTGCTCAATGTCCTAGATAGAGCTACTGTAGTGATAAGTTTGGAAAATATTTTAACAGCATCTACGCTGAAAAGGATGGGGGAATGGATAAGAGTTATTTCAGTAGTCCCCAGGAGGCCTTTTTAGTTTCAAAGTACTCGGCGTTGTCCGGGAAAAAAGTGCTCAATATCCTAGATAGAGCTACTGTAGTGATAGGTTTAGAACATATTTTAACGCCATCTTCGTTCCCCTTTGGACAATTTTGCAGATCAAAAGGAGGGAGGATACCTAAGTGATTTCAGTAGTCCCCAGGAGGTCCTTTTGATTTTCAAAGTACTCGGCGTTGTCCGGGAAAAAAGTGCTCAATGTCCTAGATAGAGCTACTGTAGTGATATATTCGGAAAATATTTTAACAGCATCTACGCTGAAAAGGATGGGGGAATGAATAAGAGTTATTTCAGTAGTCCCCAGGAGGCCTCTTTGATTTTGAAATACTCGGCGTTGTCCGGGAGAAAAGTGCTCAATATCCTAGATAGAGCTACTGTAGTGATAGGTTTGGAAAATATTTTAACACCATCTTCGTTCCCCTTTGGACTATTTCGCAGATCAGAAGGAGAGAGGATACATAAGGGATTTCAGGAGTGCTCATGAAGCCTCCTCGATTTTCAATATACTCGGCGTTGTCCGGGAGAAAAGTGCTCAATATCCTAGATAGAGCTACTGTAGTGATAGGTTTAGAAAATATTTTAACGCCATCTTCGTTCACCTTTGGACTATTTCGCAGATCAGAAGGAGAGAGGATACCTAAGGAATTTCAGGAGTGCTCATGAAGCCTCCCTGATTTTCAAAGTACTCGCCGTTTTCCGGGAGAAAAGTGCTCAATATCCTAGATAGAGCTACTGTAGTGATAGGTTTAGAAAATATTTTAACGCCATCTTCGTTCCCCTTTGGACATTTTGCAGCTGAAAAGTAGGGAGGATACCTAACTGATTTCAGTAGTCCCCAGGAAGCCTCTTTGATTTTCAAAGTACTCGGCGTTGTCCGGAAAAAAAGTGCTCAATGTCCTAAGTAGAGCTACTGTAGTGATAGGTTTGGAAAATATTTTAACGCAATCTTCGTTCCCCTTTGGACTATTTCGCAGATCAGAAGGAGAGAGGATACCTAAGGGATTTCAGGAGTGCTCATGAAGCCTCCTCGATTTTCAAAGTACTCGGCGTTGTCCGGGAAAAAAGTGCTCAATATCCTAGATAGAGCTACTGTAGTGATAGGTTTAGAACATATTTTAACGCCATCTTCGTTCCCCTTTGGACAATTTTGCAGATGAAAAGGAGGGAGGATACCTAACTGATTTCAGTAGTCCCCAGGAGGCCTCTTTGATTTTCAAAGTACTCGGCGTTGTCCGGGAAAAAAGTGCTCAATGTCCTAGATAGAGCTACTGTAGTGATAAGTTTGGAAAATATTTTAACAGCATCTACGCTGAAAAGGATGGGGGAATGGATAAGAGTTATTTCAGTAGTCCCCAGGAGGCCTTTTTGATTTCAAAGTACTCGGCGTTGTCCGGGAAAAAAGTGCTCAATATCCTAGATAGAGCTACTGTAGTGATAGGTTTAGAACATATTTTAACGCCATCTTCGTTCCCCTTTGGACTATTTCGCAGATCAGAAGGAGAGAGGATACCTAAGTCATTTCAGTAGTCCCCAGGAGGCCTCCTTGATTATCAAAGTACTCGGCGTTGTCCGGGAGAAAAGTGCTCAATGTCCTAGATAGAGCTACTGTAGTGATAGGTTTGGAAAATATTTTAACGCCATCTTCGTTCCCCTTTGGACTATTTCGCAGATCAGAAGGAGAGAGGATACCTAAGGGATTTCACGAGTGCTCATGAAGCCTCCTCGATTTTCAATATACTCGGCGTTGTCCGGGAGAAAAGTGCTCAATATCCTAGATAGAGCTACTGTAGTGATAGGTTTAGAAAATATTTTAACGCCATCTTCGTTCCCCTTTGGACAATTTTGAAGCTGAAAAGTAGGGAGGATACCTAACTGATTGCAGTAGTCCCCAGGAAGTTTCTTTGATTTTCAAAGTACTCGGCGTTGTCCGGGAAAAAAGTGCTCAATGTCCTAAGTAGAGCTACTGTAGTGATAGGTTTGGAAAATATTTAAACGCCATCTTCGTTCCCCTTTGGACTATTTTGCAGATCAGAAGGAGAGAGGATACCTAAGGGATTTCAGGAGTGCTCATGAAGCCCCCTCGATTTTCAAAGTACTCGGCGTTGTCCGGGAGAAAAGTGCTCAATATCCTAGATAGAGCTACTGTAGTGATAGGTTTGGAAAATATTTTAACGCCATCTTCGTTCCCCTTTGGACTATTTCGCAGATCAGAAGGAGAGAGGATACCTAAGTGATTTCAGTAGTCCCCAGGAGGCCTCCTTGATTATCAAAGTACTCGGCGTTGTCCGGGAGAAAAGTGCTCAATATCCTAGATAGAGCTACTGTAGTGATAGGTTTAGAAAATATTTTAACGCCATCTTCGTTCCCCTTTGGACAATTTTGCAGATGAAAAGGAGGCAGGATACCTAAGTGATTTCAGTAGTCTCCAGTCGGCCTCTTTGATTTTCAAAGTACTCGGCGTTGTCCGGGAAAAAAGTGCTCAATGTCTTAGATAGAGCTACTGTAGTGATTGGTTTGGATAATATTTTAACAGCATCTACGCTGAAAAGGAGTAGAAAATGGATAAGAGTTATTTCAGTAGTCCCCAGGAGGCCTCTTTGATTTGCAAATACTCGGCGTTGTCCGGGAGAAAAGTGCTCAATATCCTAGATAGAGCTACTGTAGTGATAGGCTTGGAAAATATTTTAACGCCATCTTCGTTTCCCTTTGGACTATTTCGCAGATCAGAAGGAGAGAGGATACCTAAGTGATTTCAGTATCCCCAGGTGGCCTCCTTGATTATCAAAGTACTCGGCGTTGTCCGGGAGAAAAGTGCTCAATGTCCTACATAGAGCTACTGTAGTTATAGGTTTGGAAAATATTTTAACGCCATCTTCGTTCCCCTTTGGACTATTTCGCAGATCAGATAGAGAGGATACCTAAGTGATTTCAGGAGTGCTCATGAAGCCTCCTAGATTTTCAAAGTACTCGGCGTTGTCCGGGAGAAAAGTCCTCAATGTCCTAGATAGAGCTACTGTAGTGATAGGTTTGGATAATATTTTAACAGTATCTACGCTGAAAAGGATGGGGTAATCGATAAGAGTTATTTCAGTAGTGCTCAGGAGGTGTCTTTGATTTTGAAATACTCGGCGTTGTCCGGGAGAAAAGTGCTCAATATCTTAGATAGAGCTACTGTAGTTATAGGTTTGGAAAATATTTTAATGCCATCTTCGTTCCCCTTTGGACTATTTCGCAGATCAGAAGGAGAGAGGATACCTAAGTGATTTCATGAGGGGATTGAAAATGATGTACACTATCATGAGGGGATTGAAAATGATGTACACTATCATGAGGGGATTGAAAATGATGAAGACTATCATGAGGGGATGTAAAATGATGAAGAATGTCATGAGAGGATTAAAAATGATGAAGAATGTCATGAGAGGATTGAAAATGATGAAGAATAGACTGACAGGATTGGAAATGATGAAGAATACCATGAGGGGGTTTAAAATGATGAATAATATCATGAGGGGATTGAAAATGATGATGAATATCATGAGAGGATTGAAAATGATGAAGACTATTATGAGAGGTTTGAAAATGATGAAGACTATCAGGAGCGGATTAAAAATGATGAAGACTATCATGAGCGGATTAAAAATGATGAAGACTATCATGAGCGGATTGAAAATGATGAAGACTATCATGAGCGGATTGAAAATGATGAAGACTATCATGAGAGGATTGAAAATGATGAAGACTATCATGAGAGGATTGAAAATGATGAAGACTATCATGAGAGGATTGAAAATGATGAAGACTATCATGAGGGAATTGAAAATGATGAAGAATGTCATGAGAGGATTGAAAATGATGAAGAATATTATGAGGGGATTGAAAATGATTAATAGTATGAGGAGATTGAAAATGATGAAGAATATTATGAGGGGATTGAAAATGATTAATAGTATGAGGAGATCGAAAATGATGAATACAACGAGGGTAGTTAAAATGATGAAGGATATCATGAGGGGATTCAAAATATATAGTATGAACACCGGGGCGGTTATATGTACCTATATAGAAGGCGCAGACAGTGGTGGTACTTTTTATAGAAATAAGTTATACTATTGCCCTGTGAAACGTAGGATGAAATGGTGGGGAAGAAACAGCTTTCGCAAAAGGCAAAATTTAAAAGTAGCGACCAGGGTAGAGAAAAGTAGAAAGATAAAGAGACAGCTATAGAGAGAGAAGGAGAGAAATAGAAGTTTTAATATAAAGATGTTACACACGCAATTTTTCTTCAATTATGTTTTTATGACCCCGAGCAACGCCGGGTAGCCCCGCTAGTTGGAGAATAAAAGAGAAAGGGGAGAAAAAGAAAAAGGTGTGGAGAGGGAAATAGAATAGAAAGGAAAGAAGGAAGAGGAGAGAGAGAGAGAATAAATAATTACTTGAGTAAAGGTTGTAAAACAACAGTTCCCCATCCCTGCTCTGTGTGTGTGTGTGTTTTTTGTCAGACTGGTAGCTTATTTATTTCATCTTTGATAAACACAGATGGCTTTTCCAAGAGGCAATTAACTGACTCACCTGATGCTTGTTAATTGGAGTAAACTCAAACTGATTTACCTGCTTAAAAAGAAATAGTTCAGACCGAAATTCAAAACAAAAGGCATTTGAAGAAGACCGGAGAGTACAACGGCCGAGAAATTATATGATGAAGATAACTGTCGTCATCATGTAAACAAACACAGGATATGGACTGAGAGAAGGAAGAAGCAGGTAAAGAGATAGAGATTTCACTGATGCATTTATTAGATTTTATTTGTGGCCTCAAACCATTAGATCTGCCCCTGTATCTTAGAAACCTCATGTAATGATCATTGACCTAATTTAAACAGGTCATTTTTGTTTTTCTTACCTGTGTATTATAATTATCCAATCAGTACAACTGGTCAGTTTCAAGGAAACGAAATAATCTTTTTGGCTTTGTTGCTGTCGGGCTGAGGCATGGTTTTGTGTAGTCCTAGGAGGTCCACCCTCCCAGGCCTTGCCTTCTCTCTGAGAAGAGGTTAGTTTATTGCTAATCGCCTGAAGCACCCTTACTGGGGAATGCTGACGGGGCTGCTCAGGTATGTTTTGTAGACTAGAGTGTGCTTATCCTAGTGCGCTGACTTTTCAAGACAACACCTGACCTTGTGTCTAACCTCCTCTCCAGTTTTCATGAGGAGATAATTTTTGCATTTCTGAGAAATTACAATTTCTATTATTTGGTAGACTTGTACAATTTTTAAATGTTATAATAACTTATCTGACTACAAGTTATTTATCTTCCTCCCACAAGGTAAGATGTGACACAAGGTCGGGAAAGTGGGATTTGAAAAGCCAGCACCCGAGAAGGTGAGCACTCTGGCCTACAAAAAATGACTGGGCAGCCCCATCGGCATTCCCCGGTAGGAACGCCTCAGGCGATTAGCAATAAACTAACCCCTTCTCAAAGGGTGAGAAGGCAAAGCCTGGGAGGGTGGACCTCCTAGAACTGCACAGGACAGACCCATAGACTGGCGTAAATCAAGCCCCGAAGGCCAAGACAATACCAGTCTATGGGGTGCAGTATCCATCGGAACAGATACTACACTTTGATCTTGGCCAAAAGGCCGAGAAAGGGAGACCCTTGTAGTCAGATAAGTATTATTTACTCCTCTCCAGGAGTTAGGCACAAGGCCAGTTTTATCCTACTCCCACAAGTAAGATGTGACCCAAGGTCGGGTCGGAAAGTGGGGGTTGAAAAGCCAGCGCCCGAGAGGTGAGCACTCTGACCATCAAAAATTGCCTGGGCAGCCCCGTCGGCATTCCCCGGTAGGGGCGCCTCAAGCAGTAAGCAATTAACTTACTCCTCCCCAAAGAGTGGAGGCAAAGCCTGGGAGGGTGGACCTCCTAGAACTGCACAGGACAGGCGTGCAGTATCCATCGGAACAGATACTACACTTTGATCTTAGCCAAAAGGGCAAGTTATTTCAGTAATAAGTTATCGCCCTTTATTACAGAACTCTTCAATGATGTCACATGGAAGATAAAAAGAGAGAGCTTCTGATTGGCTCAAAATATATTTATCTGTTTTTGTTAATTCAGGCAATTTTGAGTATTCATTCACCACTGTTTGAATTCAATCTCTTCTTTCTCTATGAATTTGTACTTAATTTTTAGTACAAACTTCCAAATAACATCACCAATCTGGGTATGGTGAGTCGTTTTATGTGAAGATAATTAAAGTTAATTGAAAGATCAGTAAATACAGGAAAAATAAAGAAAGTTCAACATGACTTTTGGAAAACTTTATCTACTTTACAGTCTGACTTAAATGACTTTTTAAAAATGTCTTAGCATTTAGAACAGATCAAATATACACAAAATATCTATGAAATATACTTGAATAAACAAATGCTGTCAAAATAAAAAATGTATATTATATATATATATATAAATGTGTGTGTGTGTGTGTGTATTTTTTGTGTGTATAAATGACTGTTAAAAGCTTCTTTTTGAATATATATATATATATATATCTTCAAAAAGAAGCTTTTAACAGTCATTTATACACACAAAATACACACACACACACACACACACATATATATATATATAAAAAAGTTAGATAATAAGTAAGAAACTAAAAGTAAAACTTTTAGTAGAAAGAACCTATAGTGAAATGGTAAAAGCTCAATATACGAGATAGAGCAATTATAAAGTTAAATGGACGAAGAGTGCATGTTTATCACTCTTCGTCCATTTAACTTTATATATATATATATATATATATATATATATATATATATATATATATATATATTCGGCATTAATAACCCAATTTATACAGGCCATCCATAGAAACAGACTCGACTGCTAAAAATATAGAAGAATTTCCTCTTCCATATTACTAGTGACAGCAGTACTATCCTAACACTAATATGCTGGCTCCAATATATATATATATATATATATATATATATATATAAGACAGTATAGCTATAGAGATTATAGGTACACTCAAAATATAGGCATTGAAAAAATCTCAAATACTGCAGATATCAATATCAGCTCAATGGTTGGTTATTAAGATCAACCAGAGCTATCTCAACTTATGTATATACTAGTTGATTTATCCATGTATCAAATATATTGAACAGAAATTTATTTTTATATATCTCTTTTAAATATGCATGCATGTTTGTATGTGTAGCTGATGTAACTGGATATAGCCTTGTATTACATTTGTCCAAAACAATACAGACCCTAAATTCACTATTATACTACATTTAAATACAAAATGTCTTTTGTCCTAAAGAAATACATTTTTTTTTTTCAAAATGCAGTTTCATTTTTTAGTTTTTTCTTATGATGCTATCCGATAAATGGACCCTAGTGTCTCTAAAAAGATTGAGGGTCAGCATTAGCTTCCTTGTAACATTTGGCATCCGTGGGTTTAACTACGAAGAATGACGGGTGATTTACGTAACTTTAAAAATAATCAAAATCAAAATTTTCTAAATATAGAACACACATTTTTAACATCTCCTAAAAATTAGCAAGAAATATTTCAAAAACTAAGTCGATCATACAATTAGACTTTTTTTTCTAATAGAGTAATATATTTTTTGAAAAAAAATTCTCTAGTCAGTTTAAAAATAGCTATAATGTAAATCATTTTAAGAATAAACTGGATGAATCCATAAATAAGAGTAAAACAATAAATTTATAAGTACATTTTTGGAAGGGGTGTATCTGATGAAATATTTCAGAGAATATGATTTGCATATTCATATTATATGTTCCACAACATTTTTTTTTTGTTTTGTTTAAATGAGATTATTGAAATGAGTGCCCATAGAGAAGCATGATACATTAATAAATATTTTTTTTATTCCTACCATATTGATTTCTATAACAAATAAAAAGAATTCAAGTGCATTTTATTATCATTATTTATACTAGCAAATATATGCTCCCTCCGGTCGCATATTTTTGCTAGGCTGCCGCATCAGAAATGAAGGCTCACGCGTAAGCCAATGGAGCCCCAGTCATATTTCTGTGGTGGTTAGACATTGATTTTCTGTGTTTATGACCAAGATTATTTTTAGTTGAAAAATGAAGTTGAAAAAGGAAAAAAAATTCGATCTTACCCCGATTTTTGTTGTACCCTCGCCCATAAATAGAAAGACTTGTAGTTTAAAAAGAAAGAAAAAAAATTTTTTGTACCCCCCTCAATTTTTTTATATTACCAGTCATAGAAATATTTTTTAGTTCAGAAAAAAAAAAAAATTTTTTTGACCGCCTTCCCCCAATTTTTTTATCCCCCCCCCCCTATACATGTAAATATTTTTAATTAAAAAGGAAAAAAAAAACCTAACCCTAACTGTAACAATGGGGTCAAAGTTAGCATGGGTCCTAAAATGAAAAAGCACCAAAAAATCAAATACAGTGAACACAGTGTGTGTGTGTGTGTGTGTGTGTGTGTGGGTGTTTGTTTAATGACCTTTTTTTAATTAAACAACTTGATTCTACAATCAGTTGTATAGTTTTCCAGTACAATGTGTTAGTTTATTTTGTTGACATTAAAGAAAAAAAAATCACATCTTTTTTTTTAATAAATAAAACATGGAATCATAAATTCTGTTGAGGTCGTGAAAAAATGATAATATTGGATATGAAAGTATTAAGAAATCAAATACAGTAAACACGAAAAGTTTTTTAATTCTCGGAAAGAAAAAGTTTACCTGAACTGTGTGTGCGTGCGTGCGCGCGTTTTTATATAGTAATTTTTAAATCAATTATTATTTTAATTAAACAATTTGATTTAATAAATTTGTGTTTTAAAACATAATGGCTAAGAATAAACAAACTTAGGACGGTTTTAAAAATGGAAAACTGAGCACGGTGGATACCAGCGTTGTTGTTTACATATTTAACGTCCCATATTAACATCGGCTGCTTAATCAGATCGCCATATTTAATTACCGGAGGGAGGGATGACACCACTGATTAAACAGCTAATCGGCTGCTTAATCAGATCGCTATATTTAATTACCGGAGGGAGGGAGGACACCACTTATTAAACAGCCAATCGGCTGCTTAATCAGATCGCCATATTTAATTACCGGAGGGAGGACGCCACTTATTAAACAGCTAATGACTTTGCAATTTTAACAGTACTCGCGTTGAAATGGTTTAGAAAACACGCCGGTTATGATGAAAATGGCTTTAATTAATTGTATGAATAATGTTTATTAATATAACCTTATCGGAAAATATTGTAAATACATATGTAAATTGGATAATAGCAGTTATAAGTGTATATTTGTAAATATGAATTTAATTGAAGGTTTAAAGGAATGACTTATGTTAATGGCAACACCCATCTGGTGTCTGAACGCCTTTTGATGACAGTATATAAAGAATTTCAAAAAGATTAGTTTCAGTTAAATAGTCATACTGGAGTTTCGGCTTCAGACAGACAGACAGATACATAAACTCCATTATTAATAGATATAATTCTGTGCATCTTCACATATGAAATGCTGTCTCATCACATTTTTAAACTGTCATCCCTTCCCCTGTCTGTGACTTTGTAAGTGGCTTTATGAACCAACTGCAGATTTGCATAGACTGATATGTGCAGAACTGTGACTGTCTGCCCCAACAGGTTATATATGCACACTTCACAACTCCTCCAGCGCCATAAGTCTTTTATCATGTTTAGGTTACAGATGAGATTGCAGAGACATTTATACATTGTTGGATTATAGTGACAAACTCTTGTACAACACAGGTATAACTCTACGAGCCCCCATGATTGTAACCACGTAAAATGCCAAGGCAAGACAACTGATAATCACCACATATTTTACATCAGAGTTTCCTTCTCTTAGATAGGTTTCCATAGACCTGGCCGAGGAGCCTCATCTAAGCCAGTTTTTAAATCTAAGCGGTTCTTCAAGGTTAACAAGCTCTGTCAGCCGAATTAAACTGGTTTTAATGTATCAGTAATCTACCTGTCACTCCTTTTTCTGTCTGTTCGAAACATTTCTGTTATGAGAAGCCCAGGAGCTGAACTTAGTTGTTAGAGAGTCTTTAATATTCTTATTGCTTGGGATATTTTAACCGATGATGAGAGCATTTCCTCAACTGCCACCCTGATAATAACAATCTGAGAAACATATTGTGCTTAATGTTGTGTGATTAATATGGTTTGGGGATAGTTGAAATCATCATGAATTTAAAACTCACCCATTAATAATTCTTACAAAAGAACACAAGTCATTAGCAGTTGATGCTTTCTTGATTTTTGTTTTTCTTTTCTTTTTGCTAACAGAATAATACTTCTGCTTATTTTCCTTCTAGATTCTTCAAACACAAATGCAATGTTTTACCAAAAAATAACAAAGAAGTTTGCTAGCATGTTGGATAGTTTGGACTTACACTAAAATGTCACCATATTGTAAAAAAAAAAAATCTATTAACGAATTGATTTTTTTCTAATAGTTATACTTTTAGAACAAATTACCGGATTAAATTCAGAACAGCATTTTTTTTGTAAAAGAATTGAATGAATTAAGAAATAATGAGAAAGAAATCAAATTAAGGGCCATTTTTAGAATTATTGATTGAAATATTTAAAAGAATTAAATCTGTATGTTGATATTGTATTTATTACTCGTGTAAATGTCCTGTGCAATGTTTTTTTAAAGGTTGAGTTGAGAAGATGTTTAAAAAGGGAGATAATCAAATAAGCATAACAAACAAATAATAATATCTGCTTTATATCGTACCTTTCTTTTGATAATAGGAAAAGATAAGACAAATCAGCTTAATGACTAAACGAATACTCGGACTAAAATAAAATAATAGTTGAATGAAATATCAGTTCCTTTGATATTTCTGCATTTATGAATTAAAGAATTCACATTTATGAATTAAAGAATTCGATTTTTTTCTTAAAAAAGAAATTTAAAAAATTATAAAATTTTTTAAATTTCTTTTTTAAGAAAAAAATCGGCTTGTACTAGATTTGACAATAATCAGCATTTTTATATGTTAGATCTGATTCTGCGATGTGTTTGAAAATTTCATGTTTTGCTTATCCTCATTATTGAAAAGAATGAAAATCTGACTTCTTTATTTTGGAAAATGTAATAACTAATGTTTTCATATTGAACTCCTGTCTGATGGCATCTCGTTACGAGGGAAATATTTCCCCCAAAATCTACGTTTTATTTGTTTTTTCTATCTTGACACTGGATTGTTCTTGAACGATTTCAAATATATCCATTGGGTGTTATCTGGAATTGTGAATGATAAAATCTAATATGCTGATGATAAAAATCATATACGTTTTCAAGCTTTACTTAAATATAATTTTGATGATAAAGTGGTTTTCTGAAATGTGTGTACATATGGATAAGCATTAAGTGTTGATTTCCAAAGCTGGATTATAATATTTGAAATTTTAATGAATATGTTTTAAATTTTATAATCTACCTAATTAGTATGCCAATTATCGAATTGTTAGTAAAATTTCTTTCTGCAATCGAACCATATTAGGTACATATAAACTTTAGTCTATGCCTGACTTGTCCACCAAGTTTCTGTCATGAATATCCAATAGTCTTTGTTTTGTCGCCATTCAATGATATGCTCAAAATATGCACTTGTGCATTGTAAGTACACCTGGATGCGACATGCAAAATTGTCAATAAGTCTGATACACTCCTCTCTTCGTACTTTATAGAGATGGTTGCAATTATTCTTATTGATATATAGATGCAATATATATTTGAATAAACTACAAAAGTTGTCAAATATTTCAAATGAATGTGATGTCTCTATTTAATATGGTTTAATTTCAACCATTTATTAATAACAAAATATTTGGTTGTTTTCTGTTTGGCAAAGTCTAAACAAATAAATAAATGTTTCGGACATTTTTAGATGAGGATTGATAAGTTGTATTATTCAGACTACCGTTCTCATCTTGGGATTTAATTCTCACAACGTTTCGGCGAATGTAATATCCGATCTTCTTCAGGTGCATCTTGTCGAACTCTGGGAATCTTTATGTCAAACAGATTTCCGAGCTAACAAGACGCCCCTGAAGAATGTTGGAGGTTATATCAGCCAAAACGGTGTGAGAATAACATCCAAGATGAGAACAGTAGTCCAAATAATACAAATAAATGAATATAATAAACATTTGACAAGAAATTGAGTTGAATAAAGCAACCTTTCATATTCTTTGCTTTATGCTAATATCTGTTGACTTGGATCAAAAAGCTATCGTTCTCATTATAGTTGGTTGGTTGAATCATTTTATGCTGAAACCATATATATGGCGTATATTTTGTAAACAAATAGTTTGTAAACGATAGTTTCTATTCAACACATAGATAGAAGTCCTGCCAGGTACTATTACTCTTGGTCAGAGTAAACCTGGAAGTAATCCTAACAAGGGGATGACACCACACTTCTCAAAACTCCCAAATTGGGTCTCTACCACTGGATGTAGTTTGTTTTTTTATCATACCCATGATGGTTGGCAGAAAAGCTTGCGTAATTAATGAGGTTGGGAAATGGGTTAAGCAGAAAAACAAAATGATAGAAAAGGCTAAAAAAAGATGGATTTGAGGATGATGGGGTAGGTAGAGAGGGCACATTGACATTGCCTGTATCCGAAGCAGGTTAGTGTCATTCCCGCCACAAATTTCATTCAACCCATAGATGGAACCCTGACAGGTACTATCACACTGGGTCAGAGTAGATCTGGGAGTAATGGTAACTGTGGGATGACTCCACATTCTCTAAATTGGGGTCGTCATTATCGGATGCACTTTAAGCTCATACCCAGGATCATTATAATATGTGGCTTCGACTGTATTATATTTTCATGAATACATATGCTATAATGCATTCCAACTCTCGTAGAAATATCAAAGAGCTTTGATCTAAGGCAAAGTGTACATAAAATATTAGACTAATTCTAACACAAATACGAAGTGTGTCTGCGATGAAGAAACAAACAATACATCTTCATCATATAAGTATTCCTTTATTTTCTGTATTTCAACCCTAAAAACCTATTTAGGAAGTTGGTTTTCAAAAGGTAATGTCTAAAACAATCTTTGGATTGAATATATATATATATATATATATATATATATATATATATATATATATATATATTCCATGCCACTGACTTCACTAAGCCCAGACCTCGGGTCTGCGCACACAGTAATGGATACTACTTTTTCTCATCAACCCATCATGTCAACCCAATATTTTCACGTACTTGCATGACATTTTTCTTTAAATTATCATCCTGAGGAAGTCTTACAAATAAAGACAAAACGTTGATGAATATATAAAAAAAAACATCCTTTTTGGTTTTTCTTTTTTCATTTCCCATATATATATATATATATATATAATATTTTAAAGATTTTACTGTTGTTTCACAGTAAATCCGATCATCAGCAGAGTATTTCTATCCAACACGTCATTTGAATGCGAGCTCAAACTAGCCAGAATTGAATTCCAACGTAAAAATTTTCTATGGCATTACATTATATCACAAAATTATCTCCACTTACGGCTTAAAAATATTCTTACATTTGTGGTTCAATTTGAAATGTACGTATAACGAGTAAAACTTCTTTGAATTATCGGTGAATCGGTCGTTTTATATGAATACTGCTTCTTCTCGTTTCATTTAATTATATGGCAATATATATTATATATTCACAGTTGTTTTATGGAATAGTTTCCATGGACAGACAAACAGGTTTTTGGCTAATTATATATAATGTTGAATTTCTAATCAATGTGATGAATAAATTTTGAAATCCGATTTGCAAGATGGTGACATTTGAAAATGAATCATAATCTTTTTTGGGTTTGTGGTATAAACTCAACTAATTTCACACTAACAATTGTCATTAACAATTCATCTAAAACTGAATGCTCAAATAAATTTAAATTTCTAAAACAACCCTGTTATTTTAGATTCAGCCGCAGTTCTTATATTATTCTTGTTTATTTTTATTTTTATTTTATTTTTTACTCATCTCTGTTACTAAAACTATTAGACAAGATTTTGTGTGTCTTGTGTGTCTTTCTTGCCCATACATCATTTTGATAAATCCTGCCAGGATCAGGTCATCATCAACCGATCCCTTCCATGTTTTAAGCGGCCCAAAGCCACGTGGTAGGCCACTTAAGACGTGGAGGGGATCAGTTGATGACGACCTGATCCTGGCAGGCGGCACAAGCAAAATGGAAATGGACAGGAAAAGTTGGAATCATTCACGAAACGTCTAACCTCAAGCATGAGACAAGGAGATGAAAAATGAAAATAATAATAATAATAATAATAATTTACTATTGAAATCAAAAATAAAATAAGAGAAAACTAAAATGCATTAAAAAAAAAAAATCCTATTTTTTTTTAAAAATTGTAAACATAACTAAATTTTTTAATTATTTTTTTTTAACCCTCCATCGGGCAACGGGCAACGGCTGATAAATGCAGGTAGTAATTAATATAATAATGGTGACAATATATAAAATTGCTTAAGTTGTAGAAAACAATTTATTTAGCTCGCATGTGTTGTGTTTGTTTCTTCTTCTTCTTCAGAGTGATAATAATATTGAATGATATGAAAACATACAAATGAAATGATTTATTTCGTGGCACCAGGACATAAACGTGACAGATTGATTGCATGTGTTCTTTCTTGCAATCACTCAAACATGCATTTTGTTACAGAGTTAAGGGGGGAGGGAGCTATGAAGCTGTGATTGGTCAGACAACCACGTGATAAATGAAGAAGAGGGAATTGATATAATTATTTAGACATGGAACTTAGAGGAGGCATACAGGCTTTAATTTACATAGTCATCTAAGAAGAAATAAAAAAAATGTCCTAAGGATGTATGATGCAATAACCTGGCCGGTTATTGAGTTGTTGTAACAAATTAATATTCCAAAATGGTGTCCATCTTTCATAGCCATTAATGCTTTCTTGTTTGTTCAACAACAATAGAGCCTTACATTATAAATTTGCGGGTGACGGAATTAAGTTCATATCTCGTCAAGAAACTAGAAATCTCGTCTGATTTCTTGGCCACGTCTAAAACTAGAACTTGCGAAATGGCAGATTTGACGAAAATCTCAATTCTATTTTTTGTATTAACTCTTCATGCAAACTATCAAACCCTTTTAACTGTTCACGTGTTGCAATTTTGGCTTGAAATTTTTGCCAAACATTGCTAGCAGCTCCATTACCACTTCTCAAGCACCTGCAGAACAAATGTATATCTATTATATATTTCATTAAGTGTGTCCATCTGTCTGGCCGCCACAAGATTTTTGGCTATGGGTGTCTTATGTATGCACTATGCAGGATGTGCCTGGGCTCAACCCGGGTTTTCCAGACAAATTTTGAACTAAAATGTCTTCAAAAAAAATATTAAAAATGTTTAATTCTAACAAGAATTAGAAGGCATTAATCTGTTACCAGAAAAATATTTTTTGAGTTCAATAAAAATGATATTACAATTTATTTCTCTTTATTTTCATTCGAATTTTTCTGAAAAGAAAAATATTATCTTTAAAAAAAAAAGCTTAAAATTTCTGCACAAAAATAATAGTCGCAGTATGAGTGAAGGTAAGAAATAAAGTAAATGTCAATAATGAAGATAAAACTTTTTTTTTAATTTGTACAATATAATTTTGTAATTAAAAGGAAAAAAATGAGATTTATTAGTTGAATAACAAATAAAATTGATAAATCTATTATTTTTTTAGATAAAATTAATTCTGAGATGAACTTAATTCCAAACTCCAAATTTGCACTGTTTTCTGCTATTTGTGAGAACATCATGTTACATTACTCGTCTTCTGCTGACATCCATTTCTGGCTTGGTATATCTGTTGCATATTCCTTTGCAGTACTAATACGTTTGAGATGAAGTTTACAGACAGTTCTCCAAGTACAATTGTTATTCAGATGCCGCATATCCTTTAATAGGGTTTATGGATGGTATCCACCACTTGTGGGCGAGGAATGAAGCTGTTTTCTTGATGATCCTTTTCTTGGCTAGCTGCTATCTTTATAAAGAAGGAAGGAGACAACAATAGTATTTTAATGTTAAACTATATTTTACTTAGTGGATATTCATTTCCTTAACTCTGAGTTGCTTTTGGACGATCTAAGCACACCTATCTATCGAGACTTTAGATTTTGTGCTAATATTTGGACTGCAACTTTAATCCAACATCAAATCTTTCGGTGCTTCTATAATAAAAAGCCGAAAAAAAGTTTTTCTTGTCTTTTAGTGTTGGAGAGGTAAATAAGGGGCAGGTAACTCTTCACAAGAGCTCTAGCTTTCGAACAATATTTTTCTAACCCTAACATGTCTAATCGACGTTCTCCTTGCACAGTAGCCACATGTGCAACGCCAATTAAAGCCATCAGTTTTGATTACTCATGGCACAAGTCGCATCTCATGACCAGAGTTGCAGGTTTCTGCCCCAGAAATTAGTCTGTGTGCTTGCAAAAAATCAATTTGTTTTGCACTGTCTGATGTAAAATACAGTATATCTTCGAACTTGAAAGAGTTAAGATCCATGATCCTAATTTCAGAGAAAATCGTGTTTAAAATTCGCTGTAAGAGTTACCTGCCCCTTATTTACCTCTCCAACACTAAAAGACAAGAAAAACTTTTTTTCGGCTTTTTATTATAGAACCACCAATCTTTCCTATATCAGATGATTAAACAAAACATCTATCCTTGTTTGGGAGCTTAAGCTGATTCATCATCTGTCAATGGTATCATGTAACCGTAGCAAATTATATCTATACTTAGTTTTGAAAGCATATTACTGTCAAATAATATTCAACAAAGGATGATTGATGGGATTGACCTTAAAGTCACATAAAAAGCAGACACTTGGTTGGTTATTTTAACCATGTGACATATAAGAGATTTGAAGATTGTAATTAAATTTAGTTACTGCCAGAAGTTTATTATTGTGTAATATTTTAAAAAATATGGATGTGAAGACCCTTTGTTCCTGCTATAAAGATAGTCCAGGAGGAACTCGTAGTTAAGGAATTAGAGATCCATTTACATAAAACCTAGTTTGTTAATCATTGTCTTCTCCCTCAAGAATATACTAACCTCCTGAAAAGGATCAAGGAAATATCCTCAACCCTTGCCATGAGGATAAACAGTGGGATATGTGATCAGTGTAATGGATACCATTTCAGACTATGGAATCGACTATGTCGAATCTTATTACAGATCTATTCTGTTCATTTACTCATTAATACCCTAACCAGGTATGGTTAAAATATTAAGCTGGCATTGTTTTTCAGCATTAAATACCCTGAAAATGAACAATGTGACACATCTTCTACTACTTCAGTTAGTTTTTGTTTGAAATTTCCCTTTTTGCGAGAGATTGCCATCCTAAAAAACTATCTTATTATTTATTTGTAGTACTTGATTTTTGGGGTTTTCCTTCTTTTTGGTTGGTTGTCAGCTAAAATCTGTCTTTATATTTTTTGCAATACTCTTTTGAACAAATAAACGTTTTGAGCCTGCTCTTGGCCTGCATCCGACCAAACTACTCAATGTTTCGGATACAGCAAATACATCGAATTTTGGATACATTTTTAAATTTGGTGGTTGAAACAGATTATCTAGAATAAGACGGTAACAAAGTAAATATTTACATTAACTTTTTAATGTGTATAAAAATTTGGAACTTTTGTAAATAAAGTTTTCAAAAAGAAAATTCAGGATTGAAAATAAAACCATAAAAAAGATTTATCTGTTCACATGTCTCAACTAACAGTTATCTGTCGGATATTGACAGGTCTCAGCTAACATGTTGATAACATGTATAACGTGTCTTGGCTAACATGTTGATAACATGTATAACATGTCTCAGCTAACATGTTGATAACATGTATAACATGTCTTGGCTAACATGTTGATAACATGTATAACATGTCTCAGCTAACATGTTGACAACATGTATAACATGTCTTGGCTAACATGTCTCAGATAACACAGTATACCATTTGGCTGGTTGTCAACTAAAGTCTGTATATTTTTTGCAATACAAATTATGCACTTTTTATACACATTTACTTTCTTATATAAAGAAGGCAATTTTTTTCATGTATTATAAAATTCTGTTCACAATCCTGAGCAACTAGGATTCCAGTTGACAACACTACGAAACATAGGACAAAGTGTAGATTCAGCACCCCAATTATGGCAGCTGAAACAAACAGGATTAGCATGACACTGTATCTGATGTAAATGAAATCCTGCACTTGTCCAAAGATAACAAAATGTGTGTTTTCAAATTGAGCATGTCTCAGAATAACTTCTTTTTACAATAAAAAATCCGAAACCATTTTTTTAAATTTACTTCTTACAATATATATATATATATATATATATATATATATATATATATATATATATATATATATATATACTAGCATCTGTAAGTTATAAATAATTTAATATTTATTTATAAATATTATAATAAGCCGTTTAAGAAACTAAAGTCGAGCACTCTCGGGGATGTTAAAAATAGACTATCAAAAAGCTCTAATTCAAAGTTCCGAATACGTTTGTTGAACCCTCTCGATTAGTCTTCAGACTCTGCCCGCTTCTAGGTACATATAGATCTTAATTTCCCTTAATCACGTGACAGTCTTTGGTGGCCGCGAGGATAGGGCGACTGCTTGTAGATTCTAGGCTAACTCTGTGAACCGGATTTGCGCCTTCCAACCATCTGAAATTGTTACTTTCCTGCACTGATGAGAGCAAGCTTGAAATGCTAACATCTGTAGGTTATGAATAATTTAATATTTATTTTTAAATATTATCTATATATATATATATATATATATATATATATATTGGGTAGATTTCAAAAGTTCAAAAAATATTAATTATAATTTCAAATATTTGAATAACACCCCAGAAATAAATATTCAATATGTACGTGCATTTCTGAAAACCACTTTTATTAGCAAAATTATATTTATTCATTATAATGCAAGTTTAGTCCAGGCAGGCAAGACACAACCAAGTTCTTTTACACCGCTGTACTAATATCTTATTATTCCCACTACAATAAGTAATGGTCGGAATGTATGAAAAGAAAAAAAAATCACACCTTCCATTTTCTGATGTGTTTTTTTTAGTTAATAAATTTCCTTCTGGTAGTAAAGTACAAAAAAAAAGAACTAATCAGATTGAATTAATATTTAAAAAAATGACAAATTTAAAATGAAAACGAATCATTTAATGGAACACATTTTAATAATTTAAAAAAGTAGTTATTCGTGTTTTGATTAAATTCAATTTGTGAAGTTGAATCAGCATATTTATTTTTTGTATGTATAAATTATATATAATTTGATAAGAAGTAAATATGAATTTAAATTTATTAGAAAATATGTTATATTCTAAAACCAAATCAATTTGAAAGCTATTTTGTTTTTGCTTTGGCAGTTATATTATTTTAATTTTAGTAAAGTCAGATACAGTGTCATGCTAAACCTGTTCATTTCAGCTGCCAATATAATTGAGATGCCAAGTCTACACTTGGTCTACGAACTAGCTTGACTAAAGAGTGCCCAACTTTATATGTTGGGTATATGTTAGGTATTTTAATCAGTTGAAAAGTAGTCTAAAAATATCCAATTTATCACAAGCTAACTTATTCTATGGATGTTCAGGTGGCGTAGTGGTTATTGGCATAAACTTTGGACTTATCATGTTAGTCTCTTGCACTAATACTCTAGAGAAAAGTATGAATCCATTTTTTCTACTTTCACCAATGAGTGAAATAGTAGGGTAAACTACACTCACAAAACTTTGTAGGGCAACCAACCTAGGAAAACATAAACTCTGAAATAGCCTTTTCCAAATAGTTCTCTATCACACGCCACACTATGCATCTGTACAGGCGTCACTTACCTGGTTGAGAGAGTGGGTCATGGTCTCCTCAATGCACCATCCCCTTTAAGTAAACTTTAATGGAGATTGTTTTATAATGAAACACTGGTACATCATTCTCAGGACGGGGCGGGGTATAGTTCAAATTGATATTATCTTGGTCTCTGGAATTGGCTATGCCGAGTTCAAATCCTATCAGATCTATTGTAGCCATTTATGCACTAATAATGCTGTGAAAGGTGTGAACACACAGTTTTACCTAAGCTTTGGGTAAAATAACAACTTGTGTTTAATTTATCATATACAATGAATTATTTCCAATAACTATTGTGTTTCAGCATTAAATAACTCAAATGAGGTTGAAATGCTCTAAAACTGACCAACCATTCTCTGGGAGAATTCATCATCAATCATGCCTACCTATGTAAGGAAGAAGCCATTAAATTTATTTGCATCATTTCTCAATTTCAAACGCACAGATAATCTGCCACTTTTATGTCATGACGTCACCAAATAACCATTTTGTCTGGAAATTTTTATATTTTTGCTTCATTCAATGTGTATAACTTTGAAGACACTGAAACACCAAAATATAATAATCGAATGAATTGTTTGCAACAACTTTAGTTCTTTTTCGTATTGTCACCATTAATACGTTGCCAGTTATATGCCAATCATGAAACTATATTGCAAAAAAAGGCTTCATAAGATATTTTAAAACTAGTTTTAGAATCCATAACATCAATAATGAGGTAAAAATTTAGATTAAAAAGTAAAGTGATCGAAGGCAACCCAAAGGCTCTGTTTTCATTGCCTACTATGCCAAGATGTAGGATAGGGCGCCACTTCTTTCCCAGGATTACTCCACTTACCCTTGATCCTCACCTTATAATGCTTAGTGTCTAGCAGTAGGGGCACCAAGTACTATTTTTAGTATTTGGTATGACTCTACCGAGGATTGACCCCCGTCTCCCAGCCCGTTAGTGAGCACTATCTATTATGCCAAATGTGCCATAAATAAAACTTTTTCATTTTTGTAATAAAAATAAATGATAATAATAAATGATAATAATAATAAAAAATAATAAATAATAATAATAATAATAAATAATAATAATAATAATAAATGATGATAATAATAATAATAATAAATAATAATAATAAATGATAAATGATAATAATAATAATAAATGATAATAATAATAATTAATAATAAAAAATAATAATAGATAATAATAATAATAATAATAATAAATAATAATAAATGATGATGATGATAATAATAAATAATAATAATAATGATGATAATAATAAATGATAATAATAATAGTACGAGTAATAGTACTGAAACAATGAGGAGGCTTATTGTCATTCAAATTCCAGAAGAAAAAAAACAATGATCATAACCAATGAGAACTCAATTGTAAATCGCTGTTGTGAAAATGCACTGTGATTTGCACCAATGATCGAAAGAAATAGAGAGTACTCGAAATTTGGGTCGACTTGTTGTCACTCAGACTCCAGGGAACATTATCAGTTTTTGCTAGTTAGTGATAGCTGGTAATGACTCTTATGAAAACTCCTAGTGAATCAATAATCGCCTTCCTTCTATCACTTGAGAGGTCCGTGATTGATATTATCTCAGACTATGGAATTGGCTATGCCAAGTTCAAATCCTAACAGATCTTTTGTGGTCATTTATGTACTGGTAACGTTCGGAAAGGTATAGATTCGGAGTTTCTTCCCAGCTATGGATAAAATAGTAACTCATGTTCAACAAATCTAATTTAATGAATTGTTTGCTTTGACCTTAAATTACCCCAAAAGGATTGATATGTTGTAAAACATGCAGACCATTTGTTGCTTGAAACGATGGATAATCTCTGAAAGAATGATTGTCTGATGAGGAGATTATAGTGAAGCAAGAGTTGTTCAATCTTTAACTACACTTCTCGCATTACTTGTCCAATATTAGGAAGAGATCTATGATGACTGGAAGTAATGGCAGGGTGAGCAGAAATACTGAGATTCAAATGCTGAGAATTTAACATGAAAAGCGAGTGTTTTACCGCTGAGCCACTCCGAGAGAATGCAAAGTGTTTGAAACAAATTTGATACTTTTTGGAAAAGGAAAGAAAAAGCACCGTGGCCAATAATTGATGTATTCTCACAATTCAAAGTGCATCGTTTAGAGGATCTTTTGTCAAATACAGTTCACCCGAAGAAGCTACTCTGAGCCTCCACCATGTCCTCCAGGCTGGACCGGAAGCTAGAGAACGCTACCTTTACAATGTGTTTCAATAGACACCTAAACACCAGTTTCATCCTGGTAATCCGCTCGTTCTTGGTGTTGTAGGTGATACAGTTGGTGTCTTTCTCAACTGCGCCCCACACATAATAGTCCATGGAGTTGCCATCAGGTGAATTGGCCAACCAAATTTTGGGACTAATGAAGTCGTCAAGGAATTTCTCTGACTTCTGGGTGTTCTTAAAGGTGTCACACAGAGCTGATTCCTGCTTCCACATGTATGGCTTTGACAACTGTGGACAGCAACAATATAGCCATCTGAATTGAATATGAGTTCTTTTTTAAAGACGTGGGGCGGCATAACATGGCCTTTACTGGAAACAAAGCTAAAAACCATCACATTTTGATGGAACTTGGTCTTCATAAGACATGAGACTTAGTGTGGACTGTAGACACGACACCTTTTATTATGCGTGTTGTGCAACTGGTCCCGAGAAGAACCAAATCATCCCCGGTTTGACTGGGTGTTTGACCTTGTTCAGGAGTTACTTGGCTTTTGTAAGGCGGTTTTCTTGGGCATTGGCATTGAGTAGTTGGCCCTTGCAACTCTCGTAACAGAAATAGTGAAGATCATCATTCAACGCTTTCTTCATAGTCGCTACCCCGATACCCATCACTCTCGCCAAGATCTGCATTGCCTTGTCTGCATCTTGCTGCACTTGTTTTTGTCTTGCAGCTTATCGATGAATTTCATTGTGTGAAAACAGAACACCTGCTATGAACCTTCCTGCTAGCCACTGTTTCCACATCTCCGTCACAATTCTTGCGCTCACATTTCAAGAAGCACTGAGCTGCAGCTAAGATTTCGAATTTTTTTAATCTTCCAGTACTCCGGTGCTTTCCAGTCATCCATGGTCTCAAGCTTTCAAACACACCAATAGTATACAGAAACAGCTATCTGTTGCACTTTATGATTATTAAATAATTCAAATAGTTCTGAAATGAAACAAAATTATCAAATTAGTCTCAAACATTTTGTAGTTATTCAACTTTTAAATTAGTGCTTGATTTGTAAACACACCAACATTTGTATCCTCACTCCTTTACTATGAACCTAAATTTATATACAAAAATGTTTCCTCCAATCTGCACTCTCATACACATAACAGCCATCTTTGTTCTGTTATTCAATTTTATTTTTCTCTCTTCTGCAAACTACAATCGAAACAGTCAGTAAAATGGAAAGATTGGGGTAGACTGCGTATAAAACAAGAAACACAGTAGACTTCATACTATAACAAATAAAGCATTGAAGACCACATACTATAATTGAAGCATTCATGCAGACGGCATACTACAATAGAAACATCATAGTAGACTGCATGTTACGATAGTAACATTATGGTAGACTGCATGTTACGATAGTAACATTATGGTAGAGTGCATGCTACAATAGAAACATTATGGTAGACTGCATGCTACAATAGAAACATTATGGTAGACTGCATGCTATAATAGAAACATTATGGTAGACAGCATACTACAAGTAAAACGTTATGGTAGACATCATACTACTGTAGAAACGTTATAGTATACTGCATGCTACAACTGAAACGTAATGGTACATTGCATACTACAACACAAACATTATGATTAACTGCATGCTACAATAGAAACAATGGAACGTTATGGTAGACTGCATGCTACAGATAAAACGTTATTGTAGACTACATACTACTGTATAAACATTATTATAGTATACTGCATGCTACAACTAAAACTTTATGGTAGATTTCATACTACAAAAGAAACAATATAGTAAACAGCTTCCAACAATTGAAATGTTATAGCAGAATGCTAGAATAGAAACGTTATGGAAGACTGCATGCTGAAATGGTAATGTAATGGTAGACTGCATGCTGCTATAGAAACATTATGGTAGACTGCATGCTGCAATGGGCATGTTATGGTAGACTGCATGCTGCAATAGAAACGTTATGGTAGACTGCATGTTACAACTGAAACATTATGGTAAACTTCATTCTAAAATAGAAACATTATGGTAGCCTGCATGCTACAACTGAAACGTTATGGTAGAGTGCATACTACAACTGAAACGTTATGGTAGAGTGCATACTACAACTGAAACGTTATGGATATCTGCACCCTACAACTGAAACATTATGGTAGACTGCATGCTGCAATAAAAATATTACTGTAGACTGCATGATACAACTGAAAAGTTATAGTAAACTGCAAGCTACAATAGAAAGATTATAGCAGACAGCATACTATTACGTTATGGTAGACATAATACTGTAGAAACATTATAGTAGACTGCATGCATCAACTAAAACGTTATGTTAAACTGCATGCTATAATAAAAACATTATGGTTTACTGCAAGCTAAAGTAGAAACGTTACCACAGACCGCATGCTAAAATAGAAAGATTATGGTAGACCGTATGTTACAACAGAAAAGTTATGGTAGACTGCATGCTAAAACTGAAACATTATGGTAGACTGCATGCTACAATAGAAACTTTAATGTAGACTGCATTCGACAACAGAAAAGTTCTGGCAGACTGCAAGCTTAGATAGTCACATTATAGAATATTGCAAGCTACAACTGAGAAATTATGGCTG
Organism: Sepiola atlantica; assembly: GCA_963556195.1. Lineage (NCBI taxonomy): Eukaryota > Metazoa > Mollusca > Cephalopoda > Sepiida > Sepiolidae > Sepiola > Sepiola atlantica. The sequence goes on from OY744522.1 coordinate 48,294,384, forward strand.
ACATAATACTACTGTAACAACATTATGGTAGACTGCATGCTACAACTAAAATGTCATGGTAGACTGCATGCGTCAACTTTAGCGTTATGGTGCACTGCATACTACAATACAAACAATAGTACAGCTGAAACGTTATGGTAGACTGCATCTTACAGATAAAATGTTTTTGTAGACTGCATAAACATTATGGTCAGATGCATACTAGGATTAGAACTATATAGTAGACTGAATCCTAAAAAAAGAAACAATATGGTATACTGCATGCTACAATAGAAACATTATAGTAGACTGCATACTACAAAAGAAACATTACGTTATACTGCATGCTACAATAGAAACATAATAGTAGACTGCATGCTAAATTAGAAACATTATGGTAGACTTCATCCTACAACAGAAATGTTATGGTAGACTGCATGCTACAAAAGAAACAGCATGGTATACTGCATGCTACAATAGAAATGTTATGGTAGACTGCATGTTACAATAGAAACATTATAGTAAACTGCATGCTGAAACGTTATGGTAGAGTGCATACTACAACTGAAACATTATAGTAGAGTCTATGATCTAACTGAAGCGTTATAGTAAACTGTATGCTGCTATAGAAACGTTCTGGTAGACTTCATGCTGCATTAGAAACGTTATGGTAGACTGCATTCTGCTATAGAACCATTATAGTAGACTGCATGCTGCAATAGACACGTTATGGTAGTCTAGAATGTGGCAATAGAAACAGTATGGTAGACTAGAATGCGGCAATAGAAACAGTATGGTAGACTGCATCCTAGAACTGAAATGTTATGGTAAACTTCATTCTACAATAGAAACAGCATGGTAGACTGCATCCTACAACTGAAACGTTATGGTAAACTTCATTCTACAATAGAAACATTATGGTAGCTTGCATGCTACAACTGAAACGTTATAGTAGAGTGCAACTACAACTGATACATTATGGATATCTGCACCCTAAAACTGAAACGTTATAGAAGACTGCATGCTGCAATAGAAATCTTATTGTGGATTGCATGCTTAATTTGAAACATTATGGTAGACTGCATGCTACAACTGATGGTTATGGTAGACTGCATGCGGCTATAGAAACATTATAGTAGACCGACTGCCACAATAGAAATGTTATGGTAAACTACATGCTACAATAGAAACATGAGGGTAGATCGCATAGAAACATTATAATAGATAGTTTGCTTCAATAGTAATTCTATGGTAAACTGCATATCAAAATAGATACATAATGGTAGACTGCATGCTACAACTGAACGTTATGGTAGACTGCATGCTGCTATAGAAACATTATAGTAGACTGCATGCTACAATAGAAACATAATGGTAAACCGCATGCTAAAATAGAAACGTTACAGTATACCACATGCTACAATATAACTGTTAAAGTAAACCACAATCTTACAACAGAAACGTTATAGTAGACTGCATGCTACAATAAAAACGTTATGGTAAACTGACTGCTAAAATAGAGACCACATGCTACAATAGAAATGCCATTGTAGACTGCATCTTACAATAGAAAATTTATTGCAGACTGCAGTTGAAACGTTATGATAGACTGCATACTACTGTAGAAACATTATGGTAGACTTCATGCTACGACTGAAACGTTATGTTAGATTGCATGCTACAATAAAAACATTATGATAGATAGCATTCTACAATTGTAACTTTATGGTAAACTGCATATTATAATAGAAATATAATGATATACTGCATGCTACAATAGAAAAATTATGGTAGAGTGAATGCTAGAACTAAAACACTATGGTAGATTGCTTGCTACAATAGAAACGTTCTGGTAGAGTGAATGCTCGAACTGAAACGTCAAAGTAGAGTGCATGCTACAATAGAAACGTTAGAGTAGACTGCATGCTGCAATATAAATGTTATAGTAGATTGCATGCTATGAATGAAACGTTATGGTTGACTGCATGCTACAACTGTAACGTAATGGTAGACTGCATGCTACAATTAAAAAGTTATCGTTTACTGCATGCTAAAATAGCAACATTATTGTAAATTGCATACTCCAATATAAACATTATTTTAGACTGCATGCTACGACTGAAACGTTATCAGAGGATTACATGCTAGAATAGAAAAATTATGTAAGACTCCATGCTACAACTGAAACGTTATTGTAGACAGCATGCTACAACGTAAACGTTATTGTAGACAGCATGCTACAACGTAAACGTTATTGTAGACAGCATGCTATAATAGAAACATTATGGTAGATAGCATGCTACAATAGAAACATTATTGTAGACTGCATGACAATACACATGTTATGGTAGACTGCATGCTACAATAGGAATGTTATTGTAGACTGCATGCTACAATACAAACGTCATTATAGACTGCATCTTCCAACAGAAACGTTATTGTAGACTGCGTACTACTTTAGAAATATTATGGTAAACTGCATCCTACAACAAATGGAAAACTGCATGCTACAATATAAACATTATGGTAAACTGCATGCTAAAACTGAAACGTTATGGTAAAGTGAATGCTAGAACTAAAACACTATAGTAGAGTACATGCTACAATAGAAACATTCTGGTAGAGTGAGTGCTCCAAATGAAACGTTAAAGTAGAGTGCATGCTACAATAGAAACCTTAGAGTAGACTGCATTCTGCAATATAAATGTTATGGTAGACTGCATGTTACAACTGAAACGTTATAATTAACTGCATTCTAAAACTGAAACATAATAGTAAACTGCAAATTACAATAGAAATGTAATGGTAGACTGCATGCTACAATTGAAAAATTATGGTTCACTGCATGGTAAAATAGCAATATAATGGTAAACTGCATACTCCAATATAAGCATTATTTTAGACTGCATGCCACGACTCAAACGTTATAATAGACTGCACGCTATAATAGAAACATTATATAACACTCCATGCTACAATAGATACGTTATTGTAGACTGCATGCTACAATGGAAACATTATGGTAGACTGCATACTACAATAGAAACATTATGGTAGACTGCATCCTACAACAGAAATGTTATGGTAGACTGCATGCTACAATAGAAATATTATAGTAAACTGCATTCTGAAACGTTATGGTAGAGTGCATGCTACAACTGAAACGTTATGGTAGACTGCATGCTGCTATAAATACGTTATGGTAGACCACATCCTACAATAGAAACATTATGGTAAACTACATGCTACAATAGAAACATCATGGTAGAGTGCATGCTACAATAGAAACATTATGGTAGACTGCATGCTACAACTGAAACGTTATGGTAGACTGCATGCTGTTATAAAAACGTTATGGTAGACCGCATCCTACAATAGAAACATTATGATAAACTACATGCTACAATAGAATTGTTATGGTAAACTGCATGCTCCAATAGAATCGTTATGGTAGACGACATGCTACGATAGAAACATTGTGGTAGACCACATGCTACAACAGAAACGTTATTGTAGACCACATGCTACAATAGAAACGTTATGGTTTACTGACAACTTAAATAGAGACGTTATGGTAGACCACATGCTACAACAGAAACGTTATTGTAGGCTACTTGCTACAATAGAAACGTTATGGTTTACTGACAACTTAAATAGAGACGTTATGGTAGACCACATGCTACAACAGAAACGTTATTGTAGGCTACTTGCTACAATAGAAACGTTATGGTTTACTGACAACTTAAATAGAGACGTTATGGTAGACCACATGCTACAACAGAAACGTTATTGTAGGCTACTTGCTACAATAGAAACGTTATGGTTTACTGACAACTTAAATAGAGACGTTATGGTAGACCACATGCTACAACAGAAACGTTATTGTAGGCTACTTGCTACAATAGAAACGTTATGGTTTACTGACAACTTAAATAGAGACGTTATGGTAGACCACATGCTACAACAGAAACGTTATTGTAGGCTACTTGCTACAATAGAAACGTTATGGTTTACTGACAACTTAAATAGAGACGTTATGGTAGACCACATGCTACAACAGAAACGTTATTGTAGGCTACATGCTACAATAGAAACGTTATGGTTTACTGACAACTTAAATAGAGACGTTATGGTAGACCACATGCTACAACAGAAACGTTATTGTAGGCTACATGCTACAATAGAAACGTTATGGTTTACTGACAACTTAAATAGAGACGTTATGGTAGACCACATGCTACAACAGAAACGTTATTGTAGGCTACATGCTACAATAGAAACGTTATGGTTTACTGACAACTTAAATAGAGACGTTATGGTAGACCACATGCTACAACAGAAACGTTATTGTAGGCTACTTGCTACAATAGAAACGTTATGGTTTACTGACAACTTAAATAGAGACGTTATGGTAGACCACATGCTACAACAGGAACGTTATTGTAGGCTACATGCTACAATAGAAACGTTATGGTTTACTGACAACTAAAATAGAGATGTAATGGTAGACCGCATGCTACAACAGAAGTGTTATTGTAGACTGCATCTTACAACAGAAATGTTATGGTAGACTGCATGCTAAAGCTAAAACGTTATGGTAGACTGCATACCACTGTAGAAACATCATGGTAGACTGCATGCTACAACTGAAACGTTATATTAGATTACATGCTACAATAGAAACGTTATGGTAGACTGCATGCTCCAACTGAAACATCATGGTAGACTTCATACTACTATAGAAGGATCATTGTAACTCATGTACTACAATTGAAACACTGTGGCAGAGTACGCAGAAATAAATGTATATTTTAGAATAAAGTTATATCCTTTATTCTGATGTAGAGATTGGCTAATTGCCAATATAATTTTATCATAAACATGCATTTTTAAATAATTTGTAGTTTACCCAACCTCATTCCCTTTCTTGTACCTAAAAGTGAAGTTTAGCAATTGTACCTTTCGCCCATTCACAAACTAATTTCTAGTTCCCATCCCACCATTCATGATCATCTTCTTTGTAAAATTATATATATTATTGTAATTTGACTTTTTATATCTTTTGATCGTTATTATTCGTATTATTTAGAATCCTTCCACACACACACGAACATATATATATATATATATATATATATATATATATATATATATATATATATATATATATATATATATATATATGAAGCAATCCAACAAATACTTGCTTGAACTTTGAATTCTAATAAAATTTGATTGACACCTTATTTTATTACTTCATTTTATATTATGATATATATATATATATATATATATATATATATATATATATATATATATATATATATATTAGCTTGGATGAAAGATCCAACAGTTAATAAATATTATAGAAAAGAAAAATATAATATTCCAATTGTAGAATCTTCTTTATTATTTATAGTCAGCATTTAAGTCAATGAGAATTTCCTCCTGGCACAGTGTAAGCAAAATTTATCAATAAGTTAAAAAAATATAAATCATAACATTGGTTGTAAAATATAAGTCATAACATTGGTTGTAAAATATAAGTCATAACATTGGTTGTAAAATATAAGTCATAACATTGGTTGTAAAATATAAGTCATAACATTGGTTGTAAAATATAAGTCATAACATTGGTTGTAAAATATAAGTCATAACATTGGTTGTAAAATATAAGTCATAACATTGGTTGTAAAATATAAGTCATAACATTGGTTGTAAAATATAAGTCATAACATTGGTTGTAAAATATAAGTCATAACATTGGTTGTAAAATATAAGTTATAACATTGGTTGTAAAATATAAATCATAACATTGGTTGTAAAATAAAGTCATAACATTGGTTGTAAAATATAAATCATAACATTGGTTGTAAAATATAAGTCATAACATTGGTTGTAAAATAAAGTCATAACATTGGTTGTAAAATATAAATCATAACATTGGTTGTAAAATATAAGTCATAACATTGGTTGTAAAATATAAGTCATAACATTGGTTGTAAAATATAAGTCATAACATTGGTTGTAAAATATAAGTCATAATATTGGTTGTAAAATATAAGTCATAACATTGGTTGTAAAATATAAGTCATAACATTGGTTGTAAAATATAAGTCATAACATTGGTTGTAAAATATAAGTCATAACATTGGTTGTAAAATATAAGTCATAACATTGGTTGTAAAATATAAGTCATAACATTGGTTGTAAAATATAAGTCATAACATTGGTTGTAAAATATAAGTCATAACATTGGTTGTAAAATATAAGTCATAACATTGGTTGTAAAATAAAGTCATAACATTGGTTGTAAAATATAAGTCATAACATTGGTTGTAAAATATAAATCATAACATTGGTTGTAAAATATAAGTCATAACATTGGTTGTAAAATATAAGTCATAACATTGGTTGTAAAATATAAGAATGTGTAAACTGCAGTTCTTCATTTTTTTTTTAATTATTTCAAAAATAATTTTATTTCTTTTCATTTATTTATTCAAAACTTCTCCCCACTGAACATATTGTACCATGAAGAAAATCTTATTGAATTAAACCTATAAAGATTTAATTACCAATTGGAATGTTTTCTTTTTCTTTTGAATAATATATTAAGGCAGCAATTGTTCATTCGAACATATACACCATTTAAAACATTAAACAATTGTGTTCTTATTAAATTGATTAAACACTCCCAGGTTTTTTCTTATGAGTCTTCTAAAGACACAATCTGAACTGTGGTGGAACTGCCAGAATTTAATTACTGTCCAAGTTAACCGAAAATATACTTGTATATTTCAACTCGTTGAGCATTTCAAACAATTCTTCCTGCATACTTTCAAATAATTAATTAAAATCAGAATGTTTAAATAAAAATTAACAAGAATTTTCTAATATAAAGCTACGAGCAAAATATTTGGGGCCATCCTGCATTTTTTTTAAGAAAGAAACTTCAAAAAGTGAGAGTGAGTTTTTTCAATGCTTGAGAATGCTTAAATAAATCTGGCATACACTGTTTTTCAAAAACATTATCGTAGACTGCATGCTACAATACTAAGAATTTGGAAAGCAGTAATTTAGGCAGTTATTTGGTTTATGAACAAAAGCTAAATATGATGGTGTTACACGATAATATTTAATAGTTAAGTGCTTATTTTATGTCGGAATAAAAGCAAATATACCAGTGTAAAGTGCTCTAATGGTTGCAAGTAGTTACTTACAACCATTAGAGCACTTTGGCTCGCATTGCTTATATGCATGTTATTTGCATGCATTCCACGCTTTGCATGTAGCCGGGTTAATCTACTTTATAGACGGGTTGCCATGCATGCTAGCATTACAGATGTCGCCTTGCATAATAAGGGAGCTTGTCATACTTTACATATTCCCTCTTTCTTTTAAGAATGTGGTCAATTGGAGGGAAGTTTTTGAATATTCGTATGGCGAACCCTACATATGTGGAGATATTGTGATATTCCTGGACTACGACTTAGGTCCTAGTTTGGTGTTAGTTGAATTGTTTGTATTGGCTTTCATCAACTTCCATCATGGGAATTCCATTCTCTCCAAGCCACCTGTATTCTCCACCTCCATTTTCTCTAATGTGATTCTTGGAGGTTTGGACTCCAATCTGCAGCAACAAGTATGATCCATTTGTTGGATTGTAAATGTCAGATTCCAACCTCTGTTGGATCATTTGATGTATTCAGCACCTGTAGAACTGCCTCTGGGTTAATACAGGATATCCATAACTAGGTTTGTCTTTTGAAAGAAACCACAGTTTTGCTGGGTTAATGTGTACACGGTATTGCCTGTTGCCTAGCACCTCCACAACTCTCCCAGTATTTAACCATTGATGTGGGTATGGACTGGTTAAGTTCTATATCTGAACCGATTCCTCAATCTCTAACCCCCAAAGTGAATAACTGTCTGTTATGGGACTTTTCATTTGTCTTGTTTTTATTAACCATTGCTAACTCCCTATATCAGCTGACCCCCCCCCCCCACACACACACACAATTGCTTATGAATTTCGTATTTGTGCTGAAAGGCTGAGAAATGGCAGTTTATAACATGGCCATACAGTATCTTCACTGGAGACCTGCCCATGTCTTGAATGGGTTAAGAGGAACATCGCCATGCAGTCATAACTGAAGTGGCTCTGCGATCATGACTGGGGTGGCCATGCGATCATGACTGTGGTGGCCATGCGATCATGACTGTGGTAGCCATGCGGTCATGACTGGGGTGGCCATGCGGTCATGACTGGGGTGGCCATGCGGTCATGACTGAGGTGGTCATGCGGTCATGACTGATAGCCATGCGGTCATGACTGGGGTGGCCATGTGGTCATGACTGAGGTGGTCATGTGGTCAGTGCTATTCATGAATGTTTATTTGGATATTTTGACTGCTACTTCTGGCAGTCCATTTTTCTGGGGATAGTATTCATCTCATCATTCCCCAATTATTAAGAAACACATTATATTTCTGAGAATTGAATGGTAGTTCTTCATCAAACAATATTTCTTCTGAGGCATTGTATGGGCAGAACTAATTCCGTAGAGGGTCACATGCTGTTCTGGCCTTTCCGGATGACATAAGGGAAACTTCTATTCATCCCATATACCAATCTTCATATATCATGTAATTCTTCCATCACAGGTTCAAGAAATTTATGACTGTCTTTTTGGAAATGGGAATTTGTGATTCAACGGTGGTATTAAGGGTTCCTGTGACATGGCTATTACATTGCATGTTTGGCATTGAGCTCTAGTCTGTCAAATACTCACATCTAACCCTTGCCAAAATATGTCTAGTCCAACACCCTGGTCGATGTGCTGTGTAACCCTTCTTTCCCAATGATATGGAACTGAGATTTGGGTATTGATCATTGTTGGTGTTATCCCTGGAATGAAAATGCTGTTCAAGGGGTTTTCTTTCATGCTGGACTCCAAATGCTTCAGCATCCATTGCTCCAGTTGAGTTCTATTGTTCTCTGTAGGTGTACATGGAATGTGAGTCAACTTGGGTGGGATGGTCAATTTTTTATTGTCACTGGTTGCCACCCTCTGCTGTAATATTGGGTTGCAAAGTTAGCAGCTAGTAGACCTAGATCCTTCAAGGCTGATGTGTTTTTCTGATATGGACCTTTTGTATCTCAGGTCTGCCGTAACATGTTTTTGTGCGCTCCCTTGGTAGCAATGAGCTATCTTTGCTATAACAGCTGTCCTGTGACAGAGTTGAGCGTCTTGGCTCCCACCACAACAAACAACAACCTATTCGTCTCTGGGATACATGCTATCCTAAGCTCATTTCAGAACTTCCAGATCCATTAGTGTGCACCAGGTTGATATCGGCTGCATCCAGTTCTATTTTAGATCTTTCCCATTTTCTGACATAAGACGTGTTCGCCTGGCCATAACGTCCTTCCTTTCGGAGTAGAACGTTTTCTTTGTGCAGTTTAATCAGTTGTCGCATAAGCTGCAAATATTTCTGGTGAATAATCAGTTTTGTCTCCTTGTTCCAATGTTTTAAGCAGTCAATCGAATGTAAATAAGTTTTGCAGTTCAAAAACTAGATATCCAAGGTTCAAGATCCTGGTCGATGAAAAGGCTGATGTGTTTTTCTGACTTTAATTTATATGGGGTAAGGTACACGATAAGTCATGAAAATGAAAGGCCGTGGTAGACAAAATGTTTGAAAAAAGACATTAGCAACACCATATAAAGTGCTCAAATGGCTGTAAGCAACTGAGCAAAGTCTCTTGTTAGTTTTGCTTATACGTGTGTTATTTGCACACATAGCGTAATGTTGTTCTATTTTATGGCTGGTGTTGCTTTTACGGACGTTTTCCCGTATAATAAAGCTGGCTGTCTTACTCTACAACTAAAAAAATAAAATATCTCATTTTAAGGTAGTTAAGAAATGCAGGATTACCCCACTCTGTAGTGTGTGTGTGTGTATATATATATATATATATATGGGGTAAGGTACACGATAAGTCATGAAAATGAAATGCCGTGGTAGACAAAATGTTTGAAAAAAGACAAACGGAAAACAGGTTAGAATGCAGAAGAAAAACAAAAAACAAGAGATTTGACCGGTTTCGTTCGTATTATCGAACGTCTCCAGAAAAACTTTTTCTGAAGACGTTCGATAATACGAATGTAACCGGTCAAATCTCTTGTTTTTTGTTTTTCTTCTGCATTCTAACCTGTTTTCCGTTTGTCTTTTTTCAAACATATATATATATATATATATATATATATATATATATATATAATAAAGGCAAGTCTGGTTAAAAACAACAGAGTCTTCCCTTTTCTTGTATAGCATTCAACATCGGAACTAACATATGAAACGTTTTCCACAAGTAAAAAAAAAATCTAATAAACAACAAATTAATCTAAATAAATAAATATACAAACTAATGTATAAATAAATATAATTAAATTGCACTTTGTTTGTTTTTTTCTCTGCCAAAATTATAGACTATAATAATTAAACAACCTAAAAACAAAACAACAACAACTGAGCAAAAATTAACTCCTGACAATGTGAAGATCGAAGGTGCTTGAGATGGGCCAAAAAACAACCATCGGATTCATACTCCATCAATTACAAGCAGAAACATTAAAGATAGCTGACAGACAATTAAAAAAACTACAAAAAAAGGAAGACTCTATCGTCTTTAATCAGACTTGTCTCGATAACAATTTGCTGCCAATATATATATATATATATATATATATATATATGACAAATAATTACAAATATGAAAAAGGTAAACATGACTTAAATAAAGATTTCATACAAAAAGAATTTCCAGTCCTGATCTATATCATATTGTCTATATCATATTGTCTATATCATATTATCTATATCATATTGTCTATATCATTATTGTCAAATATGTTCACCTTTTATCATACAAATATATATAACCCTGCTGTATGTGACTGTAAAATACAAATAAAACCAATCTAGTCTGACTTGGATGTGTATGCAGGTGCTCATTGTCCGGCTTATGCGGATCCACTACGAATATGACTCCTGGCAGACAGAAACCCCATCCAGATGACCTGTCAACTGGACCGACCACAGAAGGGCCAAGAAAAATCATCCGATGCGTGAGTGCAACAAAGCAAGAACCCCATCAACTGTTCTGTGTTGGGTTCCAACCTTCTCCAATGACAAACATCTTTGAATTCTGGAAGCTGATATCAACTACTCCAAATGACTGGGCTGTTAATGGCGTCATTCTCATGTGTCTTCTTTTACCGCATCGATAAAAGATTTGTTTGCGTTTTGGAATTCATTCCAACAGATTTAACATTCAAAAAGAAAATGGCAAGAAAATGATTTCAAAGACTCCATTTTTTTTTCTTTTTTGAACGTGCATGCCTATATACATTATTTATAAATATATTTATATAACATATATATATAACATATATATGTCGTCTTATGTATGCCTGCATGGTCTCGATGTATGAGCTGAAAGTATCTATATGTAAAATCTTGTGTATATTTCTTGTTTTATTTTGTTGGGGATTTTTATTCATATTTCAGTTATTTTTAAATGGACTATTTTCCTTTTTTTGTTTCTTATATATATTTATATCTTTATATTATATTAGACAATTTGCTGAGACAAAGAATGCATTAGAGCTGTAGAAAGAACAAATATTTATTAAAAAATTGCTCAATAAATATGAAGAGCCAATATAACTTTAAATGAGTTTACTACATGGATTTCACCAAACTGGGATTTTCTTTAGTAAACATTTGCTTACTTATTCGATTTATATATATATATATATATATATACAGGGTGGGCCAAAATAAGGGTCCTATCTTTAAATTTGAATAACTTGAATTTGAATAACTTCCACAAAATAAAAGTTAAACTCACCAAACTTTATGTGTGTGTAGACTGACCCTTCCGAGATTTTTTGAAATAAACAAAACAAATTTTAGCCGAAAAACACTTCTTAAAACTTACAAAAACTAAAGTATTGTTTTTTACACTGTTTTGAGTTTTTTAAGCAAAAATAATGTTTTCTAAATGAGGGTACGTTCCTTAGGGCTAATACGGCTCATGCTTCCTTCGGAAGGGGTCCTTTACTTATTCTAAAAAAAAAAATTAAAAAAATAAATAAATAAAAAAGTTATGAATTTTTAAAAATAGGACCCTTATTTTTGCCCACCCTATATATATATATATATAATATAAAGATAGAATTAGAATTTACAAACATCACATGATTCTATTGTCACCTCATGTTCTCAAAATGACGTCCAATTTTGTCCGGCACTGCTGACAACACGGAGCAATGGAATCGCATACATCACAAAACAATTCCTCTGGTATTTGCGCGCATTCACATTCAATCAATACCTTTACATCTGCGACTGTTTCAGGTTTTATAGTGTAAACCTTGTCTTTTAGATATCTCCATAAAAAAAAAAGTCATGGGGTGTTAGGTCTGATGAATGCAGAGGGTATTCAATAAAACTCCTTCTTCCAATTCACCTGGTAAGATATCATCAAAGAAGGATCTAACATTTTCAAAGTTTAGTCGCACTGACATCATTAAAACCAGGATTTAAATTATTTGAATAAAAATTAATGACCATGATAGTCTTCTAACTTAACAATATTTTTTATAATTGTACAATTGTACAAAGTATGTATACATCTTTCTGAG
>OY744522.1:48312077-48462077 GCA_963556195.1 Sepiola atlantica
AAAATATCATCTAAGCTGATGGCTTTACCAGCCTTAAAGGCACTGATGCTGATATTAAGCTCTTCAAGTAAAAACGGCTAAGTAAGTCGATCTATGTTTGGTCCTTGCTGTTTGCTAGTGCATTTCCCATTGAGTAACAATTGATGTGGAACTTGGTTGGCAGTGATGGTGTACTGCTGTTGTCTTTGTCATATCAGTTGTCTCCAACAGATTTTGTCATTTCTGTTGGTGATCATGAGTCTCACATACTTCGATGGTACTTTCAGCAAAGGAGTCAGATTCATAGAGCTGCTTGTATTGCTTATATAATTTGCTCCTTTGGGCATCGAGTCCAGGTATTATTGAGTGTGGCAGCCTCTTGAAATTTTCTTCTGGGATGCTTGACATACAAACCTGGTGTAGCTGTCATAGTTTTTAGGATACACTGGGAGATGCGCAACTTTCCTTTCAAGATCTTCTTGGAAGCCAAGCCACTTCGCTTTCTTAAAGTTGAATCTCCTTCGGAATGGAACTGGGGTTGGGGTGATTGCAGCATTGATTGTGATGCCGATGAAGTGGTGTTGTGTTTCGGCAATGGTTCCAGCATCAGCTTTTTGTTCAGTCCGGTGATGTTTGGATTGTACCTTGCTTTCCATCGTCTGCTGTTGAATGACTTTGGTTGCTTTGCATCGTGGACACAAATTAATCTGATTGGTTTGGGCCCATGCTTCCACTCCATCTCCATCCGCATTATTTTTGGCATATCCCCAGATGGTGATGGCATATCTGGCATCACAAGTAATGTGGGAGGTGGTTTATAGACTGAGGGGATAGTGATTCTTCTTAGCACAGGCGTTAGGACTTCGATGTTATTTTCATCGATCTTTGATGTTGACTCAATGATTGTCCCATTTTCTACTAGTATGATGCTTCCATGTTTCCCATGTGGTCTTTCTATCATAATGGTCATTCCATCCACATAAGGGCAGGATGTTTAGGCTCACGGTGGGTTTCTTGTAGGCAAAGAATATCACACTGATGCTCTCTACATATTTTACAAGTTCTTTGTTTGGGGATAGTCCTTCAATCTTTAAGGATATGGTGGTCAATACTGGTTTTGAAGGTGTGCGTTGGTCTCTCTTCATACTTCGGACTGGTAAGTTACTGACATTCGTTGAGCTTATGGACATCGCTTGTCTTTTGGCTTACTTCAAAGTGTTTGGTAGAATTTGCAGGTAATAGTAGTAATTACTTGACAGCGATCGCAACGTGAACGCTTGTAACTTGATCGCGGATAAATGTGTGAAGCAAACAAAGTTATTATTTGAAGCCGCATATATCATTAGCAAAGAAAAAAGAGTCTGAAGCAGATATGGGAAAAAGACAATTTAATGACGTGATTTGAACACATCAGCAAAGTCAAACTGACTGATACATTTTCAAATGTGATAAAATCATCAAAAACTGATGTTTCATGATATACTCCATTCGCTCTTGGTTTTGACTTGTAAATGACCTGCTTGAGCATTCCTTGCTCTTCAGCTGAGATGTGGTGATTGTACTACTTGTAAATCCGACTGACACGCATTACATGTCTGTGAGTTAGGTATAACTATCGAAAACTGACACAGCCGACCAGCATGAAATTGTTGCCATCGTCCACAAAAAGGATTTTACCCATGTGGCATTATTTTTGGCAGGATAAAATAAGCAGATACTTTTTGATCGCATGTGTTATTTAAATGATTGGTTGGTTTTACAGCATATCAACCCTTTTCGATGTTATTTAATGACGAATTCAGTCATTTGGGTAAAAAGGTTTTATGCTTCAAATTCTTAATATTTTCATATTTATTCATGCTATAAATATTTTGTATAGGATTCGTTTGTAGATTAATTTTTTCCTGGGCAAACATCACATTAATGCAGATGCGTCCCACGGGTCGCTCCTTGGACCTTTATTATTCCTGATTTTCATAAACGACCTCCCTGATGCAATCGTGTCCGAGATGGGTATATTTGCTGATGACGTCACACTCTATTGTTGACGTGCGGGCAAATCAAACCGCACATATCCAAATCAAATGCTGACCTCCAGTCTTTAGTGGAATAGGGAAAAAATGGATGCATCCCTGTGCTTGTTTTACAAGTACTTCAATGGAATGTGCTCTGACGAACTTGCTGCATTTGTGTCCCCTCAACATAAATACACACGACAAACCTGACAAGAAGCAAAATCCCACCCCTTCACTGTAGAGGTTCCCTGATGCTGGAAAGCTTTCTACTCTAATAGTTTCTTTCTTTGAACCACTTGCCTTTGGAATTCCCTCCCTGTTTCTCTGACTGTACTAACATACATAAATTTAAATGTAATGCGAACAAACATCTTGCTGCACAACTCCCCACTTAGGATGCACCTATAAATCTCACCCCTAATTCACAGTAGCCCTTACGTCTCAGTGTCTTGTTTGGGGTGAATAAAAGTTATATATATAGGTTTGGTTTGGTAGTTTTGTTTTACGGCATATCAACCCTTTTTGGGTTATTTAATGCCGAATCTGGTCATTATAGTAAAAGGTTTTATGCTTCAAGTTCTTTATATCTTCAAATGTTTAATCATCGTTTTTGGTTTGGTAGTTTTGTTTTACGGCATATCAACCCTTTTTGGGTTATTTAATGCCGAATCTGGTCATTATAGTAAAAGATTTATGCTTCAAGTTCTAAAAATAAAATAAAAAAGGGGAGGGAGAAAGGGAGAGGGGCTTTTGTTTTTGGTTTTGTAGAACATAATTAAGTTTTACAAAAAAAAAAAAAAAAAAAAAAAAACGTCAATGTAGGTGAATTTCGTCTCAGGGAGCCACAGGGCAGCCTGATCTGGTATCACCAGTATATATATATATATATATATATATATATATATATATATTGTAAACAAATAGTCTGCAAACGATGGAAAACTGACAAGTTGTACCACTCAGGGATCAGAGTAATGGCAACTAAAGGGTGACTCCACATCCCCCCCCCCCCAACTCCCAAATTGGGGTCTCACCATTGGATGCAGATTCATGTCATACCCAGGGCGGTTGGAGGTACAGAGAGATTGAGTAGTTGATAGAGTTGGGAAACAGGGTGGTCATAAAAGAAAGTAGAAAGAGTCAGGAAAGATGAATAGTGAGATGGGGATGAACAACTTTTTTTTATGGAAATCGCTTTAGACAAGGCATGAAGCCACTTGATGTAAGGAGCTAAAAAGAATGAAAGATGATTATCGCAAAGACAGGAGATGCCTAATGACTTGAGTCTTAAAAAGACCAAGGCTATAGGTAGGAGGAAAACAGTCAGCAGGAAGAGAGTTCCATAAGCCTGCAGTTCTTGGAAAGAAGCTACTAGAATAGGAAGCTGTATTACAATGAAGTATCAAAACAGTGAATTGATGAAGACCACTGGACCTAGTCAAACGAACTAGAACAAAAGAAGCAGGGAATAGATCACACAATTCTGATGAACACATGCCATAATAGTATTTATAGAAAAGATTGAGACCAACAACATCACATTTAAGGCAGTTCCATGTCTTACCGAGAACACATTCTATGTAGCCCATGGACGGGACCTTGATGAGTTAGAGTGGACCTGGGAGTAATGACAACTAAGCAGTGACTTAACACTTTTCAAAGCTCCAAAACCAAAAGGATCACCACCAGATGCACTTTAAGCTCATGCCTAGGACCTTATTTGAATGCTAATATATATATATATATATATATATATATATATATATATATATATATATATAGTAATCCACAGACAGCTGTTTCATCGTCTACAATCCATCACTGTGACTAAGTGTAGCAAGTATATCCATACAGAAATTTTAAGCCCGAATGGCTGGTCACATCCAAATGGGATCAGTAGCTGAGCACCCCCATTGTAAGTAGAAGAAATGATACCACTATATATGCCCTTTGTTTACATATATTTTACCACAGTACCAGTAACCGAGAAGAAGGTTATTAGTTATTTCCTCTACCAGTGAACTCAACCTATAAATAGTGGTATAAAATACAGTCGTCCACAGATAGCTGTTTTGTCGTCTATATACATATGATAAACTATAAAACTATAATATATGTGTGAGTATTGATTTACTCCTCTCCAGGAGTTAGGCACAAGGCCAGTTTTTATCTTACTCCCACAAGTAAGATGTGACCCAAGGTCGGGTCGGGAAAGTGGGGTTTAAAAATTCCCTGGGCAGCCCCGTCAGCATTCCCCGGTAGGGGCGCCTCAGGCAGTAAGCAATAAACTTACTCCTCCCCAAAGAGGGGAGGCGAAGCCTGGGAGGGTGGACCTCCTAAAACTGCACAGGACAGACCCATAGACCGGCGTAAATCAAGCCTCGAAGGCCAAGACAATACCAGTCTATGGGAGTGCAGTATCCATCGGAACAGATACTACACTTTGATCTTAGCCAAAAGGCCAAGAGGAAGATGGGTATATATTTATATAAATCTATGTAAGAATGTAAAGTGTTTTTAATATATCTGTATCTATAATACATATATTTGATGTTGCTTTTGATGTGTTTTTCTTCACAACATATTTAAAATCTACAATATTTATTCTAAGTTATATTTTCTTATATATTCTCTGTTGATAAACCCTTTAACTTTTTCAATATATATATATATATATATATTATTTTATTTTTTTATTTATTTAAAAACTATATATTATGTCTTTTGATTGTATCCGGATTTCATCGATCTGGTCATTCCAGATCTTCAGCACTGTTCAGTGGGTGAAGACTCAGAGAAAAAAAAAAAACAGATATGGCATGACCAGATCGATGAAACCCGGGTACACCCAACAGACACTGTAATGTATAGTTTTTAAATAACATACTTTATATTAGCTTTTGTAGAACCTATGATTAAGTACTCTATTATTTTCAACTAACTTATGATACATGCTATATATATATATATATATATATATATATATGGTAAAAAAATCTTTGTATGTGAAAAAGGTTTTAGTCCATATGATGTTTCAGTATATTTACCTTCTTCAGAAACGCAAAAGCTAAGGAAAAAAATCAATTTTTTATTAAACATTTTACTTCATTATTACATGATGGGCGTCAGCCAGCTTTGTGTCTATATAAACTACATCTGCACAAATTTATAGTCACTATTTGGAAAGTGTTTCATTAACCTAGCGTAATTTTGGACATTTGTTTAAAATAAAGTGACCAGAATAAAAAATGAGAAAGTTTTTTTTTAAAAAGTTTAAATAATTTATTTAAATATAAATAAGTAAATTTTGAGAACCCACTCCTTTGTGAACCTAAATTTTTGCTGCTTATTTATTTATTTTTTTGAAAACTTCCAAAATGCTACCGTGATTTTATGCGTTTGTAATTTATTACAGACACAAACGTAAAGATGATTGACACTCGTTAAGTTATTATGTAATAAGTAAACAGTCAAATAAATTAAAAAAAAACATTTGTCTGTTATCAAAATGTCTTGAGAGTTTATGACTATTGGGGGTACCCACACCAAAAAAATGTACTTTAAAAATATAATAACGCCTTTTGTAGTAAAGTTTAAAGTTTAAATTTAGTTATACGAAAATGTAAAATTTTCATTTTTTGTAATATCAGTCTACAAAAAATAGATATTTTTTGTTTAAATAATATAATTAAAAACAAAAAATTCTTTATTGATAATATTCAAAATAGTTATGAGTATTTTCTTTTTATTTATAATTGATGATGAGGAGGTGGCAGTGGTTACCGGCAAAGACTGTTGGCTCAACATGCTGTGTTTATGTAGTATCGGGGCCATAACCCCACTTTTATTAAGGATGCTGGTGATCTTCATGTGGTACCTGATTTATCAGGAGAAACAGATATCTCCATTCCCCCCCCCCCCCAAAAAAAAAAAACAGAATCATGCATCTAAACTATTGTAACTTGCCGATTCGTACGCATTTCGTTTTCCCCAGATATTTTTATTTTCTATCCCAGTCTCTTGTTTGAAAAACACATTTTTAATTCATGAGCCAGGCAAAAGCATCTGGCAGGCCAGATTTTACTCATATGCCATAGTTTTGTTCTCTAAGTCATGTTATATGTATTTAGGTAGAAAACGAGGGTACAATATACATAATAACTGAAAAAAAAATCCTTTTATCTGCAAAAGGCTTTATTTAATCCATCTGACGTTTCGGTACAAATCATACCTTCTTCAGAATAGTTGGGATTTTTTTAAATTGCATGATTATCTCCCTTTCGAATTATCTGCCCTTGAATTATTTTTAAGAAAAAAGATGGACGCTTTACTGAACGAATCACTGTTATGATACAAAGAATGGAAAAATACTTGTAATTAAAATTCTAGTGGATAATTTTTTCTACTTTTTTGTACAGTGAGTAAGAATATAACGCTGAATAAGTATATAATATTGTTTTTATAAAAAAATAATTTTTTCGTACGGCCGCTCATCAGCACAACCACCAAATGTTTTATTATCTGAAAAATACAGTACATAAAGGAATGTGTATTCGATTTAATTCTGCTGTTAAAGTACATATTTACCTGTTATCCATATGTTATTTTCTCCGTTTTTGTTTTGTTTTCTTTATTCTATTATTTATATCAAAGGTTATAAACTACATTGTTTTACGTGTGTGTTCAAATTTTTCATACAAAATTAAAATGTTTTCCAGCATTTCTGTCTTTGTAGTCAATTTATTCATTTGTTAATTTTTCTTACTTTAAGGAGAAAAAAAGAATGCACTCTTACTGCTCTGTACATAGCGACAACCCGTAAGGTACAAAGCAGAGATGGGAATCAATCAACATATTCAAAACATTGCTCATTCCCACTCCCTATCTCAGAGATGGGGAGTCATCAGAAAGAAATCTAACTCTTGAAGTCAGTTTTTGAAAAAAGTGACACCAACCCTTGCAAAATTTGCTGACTCCCGATTCCTGACTCTGACTCAAATTTCTCAGCTCTGATACAAAGTTATCTCCCCTTAAACCAACAGCTGCTCCTGTTGTCAGATTACAATTAATAACATGACAGCTCAGAAAAGACAGTGTCCGTTTTTGATCTAGTGGCTGTATACATTCTAAAGAATCCATCATATCAGATAAATAACGGATTTGGTGAATTACAGGAAAAATTGTATCCTGTTCGTTTATGTATCTCCTCATTCAAATTGTCCTCTTTTATTTGTGTCATTTGACTTCACTTATGTTAACTATTTCGCCTGTTGTTTGTCTAATTCTATAGTGTTATCTTAAATGTACAGGATGACCACCCTCCCTCTTCAAATGCAACCCATTGAATCGTTAATAAAATAAACAACCCTTTCTGCAATCCAACCATATTTCATACAAATAAACGTGAGTCTATACCTGACTTGTCCACCAAGTTTCAGTCATGAATGTCCAACAGTCTTTGTTTTATCACCATTAAATAATATGCACACCTGGATACGATGTGTAAAATTGTCAATAAATCTGACACACTCTTCCCTTGGTACTGCTCTCATTTTGATTGTGACAGCCCTTTTTAGTTTAAATAAAAACAGTTTGGGGATTGTTTTAATAGACATTATCTTTTGAACCCCATTCAGGATCACACCTCCTACTGATGAGACTGTCACCAAAGTGTCCCCATATATGATTGAAAGGCAATAAAACAAAGATTGCTAGACATTCATGACTAAAACTTGGTGGGTAAGTCAGGCATAGACTGAAGTATATTTGTATCAAATATGGTTTGATTGCCGAAAGGGTTGTGGATGTTCTTAACGATTCCACGAGAAGGGGGGGGGGGATTTGGGGAGGTCAACCTGTATCAAAGAACTGATGATAGAAAATAAAAAGCTGTTGAAAAAGGATACCAATCTTTATTAACTAAATCTGAGACAAAATCAAGATAAAAGTTATGGATGATGTGTTTAAAGGACATATTGCTGACACTCAGGAAATGTATGAACTGTTGTAATAATTAAGCAACTTGTGTTCAATTTGTTGTATACAATGAATCGTTTATAATGGGTATTGTGTTTTGTTAGGCCCTCAGGCTAAAACTAATATGCATGGTAGAGTTATATACCTTACACCCATGGTCTGCCCTTGGAGACAAGGTCGGCCATAGTTTCAGATGTAAACAAAAATACCTCGTTAAACACCAGACAATCATTGGTGCTTCTGCTGTTTCGCGCCGACATGTTAGGCCTCTCTTAAAAAGAAAATAGCTAAAGAAATATATAAACTTTGTCATGTACTTACGTGGTAGTTTAAAAGAAGACTGTACACCAAAAATTACACAAATTCATCCAGTATTTATTAAATTAAAAATAAAAAACGATTTTATCTTTCGGTAGCCATTTTTGTAAAAAAAATTGAGTTATCTCCCTTGCCTATTTCATAAGATCGTTTTTGTTTTTTTCTTTTTCTTATAATTTAATAAATACTGGATGAATTTGCATATTTTTTCTGTACAATCTTATTTTCATCTAACACGTAGTACATAACAAAGTTTATACATTTTAAAAAATATTTTAATGTTGGGGCGAAACAGCAGAAGCATCCGATCATTATACGTCCAGCAGCTTTTTAAATCATCATCCAACCTGTAAATTGTTTCAATAAATGTGTTAACTTTGATACTTCGTCCATTGATCTTTTTTTGGTCCGTTACTAAACCGATAACAGCAGTTAATACGATAGTCTTGGCATTAAATAACGAAGAAACGGTTGATATGCTGCATAACGGACAATACAATATCATTAACATTATGATTTATACTGTTCGAATCGAGGGTCGTGTCCCCCGATTAAGAGTGTATACGTAAAATCAAGCAATGTTGCATGCAAAGACAGAGTAATAATTAACAAACAAAAGGGGGTAGTTCAAATAAGGTTTATTGAACGTGTGTGTAATGTGGAATGATGACGTGTGTGGTGTGTGTATGTCGATAAGAAACAGTTCTTGAAATGCGTATGTGAAGAAATGAGTCGTGGGAAAAGTCTTTGAAAGCCGTACACAAAGAAAATGAGTTGAGAACTCTTACCGTTGTTTGACCACGTGTTGACGGAATAAACGTGTGTTGGTTGTTGCTTTGCCGAGGCCAGTTGAAGAGAAAAGAGTTAAAGCGCTGGTGTCTGCGTCGTTCTGCAGAGGCCAATTGAAGAGAAGAGAGTGAGACGAAGCGCTGGTGTCAGCGTCGTTCTGCAGAGGCCAATTGAAGAGAAGAGAGTGAGATGAAGCGCTGGTGTCAGCGTCGTTCTGCAGAGGCCAATTGAAGAGAAAAGAGTTAGACGAAGCGCTGGTGTCAGTGTCGTTCTGCCGAGGCCAATTGAAGAGAAGAGAGTGAGACGAAGCGCTGGTGTCAGCATCGTTCTGCAGAAGCCAGTTGAATAGCGAAGAGTGAGACGGAGCGCTAGTGTCAGCGTTGTTCTGCAGAGGCCAGTTGAATAGCGAAGAGGGTGATTTTTCGATTGCACCGGTTTTTATAATCCGAAGGGCAGATAACTCTGGTGTCGCTTTTCAGCGCCACCTGTTGGTGAAAAAGTGACACCTAACGGCCAACCGGTGCAGTTATGTTTTGAAAGGAGGAGGTAACTGCTACAATACTAGTGCATCTGTGATGTAAAAAAAATGATGTCATATATTAAATTTGATTGCTACAAAATCAATAATTATGTAATTACTGCAATGACGTCTGGCATGATTAATTTGTGCATTGTTTTTTTTGTTTTTTCATTTCGTTTGAATATATTTCTTTGTTTTAGTTTTCATGTCGGTTTAGGGCATCTTCAAAATGGTATTTCAGAAAGCTTTTAGAATATTCCCAACAATTTTTGATAAATATTTCTAAAATAAATATTAACAGTGTATCCTCGGTTTCAAGCAAGTAACAGTAGTAGCGAATTATCGGATTTTTTTTTTGCCATTTTGAAAATTGCAGACGGGAACATTTAAAAAAAAATACAAATTGAGAAACTTCTGCTAAAATCAGAATATTTGAAGTAGTCATTTTGAACGAAATTAATTTTATTTTTAGAAGAGAATAATTTGTGCTGAAAAATATTTATTGTAGATAACTATTTATATCATCGTTAAAATTGGTGCATCTTCCTTTTCACCTCCCCATTTCGTGTTTTGCAGAATGATGCCTCCCCGCTCTCGCCCCCCCCCCCCCAGCCTGCGTATATACACATCACTGTTTGTTTTCCCTTTTCTTATGCAGTTGTGCATGTTTTCTCCACAGCAAACTCAAAAAGTTTATTGTTATTTGTCCTTTTTATATTGTCATTCATCCTAAACTCTTTGAAAAAAGGACCAAGTCTATTTTCAGTACCCCGATTAAACTAGCAGCTGAAAGGGACAGGTTTAGTATGACACTGTATTTGACGTAACACAGAGGCCAAATTAATTTGGTCTCAGAATAACATTATTACCATAAAAAAATATCTCAATTTATTTTTACATCTTACAAGATGTCAGGCTTAAAAATGACGAATTTCAAAGTGTCACAATAATAAACCATGTCTACCATTTGTGAATCTATCAACACCAAGGATGCTGTTCCGTTGGTCAGTCGCATTTGACAATCTATGCTGTGAATATGATAAGCCCAAACTGGCCTATGTCACAAAAATTAGTGACCTACATGGGAGAAAGCATCACACTATGTGGTAGGTTTCAGGTGTTAGATGAAACTGTTTGCCATTGTCATCTACTATCATTAGTGATTGTTCGTGGTTCTGGCCTTATGCGTCTAGGTAAAAATTTGTTGCCTGAGGTGGTGCAGAATTACCACTCATAAGTCTTTAACTTAGTAAATTTTGACAAACACGAAATGACAAATACAGAATGTCCTATGGGAAATTGTTCCTTCCCAATTGCTCGGCTTGGATGATCTTTAAAAAAAATCAGGATTTTTGCGGATATAAGTGAGTATGTCTATTGAGTCAACCGTAGAGTTGTTGAGGTGGTTCATAAGATGTATGATATAATCGGGTGTTGGAACGTCTAAAACTTCCTATAGAGGCAAAAGACTGAATGCATCAGCAGTGACAATGCATGAACCAAGCTTGTACTCAATTATGTAATCATAAGCACTCATCAATAGTGACCATCATATGATTCTCAGTGGTAAGGTGTCCAGTGTTGTTTTGTTTAACCAAAGAGGCTGGTAAATGCTTTATGATCCATGATGATACAAAACGAACACCCGAATAGGTAGATAAATTTTTTTATTCCAAACATGATGCCTAGGCCCTCTTTGTCCAATTGACTATAGTTTTTCTCAGTGGGTGACAGCATTCTGGAAGCAAATGCAGCAAGTCTTTCCGCATCAGGTAACGCACGTGACAAAACAGCCCCAACATCATACTGACTGGTATCACAGATCAATACCAGTTCCTTTTCAGAGTCATAATGGATCAAAACATTTGCAATGTACAAAAAATCCTTGGCTTGTTGAAAGGCCGTCGTTTGGGTGGCCCTCCCATCTCCAAGAGACACTTTTCCACTGCAGATAATAGAGAGGCCTAGCTCATCTGTGATGTTTTGGACATACGTGGCATAAAACAGGGATAGGCCTAGAAAAGCCTGGAGTTCTGCCTCATTGTGAGGGTATGGTGCATCCATGTAAGATAGAGATCATCGGAATCTATCCAATTACTCAAGATGAACAATGCCATAAATTTGTACTTGTCCAGACAAATAAAAAGGCCGGATTATAATAACTTCCTCAATAGCCGGTCATGGTTGGTCACATCTTCTGAATCTGTTGAACCTGTTATCATTATATCATTCTGTTAACAGACATGTTGTTCATTTGCAAATCAATTATCCATACAGTTGATACCAGGAGCTGATTGAACTGGTAGAAACTGGGCACATTTGGCTATCCTGACTCAGTGATGTAATATGCTTGAAATAGCATTTTATTTAGTCTTTGGCTATGTCAACATTCACTCTTTGTTTTCTATGAAAAACGCGACATTAATAATAGATGAAAATTGCTGACTTGTGTTGATTATCGTGACACTTTAAAATTAAAAAAAAGTAATCTTTAAGCCTTTAAACTGGCAAACAATTTGTGGTTTGAATTAAAAGTTAAAGGTACATATCAAGTATTATAGTTCCTTTGTGCTCATAAACAAAGACTGCCATATCAAAAAACTGATCTCAGATGGGCAAACTTATTTGTGTATAGTTTTGCTCCTTTCTCAAAAGATAAATATAAAATGTTTAATGTGATTTAATGTTTTTAAATATTGTTAAACACTTATTTGATCTTTTTTGCCAATATCTAGGCTTCAAAATTTGATCCATACACAAGTAGTATACAAGGTAGTATTTGGTACATTGATAACAACATTGTCTCATGAGAAAACTAATGTTTTCCTTTAGTTTAGGTTTAAGAGCACAAATGAACCATAATACTTAACTTTTATATTTATACTTTAACCACAGGTCAGCCATTTTATTGATTAATTATTAATAGAATAAAAAAAATGGCTGATATGTGTTTAATATTGTGACATTCCAAAATTCGAAAACTATTTTCGACTCTTATAACTGCTAAATTTTGTTAAAGTTTAATGGCAAAAATCAAATATATATTTTCTGCCCTAAACAAAAGTAAAACATTCATTTTTTTATGCGCTCGCTCCAGTCATATAAAAGAACTTTTTTTTTTATTAAGATGAATCAGCCACTTGTAATAGATGAATATTGAAGTTTCGGAAGATGTAAAAACAAAAACAAAAAAAACCCTCTACATATCAGTAGTAAAAAAGAATGAATGAATAAATAAATGGAAATAAAGTTAGAACTGCCACAAGGGGGATAACTCTGGTAAACTTAAATTGTCTAAAATATTATTGTTATAAAAATTAAATAATTTCTTAATTTTTCTAATCGTTAGTATAGAAATAACTAACTTTGGCTGCGTGGATAATAAAGCAAGAGGATAAAACTGATCTTTAGAGGTGCCACTAAGCCGGACATTTTTAACAGACAATACTTTTTCAAAATGCTTAGACATAAAAAGGTAATGTTTGATATCAGTCAAGAACAATAAACATATACCATTATGTTTTTATATACTAGTGTTCATCATCCTTTTTCAAACACATCATTAAAATATCACTCCAATATAATTAAAAACGTGTAGTTAATTTTTTTTTAAATTTCAAAGTTTTTATACTTACACTTAACATGCTTACTGTACAATAATGAAGAATTCAAAGAGTTTGTCTACTTAATTATGATACAAAATGTGATAAATGTTCAAGCTCACCCTATAGAGGCTAATTTCGACATAAACTGTAAGACTAACTATAATATTTTGTAACAAAATGGTTGTCAAATCAAAGGAAAACAAAGCTCTTCTATAAACAACAATATATGTATTTATTTAAGTGACCCACACCGTTGGGTGTAGGTTGCCGAAAGTTAAAACAGTGTCACAGTGAAGGGAGTAATAATAAGTAATAAAGTTCGGCTGCCAAAAGTCTTCAAGCAGTATATCTTCCAGTGGAGATAGCCGGTGCTCAGAATCAAGTTGACCGGGGCAGGGGAGAAAACGTTTGTCTTTGTTGGTGTCTGGAAGCTTTCTGTCACTATTGTGTAATTTCATAATGGTCTGGAAGTAGTCCTTCAAAGGTCCGGTTGAAATTAATATGCCTAGGAGTCTGATTGGTCATCCCCTGAACACACAGCCTCACTAAGGCTGCTCTCCCAAAGAGCAAAGAAATGTTAATGTTTATGATTGCTACAAGCCTCAATCCCAACCTTAACCCTAACAATTATAAGAATTCTTTAACGATTGAAGAAACGAGAAAATAACGTTATTTTCTAAAAAATAACGTTACTCAATTAAGCATTGGTTTCAAAAACTTTCATTTTAGTAACTTTATTCGTTATATAAAGTATAAAGACTTAAAATTTAACCTTTTAAAAAAAAACTAAACTATGTGATCTTATTTGTATTGGAGTGAAATTAAAATTTTTTAACATTAAAATAATTGTCTCTTATACGTGGTTTATCAGCTTTCCTAAAAATGCTGTTTTAGCAATTAACTATTAACTTCTACCTGAAGTTCTTTAGAGTTCATGTTTGATTTAGCAGATATATTTGTCTTTGTTCTTCTTACTATTTTACTTACTGCAATGAAACCGAAGGGTTTAAGAAAAAGGGGGGGGGGGTTGTATATTAAAAAAAAATACCGCAGAGATTTTTTCATGTAAGCAAAATGTATAAACAAACGAAATAACATTAAACAAATACATAATTTTATTTACAAACAGTATAAACAAATAAAATCGCACACACTTCACCGATTTTTTTCTTGTAAAACCTTCTTTTTTTTTATTGAAACTACTCTGTGTTGTTTGATTTTTCGTATTTATTTTAAGAAAAAAGGGGGTATATTGAAAAACATTGCAAAAAGCGTATCTCTATTTACTTGTGCCCCCCCCCCCCCCCAGAAGGCAGAGTTCTGCGTTGTTTTGTCAATATCTTTCCTGTCCCCGGTCAGTTAAGGAGAAACCCTTCTAGACTGAGGCAATTATAATTTTTATCCCGATCCAAAGTGCCCCTTTTTGGGTGAGCTGGATTTTCTCTACATTAATTAAATTAGAAATTTATAAAAGAATCCATTTTTAATTTTTTTTAAATTACAAACTTTTTGCCTCCCCATTAGGGCAGATTAGACACACGGTCGGTTTTTAATGTAGGGGAAACCAGCTCACTCTGGATCGGGACGAAAATTTAAATTTCTTCAGTCTAGAAGGATTTCTTCTTCACTGACCGAGAAGATGAAAGATGATGTGTACACTTTGCTCCTAGTCAAAAGGTCAAGGACAGTTTTGAAAAAGATATTTTCTGTGCTGAGATCATATCTCTATTTACTTGTCTTCCTACGAGGGCAGAGTGAGGCACTACGTCGATTTTTAATGTAGGGTGCGTCTTTTTTTAATTAAAACTATTCGTTAAGATTTTGTAAACTTTATAGAATAAAAAAAATGAGTTTACAATTTTTTTGTAAGCAAAATGTATTAAAGGTGCAACTTCGGAAAAGCCTCAATAAGGAAAAACACGTTTTCCACGTTCGCCTTGTCATGACAAGCTGGGCTTGTAATGCTGGGCTGACTTACGTCCCTTGTTTTTCAAAGATGGCGACCTGACAAGCGAGCATGGAAAAATGAAAAAATTTGATTATGTGTGATTAAAAAAACCTACTTGTTCAATTTACGTCATTTTTGGTGTACGATGTCTGTTTCGTCACGGTCACATACTTAATACCAGTATGTCTTTATTTTTTATTTATTATTTGTTTTTACTTATTGAGGCTTTTCTGAAGTTGCACCAAAAACTTTGCTGTTTACTTTCCTCACTACGAGGGCAAAGTTAGACACAGGGTCGGTTTTTAATGTACGGTTAGATTTATTTTAAGAAAAGGAGGGAT
Source organism: Sepiola atlantica (assembly GCA_963556195.1). Classification (NCBI taxonomy): domain Eukaryota; kingdom Metazoa; phylum Mollusca; class Cephalopoda; order Sepiida; family Sepiolidae; genus Sepiola; species Sepiola atlantica. The sequence continues at coordinate 48,327,569 of OY744522.1, forward strand.
TAAATATTTATTTACAAGCCTAATAAACTAAAATCTTAAAAATACATAGTTTTATTTACAAAACTTTTCAATAAACAGAAGAAAAATAAATAAATATAAAAAAAAAAACATTGCAGAGATCATGTCCCTATTTACTTGTCTCCTCGCGAGAGTGAAGTTAGACATGGGAGTCGGTTTTTAATGTAGTTCCCCAAAAATGGAGCACAAAAATAAAATTTGCCTCACTCTAGAAAGATTTCTCCTTCCCTGACCGAGGACAAGAAAGATATTGACAAAACAATGCAGAACTCCACCCTCGTGAGGAGACAAGTAAATATGGACACAATCTATGCAAATAAACTCTACTCTCGTCATGTGGGCAAAACTGACGCGCACATATCTGAGTCAATGACTGAATCCTTAGAAAATGACCTCCAGTCTGTAGTGGAATGGGGTAAAAAATGTATGGTAACTTTTAATGCCGCAAAGACAAAGCTTTTTTCCTTCAATAACTACAAGAAACCTCTTCAACCACCGATTGTCATGGAAAATAGCACCCTGCCTGAGAGTTCATCATTCAAACTCTCACAGATAACATGAATTGGAATAAATACATTGAAGACATTGCCAAGGCTGCTGCAAAGAAGGTGGGCTCCCTCTACTTTATTTTATTTGTTCATGCAAATTAGGTTGTTTGCATGCGTGGGATTTTCGTTATAATAAGAGAGCGAAAAGTTAAGAGTCAGTCAGTTTTGTCGTGGATATCGTTCTGAACGCGTATTGGAAAGCGAGCAAAAGAAAAGAGTGCTGGATTTTCTTTCATGTTGATTTGAAAGACGTTTTTTTTTATATACAGTTGAGAGAGACGTTTTTTTTTTCCTGCCATTTGGACTTGATCTTGGCGACATCTCTATTTAAAGATTAGCTCGTTATTCTTTTTTTTCCTACAAGCTATTCCGGCCTTAACATGACCAATAGGCAATTTGACATTCGTCTGATTCCAGAATTTAGTGGAACTACTACTGACCTACCGATGGTGGAATGGATCGAACAGGTAGAACTTGTTTGCGAATTATGTGAGTTTCACGAAGTAGCGCGAGTTATTCCCTTGCGGTTAAGAGGGGGCGCTCTTGCTGTATATCGACAGCTAGGTAAGGAACAGAGGGCAGATGTAAATCAAGTCAAGCAGGCGCTGATAACCGATTTTGCCACCGATTCATTTGTGGCGTATGAGAACTTCATGACGCGACGGCTACTACCTGGAGAGACTGTAGATGTGTTTTTGGTTGAGCTTCGAAGACTTGCCCTCATTGTTGGGGAGACACTTCCAGAAAAATGGATGGTATGCGCCTTTGTAGCAGGACTGCCGAGCCACGTAAGGCAACGAGATCCCGAGTATGCCACGCAGCATCACCAGACGTGCCGTGTTTTCTTTGTGTGGAAAACTAGTTGGGCACTTCCCAGTGGGCAGATGGATCAGAGTGGCAGCCGCATTTATCAAAAGGAGAGCAGTGGCAGTTACCAAGGGCTGGGACGATGAAGTGGACGATATTCCGTTGACCACGATGATGAAAGTAATTGTTGCGAAAGTGCACGAAGGAAACCCCGTACGAGGCAGGTGGTGTGTTGACGGTCATAAGGTCGATATTTGGGTTGATGCAAGTTCTTTGGCGATCGGAGTTTCGCTGGAGCAGGATGGAACTGTGATAGAGGATGCAAGTTGGATACGCAAAGCAAAAGATACACAGCACATAAATTTGGCAGAACTTGATGCTGTACTAAAAGGCATTAATTAGAAAAGCAGCTGAACCCCAGAGCCAGGTGTGTGCTGTATCAACACCCAGTCCAGAATCCGACCAAATCAGGGCTATCTATCGCAATAGTGGTCACCCTGGCATAAAAAGGACGTGGTACTTTGTTAGCAGGGTCAACCCCACGATTTCTAAGGCATCAGTCAGGACAGTAGTGAGAGAGTGCAAAGAGTGTCAGTCGATCGATCCGCCGTCCGTGTGCTGGCCGAAGGGGAACTTGGATGTCAGTGATACTTGGTATCGAGTGGGGATAGATATAACGCATTATCAGGGAAAGCACTATCTGTCTATCATCGACTGTGAGCCTACATGGTTTACTATTTGGCGTTGTCTCAGACGGCAAGACGCAGCAAACATCATGGACCAATTAGAAAATGTATTTTGCGAGCGCAGGCCACCAACTGAGATACTCCTGGATAATGACCCAGCATTCTGCAGTAGGAGTTTTAAAGACTTTATGAAAGAGTGGGGAGTTCGATTGCGATTTCACTGTGCACATATACCATCAGGTAATGGTATTACAGAGCGGTGCTATCGAAGTGTGAAGCGAATTGCCGCAAGAAAACTGTGTTCAGTGATGGAAGCAGTTTATTGGTACAATGCCACCCTGAAGGACGATGTGGCACCCCTGACAGCTCCTGCTAACATGATCCATAGTTACACGGTAAGACTGAAGGGCATCGATGTGGTGTCCCCTGATGAGCCCGAACAGCAACACTTGTGTTACGTGGTGGGAGATCGTGTTTGGGCGAGAAGTCCGAATGGACGGTGTACATCTCCTTATGCAGTTGGACGCGTTACAGGTGTGATTCGCCCACAGAATGTCCTCATTTATGGTATACCTCGACATGTAAGGGACCTACGACCCGTTATAGGCTCAACTACATCAGAGTGCGCGAGTGATCACTATGAGCTGTGCAAATAGCCCCATGCTTAGCACAGATGTATCGGGTGATTCTTCTAGAGACGAGTCATCGGGGAAGGAAGTTGTGGTCACATCACCGCGGAGAAGGCCAGAGAGTCCAAGGCTTTGTACAAATGCATCGGATGCTCCCCCTGCGGACGAGTTATCTGAGGAAGAAGTCGCTACAGTATTACCGCGAAGAAGCACCAGCAAAAAAAACCTGCACCAGGTTGCCACATGTGCTATCATGAAATCAGAGGAAATTGTAATGGAGAGCGGCCGATTGAAGTAGATGCAGACACTTGTCGGTGCCGTTCAAAGAGGCAGCGTCTGCTATGCTGTGTGTGTGGGGCGAACCCGAAAACCCTCGTTGCCGACATAAAAAGAAAGAGGAGTGGGAGGAGAAAGGCGTCAGAAAGTGAAATAAGATTTTAATTATTTTATTTGTTCATGCAAATTAGGTTGTTTGCATCCGTGGGATTTTCGTTATAATAAGAAAGCGAAAAGTTAAGAGACAGTCAGTTTTGTCGTGGATATCGTTCTGAACGCGTATTGGAAAGCGAGCAAAAGAAAAGAGTGCTGGATTTTCTTTCATGTTGATTTGAAAGACGTTTTTTTTATATACAGTTGAGAGAGACGGTTTTTTTTCCCTGCCATTTGAACTTGATCTTGGCGACATCTCTATTTAAAGATTAGCTCGTTATTCTTTTTTTTCCTACAGTATTGTTGCCACATCTGGGCTGGTGCATCATCCGATAGTCTCTTCCTCTTAGACAAGGTCCAAAAAAGAGTCACCAACTTGATAGGTCCTTCATTATCCACCAAGCTCCAGCCCCTGTCCCATCGCTGCAATGTTGCTTCCTTGTGCCTGTTTTACAAGTACTTCAATGGATTGTGCTCTGATGAGCTTGCTGCTCTGGTACACCCATGACGTAAATTCACTAGACCAACCCGACAATCTGCCAAATTTCATCCATACACTGTGGAGGTCCCCAGATGCCGAAGAGCTTTCTACTCCAAAAGCTTCTTTCCTCGTGCTGCTGGACTCTGGAACTCCCTCCCTGCTCCCTGCTTTCCTGACGTTATTGACATGCAGAAATTGAAAACTAATGTAAACAGACATCTCGCTGTGCAGCTCCTAATTTAGGTTGACCCCCCCAAACCTTCACCCTTTGTTCTCAGTAGCCCCTTACGTCTACAGTGGCGGCCTGCCTTGTTTGGGGTGAACTATGATAAAAAAAAAAAATAAATAAAAAATACTTAAAATAAATACGAAAAACCAAATAACGCAGAATAGTTTTAATTTAAAAAAAAAAAGGTTTTACAAGAAAAAAATCAGCGAAGTGTGTGCGATTTCGTTTATTTATAAAATTAAATGTTATTTCGTTTGTTTGTACATTTTGCTTACAGGAAAAAATCTGTGCGATATTATTTTAAGGCATTCCAGAAGGGTTAACGACCGCGCTGACTTCCGGTTTATCCTGCAGTAAATTTCAAGTACGGATGATCATAAATGATAAAAGAAACTATAACTTCAACAGCTACCTTCAAGAATTTCTTGGCAGCGCCAAATAAAACAAAATTATTTTGGCAATATTCTTTATTCTATACGCTTTTATTATTCTTTTTAAATACTTTAAATTATTTTGCTGTTTCACAAAATACAAAAGACATTTTAAAACTTTGTTTAAAACAATGTTTATTTTTGTTACTAAATTGTTATAAAATATTTGCTTTAAAAATTACTATTAAAATACTAAGCTATTTTATTATATTTTCATATAAAAATCAAAACACATATGTTGCTGTTCCACAAAATATAATACATTTCAAAAGTTTATTTATATCAATAAAAAGAAGACATTTCAACATATTTGATTCATAAAAAAGATTTTTTTATTAAAGATTTGTTATATTTTCATAAAAAAAAATTAATTGTATTTTTATTATAATAAAAATACAATTCTAAATTTTCCGTTAAAAAAAAGTTTTTTTATCATTTATGATCATCCATACTTGAAATTTACTGCAGGATAAACCGGAAGCAGTCGTGAACCATTCTGGAACGCCTCTGTCTGCTTACAAGTTCAATGTGCGTTAGCGAGTAACCGGAAGTGAAAGCACCCGATGTCAACCTGAATCTGTCCTTTTTTGTATTTGCTTTGTTTTGGGGTACCTGAAATCCATTTGATCCAATAAAAGGTTCAGTTCGGAATTCCATATAGTTTGACATAAAAATTTCCAAGTTGTAAAAAATTCACTTAAAAGAGGTCGGAAGTTACATCAACCAAAACGTTGATCATAACAACCAAGATAAGAATAGTAGTCTGAATAATTCAAATAATTAATCCTCATATTGAAAATTTCGAAACATAATTCCAATGTTATCATTCAGTTTCAAATGACTGGTTCATCTTCTTCAGTGAATTAGGATTAAAAGATGAGAATATTGTTTACACATTTGCATAATTTGATAAGCTCAGGATCTCAAATTTTTTTCAACTGCATTTTTTTCATGATTGTGTTTCCATATACTTCAAGAAGAATATTGCGTTATATGCATGGATATCATTTGTTGACTGTTTTTTTCCATGTTAAAAGAATGTTATAATCATTCTTAGATGAAGTGTTGCTGTTATTCACATTATTAAGACTGTTTTCTCCTCATCAAGTTTTGTTATATTCACAATTTTTCAGCTGATGGAATGACTCTCCAACATTTTTCGGGTGATAACTATGCAGGAACTTTGCAGTAGACCCTTTTTTAATACACTGGGGTACACGGTACTCATTCTATGTTTCATGCTTTTTAGATCTCTTGTATCAGTTCATTTTTTTCTAAAGTTCCTTCACCAGGAATTGAACTCACAAACTCTGAGTAGAATTCTCTTTCAATTCCTGGTGAAAGAATTAATGAACAAACAAATAAACCAATATAAATGTTATATTATTTCAGATTTTTTTACACTAAGTAAAAAAAATATTTTTGTTTAAGTCTTAATGACTTAAGCAAAAATATTTTTTAGTTAGTGTAAAAAATATTTTTGTTTAAGTTTTGGGGTTCAAATTTACTTGCCTTCCCACATGGACAGAGTTAAACACAAGGTCGGTTTTAATGTGGGGAAAATACAGCTTTCTTAAAAGGAGCACTCTGGGTTAAGGAATTTTTTTAAAAATTACCTCAGTCTAGAAGGATTTCTCTTTCACTGACTGAGGACAGAACTGGTCTCAGCCTGAAGGTCGAGATTAAAGTTTTAGAGTTTTGAGATACACGATCTGTTTCTAAAAACGTTTTTTTTTCATAAAGACACAAATAAATAATAATTTGGATAATTTTATTTAGAAAAGGATTTGATTGTAATGACAAACGAGAACAGATGTAACATGAGAAAGCTTTATTCGGCATAGGAGAGTTCTCCAAAGGGGAGATAATTCAAAATAGGGAAAGTCATTCGTAATTGTTTATTACATTGATTATTTTTGAAAAAGATGACCAATTAAAGAATTGGATTTTATTCTTTTGGAAATGTTGCGGTGGTGCAAGGATTTCTATCCTCGAAAGAAAATTCAATTCTTGCTTGAAAGAAAACAGAAATGATACTCGAAGATAAACGTTCAAAGTTGAATTGGGAGCAACAGCTTTTGAAGAAAAAAAAACGACGGTGTATATTGATTAAACATTTTTACTTAGGCAAGTAATAAAGAATGGTATACAAGCAACAGTAAAAAGTAAATATACAGAATGAGGGTTTGCGAATATGTGCATTCGCATGAACTTATCTTATGTGAAGAGGTGTCTTGTTAACAGATGTGCACACTTCAGCCCCAACAGTTGCTGGCTCTTTTTGTCGTAGGAAGATTAGTTTTGTTTGTGACAACCTTCTAGGACATGTGTCGTACGTAATGCAGGCAACCATTAACTAACGTCAACCGTAAATGAGAAAAAAAGGATAGGAGCCCTAAGCGTTTGCATTTATATAGGTTGGCTCACGTGATCCCTAAGTGAGCAGCGATTGTGTTGACCAATCAATGCAACTCTAAAGGGACACGGAAAAACAACAACACAGACCAATCTATGATTGTTTTATGAATTCCAATAATGGATTCGAATATTTTCAAAATTGATTTTAATATTTTGGAAAAAAGGTAGAAACGATCTGTTTTATTTAACCCTTAAATGCTTTAGATTTTATATAAGTTTGAAAAAAATGTTATCATCGAAGATACTGATTACCTATTTAGCGGGTGTGCTGATGCAACATCATACTAATACCTACTCAATCTGGCCAATTTGAAACAAAAAACATTTAAGGGTTAAAAATAAATCTCAGTATTTTTTTCTCAATATTTTTTTAAGTGATGGCCAATCAAAAAATTAGATTAGATTTTTTTTTTGCTAAATGAATCTAAATTTGGTTTCAGTCCTTAATTTGGTTTCAAATATTTGAAAGCATGAAACTTTGAATGAGAACCGTCTATTCCAGCAGATGAAATAAAGGATTTATTTAAAAAATCCTGAAAAGTTACCAACTTTGATAAAACACTCCTGAATAAGACCAGAGAGTGAAATTGCTAAAACATTGAGAATATATAACAACTTTGATGAAACACAATAATTAATACATTAAAACAAATCTTTTTTTAAATAAAAATTTTGGGGCAAATGTAAATTGGCACCTGAGTTCTATTTGTCTCAGAAAGTCACAGGTAAGCATAACCGTGTCTGATGTCACTCTGATGTGCAACTTTTTTTTACGAACGTAGAGAAAACATAAACAAATATTTTCAAATTCAGAATTGCATTTCTTCCAGTAAAAACCCTAAAAAAATGCTACCCATAGAATTGTTAATAAAAATTCACAATCGTTTCTGCAATCCAACTATATCTTGTACAAATAAACCAGTCTATGGCAAACTTGTCCACCAAGTTTCAGTGATGAATGTCCAACAGTCTTTGATTATTCCGGAACTGAAGCTAAAATCAGTCCTGTCCAGGTGTGTTTGCAAGGCATAGGTGCAGTTCAAAGCATATTATTGAATGGTGACAAAGACTGTTCGACATTTAAAAATGTTTTTTTTTATCTTACTAAATGCTCATCACTTATCAAGGCCAGATGCCACTCACGGTTAAAGGTTAATGAGATGGAATGAAAGTCCAGAAGCAAGTCCGAATATTTGTGTGCGTGTGTGTGTGTGTGTGTGTGGGGGGGTTTCTAGATGGGAATCTGTTGACATCGCCTTTGAAGATGCACAAATTATAATCTGCAGGGAAGCAGTCTCATGGCAATGTGTTCCACAGACAGGAGGCTTTTGCAAAGAAGCTCTGTTTGTGACAATTTCGCCTGATGCTAGGCACACTGAAGGAGAAAGGAAAGTTATTTGCAGTTGTGGTAATAAAACAAGTTCTTGCTGTGAATGTCTTACAAAGAGGAACCAGAGATTTGAGCTCAGTCAAACACCTTCTATGAAAATAACGATAATGACTAAAACTTGGTGGACAAGTCGGGTATAGACTGAAGTTTATTTTTGATAAGGATTGTGAATTGTATTAACGATTCTATGGGTGCGTTGCATTCTTTTAGGGTCACTTTGTGCATTTATTTCTTACAAAACAATAAATCCACAATTTAGCATGTACAAAGCGAAACACGAATGACTATTTTCACACAAAATTAGATGCTGTTTTGGCTTGTTATCTACTTTGGTATGATATCTACACTTACATTGCAATCTACATCCCATGGATCTCTTTTGTTATGCGATCTACATCTTATAAACCCTAACCCCAATGTTCAAAGAAGAGACCATGCAACACTTTAGCCAATCATTCAACGAGAAGTCGCTGAAGGCTCAGTAATCTATTATTGTAGATATTAAACTAAAGTAGAGAGGCATATGGTGTAGATATCAAGGCAAAGTAGCGCACAAATTTATTAAAAAAGCAAAATGTCTCAGAATAACAAATGACCTCTTTTCTCTGTTAATTTTTTTCTTTAAATAATCCAACCTGATTAGTACTTTTAGTACTCTGCCACCAAAAGTCTAATAAATCAAATTAAACTGATCTACGGATTGAATAGAATTAACCAATTGCAAACTGTTTATTCATAGAATATACAGAGTATACAAAATGTACACATACGAAAGAAATTGATCTACAAATGATCCGTATACAAGATAGAATCGATTAAATGTTTGAAAATATTAAGAACCCTTTTACCAAAATAAATTGAGTTTGCATTAAATAACCCAAAAGGGTTGATATGTCATAAAACAAAACAAACTTTACCACCAACAGAACAAGTTTTTAAAATGAGTATAGAAATTATAGAAGAATTGTAATGAAAAAAAAAACAAAAAAAACTAACTACTTAAACTGAGACGAGCTTAAACATGTCCTGCATGCAAATGTTTTGGCAAAAAATACATGGCTGCTTTTAAAAAACGATCTCGGCTTCAACATAATTCTTGGGAGACCTTATGCAAGTTTTGTCTCCTTCTGAGAGTGTATATAACTTTGCAGATTCATTGTGTTGGCAAAGTTTTTTTTTATTAAAAGCGGAAATTGAAAATACAAACAGTGGTGGAGTATCTAGAATGAGGAATTGGAGTGAGAGACGTGTGTCAGAGGCAATCAAAAAGAGCTGAACGTATACATAAAAAATAAAGACAACCACAGAAACCAATGGCTTTGTAGTAACGTTGTAAGTTACCTTGTTTGTGGGAGATTATGTCCCTTGACTAAGAACTTTCCAGTTTGTAGCTAATAGATAATTATAAATAGTTTTATTGACAAAAAAAAAAAAAATGGTAAAATGTAGCTTTTCTTTTTACTGTTAGTAAATTAATTTGTACATTTTTCCACAGTATGAAAAGCATTGTAAGTTATTTATCACCAGAAAAAAAGAAAAACATTTTAATTTGTCAGAAAGTTGTTCAAGGCATGACACTAAACTGCCTTAGACAAATAAGAAAGTTCAGTATTTTTATAGAATCACTTCGCACATCTTTAAACCTTTTGTTCCTACGTATTTTGGACAGTTAAAACGAATATGTTATTTAAATCCATCCCTCTTGATTTAAAGTTAGTTAGTGTTGGAGTTAATGAAGGATGCAGGACACTCGAAAAAAAAAAAAACTATAAAAAAAAAATTACCTGATTGGTGATGGGAGTGATTCTATAAAATTACTAAAAATCTTTCATACTGACCGTTACTTACCCCAAAGAAAGAAAACATTTATGGGTGTAACTTTTGAAGGCGGTCTACCTTACAATACTTGATTTACAAATTCATGTGACTTTGATCCATGATAAGCTATGTTTATTTATTACTAGTTTGTTTACTTGCTGAAATGAGCTCTTGACTTAAAAAAAAAAACGAAACTGTTTCTTTCATCCAAAATTCAAATTTAATTTTGATCTGATCATAATACCCTTTAGGAACAAATACTTTTTTAATTTGTTCATGGATGATAGGCATGAGACTTTGTCCGGTGTTGTCCACCCCAGCACATTCGCTGTATCCTAAATACAAAAAAACTGGATAAAAAAAGAAGAAAATGTTATTACAACTTTTGTTCTTGTAAGATTTTAATTGAATGTAATGAAAAGATTTTAATTGAATGTAATGAAAAGATTTTAATTGAATGTAATGAAAAGATTTTAATTGAATGAAATGAAAAGATTTCAATTGAATGAAATGAAAAGATTTCAATTGAATGAAATGAAAAGATTTCAATTGAATGAAATGAAAAGATTTTAATTGAATGTAATGAAAAGATTTTAATTGAATGTAATGAAAAGATTTTAATTGAATGAAATGAAAAGATTTCAATTGAATGTAATGAAAAGATTTTAATTGAATGAAATGAAAAGATTTTAATTGAATAAAATGTTTATTAATTTTAAGGTAGGAATCAACTACCTTAAAATTAATAAACATTTTAACAATGCAACATCTTGTTTTCTTTTACAAGTAGACTGCGGCCTAATAAAAGAGAATATGACAGGTAAACCACAAGCTAAAGTAAACACGCACAGGTAGACCAACTGCTAAAGTAGAAACATTCACGTAGCACCCAGTTTTTAATAAAAATGATAATTTTTTCCATTTAATCTAAAAAGTCGATGCATTTAATTTGCTGATCGACACTGGATGTTATAAAAAATGAGTCATTTTTGTGCTTTCAATGTTTCAAGTTAGAAAAGTATTTATTTTTTGTAAGAAATAAAATTTGATTGAAATTTTTAGTAGAAAAATGTTATTCTGAGACAAAGTCATTTTGAAAATACATGTTTATTTTATGTTTGAAAATGTGTGGCACATTTTAGTGGCGTCAAGTATTGCGTCATTGCTTATCCATTCCTTTTCAGAGACTAGTAGAACTGCAATTCGGAATTCACATTTTATCTTAAATTTCTACTTTCTTACATTTAGGTATGTTACTTTCCTGGAATTAAATTACACTCAGCCCCTGATTAGGAAAATGATTCATGAAATAATGAAATATATTTTATCTTAGAATTTTAGACAACTTTAGACAAGTAATAAGGAATAAGTATGGAAAATAAATGTAGGCCTTGTAGTAAAATAACAAACCTAAATTACCTCTCTTTTTGGAGATCATCTCCCTTAACTATGAATTTTCTTGTCTAAGATTATCTTCATTGACTAAGAACCCTTCAGTCTATAGATAACTATCAGTCGTCTTTTTGTTTGTACTAAAATATTCTTAACTGAATAAAGATTTATATTATGCTATATCCTGTGTTTTATTACAGGCCTATAATGGAACCAATTACTCTCTTGAATGTTTGCAACTATAGAGAAACAAGAATAAGTTTTTTTTAAAATACAGTTATTTCCCTTGATTGAGAATTTCAGTCTAATATTATTTCCTTGACTCAGAACTCTATAGTCTAATGATAGCTACAAATTGTTACATATATGTTTGACTAAACTATTCTAAACTAAATGAAGTTTCATAAGAGGCAGGACACACACATCTTTTATGACAGGATTTGTGAAATAATGAAAAATAATTTCATCTTAGAATTAGCCAAGTGTAGAGAAACAACAAGAATAAGTCTTAGAAAATGAGTGTAGAATTCAGCTCAAAATATTCAGAAAAGCCTAATTATTTGGTTAATAATTTATAAGTTATTTTAACAAATTTTTCCTTCCTTCTTTTTTCTATTTCTCTTTTTCTGAAATGAATAATTTCTTTTAATGTTTCTTCTCTTATGATTTTTTTTTATCTGACAGATAAAGAAACTCATAGAACAAAGGCGGCAACTTGCAACTTCCACTCCAAGAGCAGTGCCAGAATAATGTCTTGTACTCCAACCGGGGTGTGCACATGTGTCTTTATGGCACCTTTTGAGATAAATCACTTAAAAATCACGATGCTGCCAACTTTTGAACTTATACACTAACACCATAACAATCTCTCTCGCGCCCTCTCTCTCTCTCTCTCTCTCTCTCTCTCTCTCTCTCTCTATATATATATATATATATATATATATATATACACATACACATGCACACACATATATATACACATATATATTGCATATACTTAAATTACTTTCACTGAATAGGAATTTCAAAAATGCAAAAGTTGATAGAACTATGTGATATTTCTCTAGACCTAAGACCATGAAATTTAAGGAAGATTTAATTAAGCAATCAGATGTGCTCTTCTGTCAATGAATCAGACTGATTTATTTTTTGGTGAAGTTGTCAATCGTTTTTATAAAGTCTGTCGACAAACACAACTTAATTATTTAATTTATGAAAATCAGACTCTTAAAGTTATAGATGGCTTGAATAATCAACGATTTGTCTCCATCTTTCTTCTTGAGATCATTCAATTTAAAACCACAATGCTGGCAAATTTTGAACTTCAGCACTTTCACTTTAACAATATATATCTATATCTATATATCTGTATACGACTAAAACTGTGATGTTGTTATCTTGCTTGTTACCGTCCACACTTTTCATCTGTACATCTGAATGTTTTAGATGGTGAGAGGAAGTTGAATAACGTAAATAAAGGAAAGTGGTGGGAGGAAACGAATGATGTAAAAAGTTAAAAGAGAGAAAAGTAGGGTCTATTATAACATCGCAAGGCGTTTCGTAAATGTTTGGAAATTTGAAAAGGTTTTCACAAATATTTTACTCTTCCCTACCCCTCTTTCTCCTCTATTTGGAAATTACAAAAGGTTTTCATAATATTTTCACTCGTTCTCCTTTCTCTCTCTATCTCTCTCTTCCTCCTACCTCTTTCTTCCTCCTACCTCTCTCTTACCTCTATTTGGAAATTCCTTCCAGTTTTCATAAATATTTGGAAATTCCAAAAGGTTTTCATAAATGTATAACAAATACTGATCCAACGGGTCACGAGTGGTCACTTAAAGGTGAATATTAGCTTTTACTGATTAGGAACCTCTAACCAACGAACGATAAGGAAGTGTTAATTATTTACTTTGTTTTTCTTCATTATCTACATACACCCAGAATTAGATTTAATTCAAAACAATGTTTATATTTCTATTATGTTTTGGCCGTCGTCCTTCTTCAGGTGATTTTTCTTTTCTTGTATTTAAATATGGTTGTGCTGTGGATTATTTGTGTATGTTGATGTTTGTGACATACTTTAATCCGATAAACTGCTGATTTGGTGTAATATTTCTAAATTAATGAACACTTGTGTAGAGAGTGACATAAGCAATCAAGTGGAGTGTGATTTTCAAGTTTGCATTAGCTAAGTCTGTTACCTTGTTAAAAATGGGGATTTGGTGCATGTCTGTAACCAAAACTATGTCATATTTTTCAAAGATATTTTATCGTATTCTTAACGATTTTTAAAAGATCTGAAACATTAATAATTATTGTCTTATTTTAATATTAACACTCTATCATTATCTATCTACACAAATTTCGATTTAGTTAAAAAGGATTCTGATTGCATATCTAGTTAGAAATGACTATCATCAGAGTAAATGCAGTGTATACTTTAGATAATGAATGTAAAAGGCAGGTTTAAATAAATGATTACCCAGCATTATTGATTTCTAATAGGGGTGGGACGTAATGGGTGAAAATTTCAGATTCATGCGAGTAGTATTTTTTTGTGTTCATTTATACATAAATAACACTAAACAATCAAACATTTTGAAAATTTTGCAAAATTCAGAAGGTGCAAGCCAAAAATAGCCGTTAGAGCTCCACGGGACTCAAAATCCATCATTTTTCGGTGAAAAGGTGGTTTCATGTGACATTGCAGGTCCTAAGACATCCTCAAAAGCTATGAATGGATATAGATGATAAAATCTGATATAGTACTTTAATTTAGGACCATTTTCAGGCTGTGAAAGGGTTTTCATGAATGTAATATAGCCAAAAACTAGTGGCCTGCACCTTCTACGTCCCACCCCGATTTCTAATGTTTTATTTTCGTACACATAAGCAACAGTTTTATGTATAAATTTTATGAAGAAGCCATTAAAAAAGTATGAGAAAATGAAACCATTAAAATAGGAAGCCATGAAATAGTTTGGGAATATGAAACTATTAAAAAGAGGAAGCCATTAAAAAAGTCTGGGAAAATCACTATTGTCGCTTTGTGTATTCATGAAACCATTAAATATATACATATAGAGAGCACATATATTTGCTAGTAATACAGTATTTATGTAACAGTAATTTAGCTACTGAGGAAAGCGGGATATTTAAGTGTAAACATATTCATAACTTATTGGAAAATGAGTCATTTTAACATGAACATTTATATGGCAAATTATTAGAAAAACGAAACATTGTAAAATAAACATTTCTGTGATAAATTATTGTGTAAAGTGGGACATTTTAAAATTAACATTTCTATAACTTGAACCAATGGGACATTTTAGAATACACATTCATGTGATGAGTTATGAGGAAAACAGGACATTTTAGCATAAAGATTTCTATGGTAAATTATTGGGAAATATGGGACATTTTAAAATCAACATTTCTAAAACTTGAACCAATGGGACATTTTAGAATACACGTTCTTGTGATGAGTTATGAGGAAAACAGGACATTTTAGCATAAAGATTACTATGGTAAATTATTGGGAAATATGGGACATTTTAAAATTAACATTTCTATAACTTGAACCAATGGGACATTTTAGAATACACGTTCATGTGATGAGTTATGAGGAAAACAGGACATTTTAGCATAAAGATTTCTATGGTAAATTATTGGGAAATATGGGACAATTTGACATAAACATTTCTATAAGTTATAGAGAAAATGGGACTTTTTACCATAACTATTGGGGAAACATGAGACATTTTAGCACAAATATTTCGATGATAACTTATTAGGTAAATGAGACATTTTAGACTAAACATTTTTATGGTAAGTTCTTGGGATAAAAGGAGACATTTTAGAAGAATACACATTTCCAAGTTATATTTAAAAGGAGACATTCTGCCTTAAACATTTCCATTTAAGTTATTACAAAAAGGGTTCCTTTTAGTCGGACCATTTCTATAAGTTATTGGTGAAATGTAAGATTTTATCAAAAAATCATTTCTATGACAAGAAATCTTATATTTATTTACCCGGCGATAAAAGTGAAATTGGTTTTGTGTTGAATGAATAACAATAAGCAAAACTGTATATTTTAAGTATTCAGTTGAGAGTGGTTGTTATATTAACCAGTATTACACAGGGTATTTATACGAACTATTAATACATTTTTACTAACATCGGTTTTTCAATGAAAATAAATACATAAATGAATGAATTAAGTTGTTGTTATGTGGTTATTAACCATTATTACACGGGATCTTTAGATGAATCATTAACATTCACTTCTAAGTAAAATAGGTAAATGCATGAATTAATTGGGTTGTTATGTGACTATTAACTAGTATTTCACAGGGACTTCACATGAATCATATATAGATTTTACTAAGATCTACTTCTCAATGAAATAAAAAATGAAATTAATAAATGAATGAATTAGGTTGTCATATGACTATTAACTATTGCTAGATTGGTGCATAAATCATTAGTTAATCTTACTAATATTAACTTCTAAGTAAAATAAATGAGTAAATTAGCGTTATGTGATTATTAACCATTATTACATGAGGGTCTTTACATGAATCGTATATAGATTTTACTAGGATATTCTTCTGAATAAAAATAAACAAACCCAGTATTTACATAAACAGAAGTTTTTTAACCGCCTTCACTTCTAAAATAAAGAAATAGATCGTGTTATTACGAGACTATCAACTATTAATACACAGTCTTTGTGAAAGGTAAGTTTAAAGGAATAAATATCCGACAAAATGTATATGTATAATTCGGAAGAAGAGCAATAAACAAAGAACAAACTAGAGGAATCAAAAAATAATCAACGCGGATTCATGCTGATTTCATTTCGATATTTCATTTTATTTACAAAAATTTCTCAAGAACCCCCTACTTCCTACTTTACACTTCCCTCGACTATCTCTTCTGTCACCATTGTCTAAACTTTCCTACTGCTTTTTCAAGAATATCCTTTTACCATCCTGCATTCCACAAACTACCCTACCACCATCCTGCATTCCACAAACTACCCTACCACCCACCATAACCTTCCTCCATACTTCCTTTTCCTCCACCTTCTAGTATGCATCTCCTTTCTCTACATACCTACTCATCACCAACACACTACCACCAATCAATCATTTATAGTCACACACCCAATGTTCAGCCTACTGCCAACTATGCTCCCTCTCACTCTATCCATTACTTTACCCACCCCACATTAAAGCCTTTCTTTCTCCCATCACTACTTTCAACTTTATGCATATCTCCATGACTCTGTTCAATAAAATACTTTTCTTGATAAAGTTTCGTAAATTAAACGAAATATCGAAATAAAATCAGCCTGAACTTATGTTAATTTTTTTCTTTGTTTATTTATATCTATACACAGTCTTTACATTAATTATTTATAGATTTTATTAAGATCCAGTTTTAAGTAAAAATAAGCAAATAAAATAAATAATTGGATAAATCAACTTAGAAGAAATATGGCCAAGTTTAACTTGTGTCCAAGCAAAAATAAAATAGTGATAAAAGCGATAGTTTTGATTTAACAATAAAGTTATCGTAATTTCCCTCATCGTTTGATCTTCTTTTTAGAATATATGTTATTTTATTTCACAGCTCATGTATTAAACATATATTCCAAACCAATCTATCATGAGAACGCTAAGACCAAAAGTATGATTAACACATTTATTACAGTTGACAATTATGAAAGACAAACAACGTACATTATGCAAAGCAATAAAAGATATTTAGTTCTTACTCTACCTTTAAGATAGGAAGATTACTTACTGGAGGGATCTAAATTCTTCATTTCTGTGAGCCTCATAGGACAGGTCTGACAGCGGTGATGTTCTTAATACTCTCTGGCCCCTATTGGTCACAAACAAGGAGAAATCATTTAACGGTGTACCATCAGAACCACTTCCCTACACTTTCATTCTAATTTTTTGGTTTAATAAAAAAGATATTTTACTTTGTTATTAAAATATTTTCAATTAAATCTTTTTTAATACTAAAATTGCAGGCAAAAAAAAATAGATCTTGTAAAAAAATAGTTGGTTCATTCCAGGCAAATTCAACGAGAATGTGTTATGAATGTTCCTAAAATGTTAACCATTTTTCAATATTTGTTACCAGCCAGATTTTATGACCATTAAAAGTTTTAGACAATTTCGGAAATTTTGAAAATATTCAGTTCCCCTCATTTTTGGAAATTTTATTGTAAGATTAAATGCTCATCAACTATTCTTATTATTGAGTAATGGTCACCTGAACATTGGATTGAAAAGAAGATGGCGCCCGAGACATGGAACGTTTCAATTTTTGGTTGCCATTTTTTCTGCATTGGTTAAGCTAAAATAATTAGTCTTTATTGTCTGATAAACTTCAGATAATGGAGAATAAAATAAAAACGCACTCTCCCACTCATGGCTTAAAACCTTAATTGGAATTATTGGCTTCTTAAATTGAGGGAAAATGAATATTTTCAAAATGTCTTTAATTGCATAAAACTTTCAATGGCTAGTGACAACTATGGGACTGACATTTTCAACAACTACTTCTTTCATCAACACTTAAAAATGGTGAACATTTGTAGAAAATCTGAGAACTTTCCAGACACACAAGGTTGAATTTTGCTGGAATTACCCATTGTTATTGTTCTCACATGTGTTCTTAATCTTGTAAATAAACAATTCAATAAAATGACTATGTTATATACCTCCAAGTAAAGACAATATGGATTTAGAAAATGCGATACCCTCTTTATGAGCTGCTCTTGCACATTTACAAAGTGAAGTTTTTTTCATTTCTTTTAACAATTTCGTAAGTTCAGAAAAAGTTAGAGGCTTGATAGACTGAATTCATCCTCTTCCTATTCATATTCTTATGCTGTCTGTTGGTGTGCCTTATTTTCTAATTTTTTTAATAAGGCACATCCATGCTTAGCGTGATTCAGGATGTCTCCTGATATTGTTACTCAGTCTAGAATTGGTTTAGAATATCATCTCCTGATGTCTTACTCATCCTTAGAATCAGCTGTTTATTCCTCAACTCACTTCACTTTCTTTTTGCTGTAATCTCTATTTTACATATATAAAAGTAAATCTAGGAACAATTATCATATTTTTTTCTTCTTCTTACCAAAAATTAGGATGAATGCTTCTTTAAAAAAATTTTTTTAAAGGGACCAAGTGTAAATTCAATACCTCAATTAATCTGAAAAGAACGGGTTTAGCATGACTCCTTATCTAACCTCATTCAGACCTTACACCTTTCTCAAATGTAAACAAAACGTATTTTCTCTATATAAAATTTAATTTACATTTTTGCTACATGTTAATCAATTTTCTAATTTGCAGTGCTTTGAATTATCAAATTGCTTGTTTCACTGCATAACTATACTATATAAACATAGATATGCTATATATGTATAAGGTTGTATAGTATTATTAAAAGCTTCATTTTTTTGTAAATGTTGAACAATTTTGTAATTGGTAACAAACAAGAGAAGTGATAAAGTAATCGATATACAGTATACAACAATGACCATAAATATTTTTGCGTTGTTAGATTAGAAAAAAGAAAGAGGTTTCTGGTTTCAGTAAAAATAACGATGACACTGAAATATTCATTTAGTTTCTGTTAATAATAATAATAATAATAATAATAATATATATTGTGCTCCGATGAACTTGCTGCTTTAATGCCCCCTCGACGTAAATACACTAGACCAACCTGACAATCAGCTAAATCCCATCCATTCACTGTGGAGGTCTACAGATGCCGGAGAACCTTCTACTCCAATAGCTTCTTTCGTCGTACTGCCGGCCTCTGGAACTCCCTCCCTGCTCCCCTGACTATACCGACATGCAGAAGTTTAAAACTAATGTAAACAGACATCTCGCTGCACAGCTCCCAACTTAGAATGTCACCCAAAACTTTCACCCTAATTCTCAGTAGCCCCTTACGTCTACAGTGGTGGCCTGCCTTGTTTGGGGTGAACTATGTTAAATATATATATATATATATATATATATATATATATATATATGCAGAAAAAAGGGGGAAATATCTGACCTTATGATATGACTAATGACTAGAAAATTTTATGTGAAATAGGCTTTATTGAATTCACATAATGTTTCGGTATAATTTATATTTTCTTCAGATATTTAAATTGCTTTTGCATATCTGAAGAAAATATAAATTGTTCCGAATTGTCATTAATAAAGCTTATTTCATGTAAGATTGTCTAGTTAATATTTACATCAATATATATATATATATATATATATATATAATTAACTTGTTACAAATATCCAGGGGGTATGAATCCTAAGGAAGTTGAAACCGGGTTTATGAGAGTGCTCAATGAAAATTCAGAGCAAAATATATATTTTTTGATTTTATTCCATTAGTTGCGACAAAACAAGTTTTGTTTCATTGGTGCGAATAGCTACCAACTCATCGGGCCGGCGAAAGGAATTCAAATGGCATAAAATTCTAACTTCACTTTAACGGGAGATTGAAAATTGAAAATACATTGTCGCCGTTATAGACAAAGCCCCAACTCTATCCCCCTCCCCCTCCAATGTATTTTCAATTTTCAATCTCCCGTTAAAGTGAAGTTAGAATTTTATGCCATTTGAATTCCTTTCGCCGGCCCGATGAGTTGGTAGCTATTCGCACCAATGAAACAAAACTTGTTTTGTCGCAACTAATGGAATAAAATCAAAATATATATATATATATATATATATATATATATATTTATATTGTTTCAGAAATTTGCTCACACCATAAAACATATCCAATACCAAATTATAATTTTTACATGTTTTTCTCTCTGAAACAAAATATTTATAAAAGCTTTTCATTTGGAAAATAGAGCTGTCTGCATTAATAGGTTGATATGTATATTCTTATAAACAGCTCTATGAGAGTAGTTATATTATAAGAATTGAATTATCAAGCATAATTTAACTGCAATTACACACACATATATATATATATATATATATATATATATATATATATATATATATATATATATATATATATATTCTAACTTGTTACAAATATCCAGGGGGTATAAATCCGAAGGAAGTTGAAACCGGGTTTACGAATAAAATCACCAACAAAATATATATATATATATATATTTAGGCAAACATTATTAAATAATACTGAGTGTTTTTGCTTGATAAGACTTTTTTATTTTTTCAATTTTCCGAATGGTCCATTTAATGTTTCAGTCAAAATGTTGTATGTAAGTTCCATGGGTTTTTTGTTCCATTTTCTTTCCTTTATTGCGAGTACTTTGATTTGATTCGTCAAATCATCTTCAGGCAGTGTTAATTTTGGTTTCTTAAAAATATGTCTTTACTGTTGAGTTCTTTTTATTATTATAACGGCCAGTAATTTACAACTTAAAAGCAGCGTTTATAATGTTTAGATGTTACATAAGAGCGTGATTACGTTCTAAGAGCGTGCAAGATTCAAAAGTTTGATTGCTTAACTGTTAAGAATTTGATTACGTTCTGAGCGCGTTCAAGGTTCAAACGTATAATTTCTTAATGGCTAAGAATTTGGTAACGTTTATTACTATGCTTGACACTTTAAAATTTTGTGATTTGTTTTGTAATTCACATTATGTAAAGAAATATTTTTAATAACAGTAAAGACATATTTTTTAAGAAACCAAAACTAACACCGCCTGAAGATGATTTGACAAATCAAATCAGAAGCACTCGCTAAAAAGGAAAGAAAATGGAACAAAAAATTCATGGAACTTACATACACCAATTTGACCGAAAAACTAAATAGACCATTCGGAAAATTGAAAAAAAAAAAAAAGTTTTTTCAAGCAAAAACACTCTGTGTTATTTAATAATGTTTGCCTAAATGAAAATATGCTGCCTAAATACCCATAATATATATATATATATATATATATATATATATATATATATATATATATATATTAATTTTTATTATCAAACTGAACGCTATCACCAATAAAAACAATTACAAAAATACATAACTTATATATATATATATATATATATATATATATATTAATTTTTATTATCAAACTGAACGCTATCACCAATAAAAACAATTACAAAAATACATAACTTATATATATATATATATATATATATCTCTCTCTCTCTCTCTCTCTATATATATATATATATATATATATATATATATATATATATATATATATATATATTCAAACAAGATGGCTTAAACAATATCAGCAGCTTTTGCCTATTGATCATTTTATTCAATTTTTCAATTCTTTAATTATTTAAATTTATCGGACATCTTTTAAAATATTCTGTAGTGTAATTTAGACATTGTAGCTACCTGTATCTGCCCGGGAATCTGTTTTATTAAATTTTTGTTCAGCATTTGTAAGCTAATGTTTTTTTTCTGTTCTTTAAATTGCCAAAGATGTATCTGTCATGATGATTTTCTTTTCGATAAATGAAGTTCTAAGTTTAGTTTTTTGTCACTAAAAACTGTTTGTTTTTTGTTTCCATTGGCAATTTATTATTTTTCAAATAAAATAGATGGCTGTTTTTAAAAAAAGGAAATATATATTTATCTTTGTTAAAAGGAAATAGGAAATAAAATTTAATAGATGTTAAATGAATTGAACATATTTTAAAGTATTCTGTATTTAAATTTAAATAGTGTAACTATTCGTATGTGCCTGGAAATCTTTCTAATTGAATTTTTGTTCAGCATTCTTTAAACTAATGTTTTTCTTTTTGTAAATAAACTGATTTTTTATGAATATCTATATTATAAAAGTTAAATTTAATTAATATGGTATAGCTTGATCAATAATGTTTCGAATTTCGCTCGATCACAAAGCAAATGATAGCCAAATGAAAGTTTGATATTTAATAAAAAAAACTTTGAATTCCCAGTGTACATAAAATAGAAGACAACAAAATGAAAAAAAAAAAATGAATAAGTAATCATATAGATAATAAATGCTTTAATTAAATTCTTAAAACGTAGCTATAATGTAAATAGAGTAAAACAAAAACTGAATAATACCCAGCGATAGTCATTTTGAATTTTCCATTTGTAAGCGTTATAATTGAATAATCATCTCTGTAGATTATTCAATGAAAATAAACAATGAATCTCAAGCTGTGTATGCTACTGAAAGAATTATCAGGTCAGATAGAAAATGTAATTGATGAAATCTATTGGAATTTTTTTATGTAAAGAATACATTGAAAATGTATGTAATTCATTGGCTAGTCAGAATCAAATATTGATTTGTCAGATGCAATGCTATTTATGTCGAACATCGAAAATCCGACTGATTTTTTTATATATATATTAGCTTATTTACCACTATTTTTATTTTATTTCTTTGTACTGCTGGAGACTTCTTAAAGAAGTTCTGGATTCCAGGGAATTCAAATTTGAGAAATGTTCTAAAAATCCAATAAATTTATTTGCATAAAGTCTTTAC
The DNA here is from genome assembly GCA_963556195.1 of Sepiola atlantica. Taxonomy (NCBI): domain Eukaryota; kingdom Metazoa; phylum Mollusca; class Cephalopoda; order Sepiida; family Sepiolidae; genus Sepiola; species Sepiola atlantica. The sequence goes on from OY744522.1 coordinate 48,350,378, forward strand.
TGTTACTTTTTTGTTTTCAGTTTAATTTCATACTTCATCGCCTTTATTTTTTTAAATTTTAGCATTTCTTTCTTTTTGAATAACTGTTGAGTACAACATTAAAAAAACTAATAAAAAGCGATTTCTTATTTATTTTTTAAAATTTTTATTAAAATTCTTATTAGAATGTCTCCTAAGAAAATCTCCTTTCAACTAATTGATAAAGTTAGTCTCTGATTTTCAAACTAAATTATCAAGATAGCCACACAGTATTTTCCTGCTGCAAATTCATGTTTAGTGTCTGACACTGCAAAGGCTCTACTAACATTTCATAAAAGTAGCGGTCCTGTCGTTGAAAAAAAGTTAATAGATTTATTGTTCCGAATGTCATTTGCATCGTATTTAATCAGACTTGAAACAATAAATCTGTTTATTTTTTTACTGAGGCCAGGAATGCTGTCTCACGAATGATTGTCAAATGAAGTAACATTTTTCATTGTATGAACGTTGCCATTTAAATTCTAAACAGAAGAATTTGAATTCAAAGTTTGGTCTACATCTACTCGATACTCCAGTTTGTGCTGATTGTTACACTGATGGCTCCTTTCAAACCTTTAGTTATGCTCAGTTATTTTTTATTTAAAAGTTTTGGAAACTATTTACATTTCCTGTTGACAACCTTTCTATGTAAACAGATGGAATTTGTTTATTCTCTGAATCTTTTATGAACATTGTAAGGATTTTATTGGATGATATTATTTTGCTGTCATGTTCAATTTCAACTTAAATTCTAACATTATTCCTCTCATGAATTTTAGTTCAAAGTAGATTTTCTTAGGAGACAATTTACTAAAGATGAATCCATGTTGATTAACTATTTTGTCTTTTATGAATGGATTCAAAGTGCGATAAAAATGCATAAGACTTCAAAACATATTCTATTTAAAAAATCTCAATTCTTCCATCTTATAAAGTGGCCCATTGTTCCCAGCAATTCTTCTCATACTCGGACACTCCATTAAAGTCCTGCTCTTCAAGATTCAGTTCATGGTGGATATTCTTGGCAATTGAAAAATGATGAATCTTCAGATTGAATTTTATTGCGAGAAAGAAGTTGAATAAGTCGCAAAATGGTGAGTCACAATGTTGTAGAAGTGAGAGTCGTTCTTGTTTGTCATCAAAATTTGTACAATTTCAATGGTTTCTGTTGAATCACCACCGCACAACATTTAAAATCATTTTCATATTTCTATTAGAATAGTACAGCAAAACTCTTCATGGAAAAGTTAGGCCTTAAGGAATCAATTCATGGTGCCTGACCCACACAGATTAATACATGCATAACCAGAACAGATTAAACCATAACACCAAAAAATAGGGACATTAGCGCATAATCCTAGTATGTTAAGCTATAGTGTATCATCACACTAAGTTAAATAATAGTTTATAACCCCAAAACATAGAGTGGTAGTGCAGAACCCCAACAAATAAAGCCATAGTGCAGAACCCCCCAAAGTAGAACTATAGTACATAAATCCAACATGTCAAGCCTTAGTGCACTACCCCAACAAGTTATTCAATAGATCATAAACTCATGTTAAGATACAGTGCATAACGCAACATGTTAAACCATAGTGCATAACTCCAACAAATAGAAACCATAGTATATATACTCAATATGTCAAACCATAATGTATATTTATTTACTCCTCTGCAGGAGTTAAGCACAAGGCCAGTTTTATCTTACTCCCACAAGTAAGATGTGACCACAGCTTGGGTCGAGTAAGTGGGGTTAAAAGCCAGCGTTCGAGAGGTGAGCACTCTGGCCATTTAAAAATTGCCTGGGCAGCCCCGTCGGCATTCCTCGGTAGGGGCGCCTCAGACAGTAAGCAATAAACTTACTCCTCCCCAAAGAGGGGAGGCGAAGCCTGGGAGGGTGGACCTCCTAGAACTGCACAGGACAAACCCACAGACAGGTGGAATCAAGCCCCGAAGGACAAGACGACATCCGTCTATAGGGTGCAGTATTCATCGGAACAGATACTACACTTACTTCCTAGCATGTGCCAGGTAACCCCAATAAATAAAGTCATACTGCATAACCATAGAGTTCTATAAAAGTTAAGCCATAGTACATACATATCTTAGTTTATTTTCATGTAATAAACAACTTTCCTTCAGAATTTAATATCTGTTCTATTCTGAGGTCAATCAAAAAATTATGAATAAGTTCTCGAATATTTTAACCTAGACCCACCTGGCATGCAGACGTGCGATGATTACTTGTCAATATTTATCATCAATATCTGAGTTAATCAAATAATTTACCATCTCTTCGTTTGTGTTTTTTTGCTCCTCAAATAATTTCACTGGATCGATCCATCATTAGTGATCCATCACCAGTTTAAGAAACAGCGGTATTGATCAAGAGACTACGAAGCAGACCTTCCAGTGTAAATCCTCAAACTGCAAGCACAGTAGACTGAAAACAACAAGAACTACAGAAGCTGAAGTCCTGACAGACAGATACAGCCACGAATAATTGTGATCCATTTGAAAAGATTGGAACACATAGGGAACTCTTGTAGTTCTCATGTGAACAACCAAATCTCATACAACCAAGTCTCGTCATTCAAAGAAGCAAATTATATTTTTTAAAATGTTCTTTTTACAGGAAGTAAATGTTGAATATAAATAAAAATAGATTTTGTTCAAAATAACGTTTTGTTTATTACAATCTTCACTTTTTTATTGTTTGAAAATTTAGATGTGAAAAAAAATGTCCACTTTAAGTTGGATTAATCAAAATATAAACACATTTGAGGCTAAATTTAAAAGCCATATTAATTACTTTACCAAGGAGGTTATGTTTTATGGAGTGATGGTTTTCTGTGATAGCAACTTTAACATACAAATGCCTATATATTTATAGTGCCTAACGCTATATCTAACCAAGGGACATAACTCCTCTCCCCACCTCTTGTTTTTATAATTTTGTTTAAATAAAGGGTATGTCCTTTGGTTAGATATTATAATTCATACTTATTTCCCTTCCCACCTTGTTTACAAATAACAGAATTCCATATTGTATTTTTGAATATGCCGAGTTTTGCGTGAACCAGTAAATTTACTTATCTATGTTATTTTTTTTACTAAGCACGATTTTAAGTAAAAATAAGTCGTTTGGGAATAATGCCAAAATCCATTTCACTGTAATAATTTCCGACCATAAACTAGTAAATTACTACGTTGATCCCACTTAACTTTGACCTCGAACGTTGAGTAGAGATCAGTTTAGCTGCTGTTGTTTTTTTTTAGTGATGAGTACGACTGACTTTAGAAAAGTTAGCATTATTTAGTGTTTGGAAGAAGTTTTTTTTTTACCAAATTTTTATTATGAAAGACAGCTTAGTGGATAAAGGCATTGGTTGAGAAATGTTCTGGAATGAATTTCACCTAGAGGTTGGGAGTTCAATTCCTGGTAAAAGAACTTAAGAAAGGTTAACCAATAAGTAATCTATATGTACTAGTAAAACTCTGAGAATGCTGTTTATCTTCCTTGTCAACGTGCACATTTTATTTGTACATGAATGTTTTAGATTGTGTAAAGAAGGGTGAGTCACATAAATAAAGGGTGAATTGTAAGAGAAATGGAATGATGTAAATGGTTAAAAGAGAGAGAAAAGATGGAGAAAAACGAAAGAGAAAGAGAGAGAGAGAGAGATTGAGAGACTATTGACATCACAATACTAGTTGCTAAAATCAATATTCATTTTAAATAAATCATGTTATTGATGTGCATTTTTGAGCCAGTTTAAATTTAAACACTCATTTAGAGTTTTGTTAGTACCTAACATAGATACGGCTTGCATGATTGTAGTGGATCAAATAATAATGATAATTATTATTATTGCTCTATTTAAAAATATCGAGCACTCTATATTCATTACAAAAAAAACCCTTACAACTGAATAGAAACAGGTTGTAATGTCGTAGACTTGGCTTTCGAGGCTGAAACAAAACGTAAAAAGAAAGGAAGAACAAAGACGAAGAGATATATGTGTGTGTATACATTTTGTGCCGGAGTTAAACTGCTGAGTTTTCCCCGGGCATTTCTTTGTTACTGGAATCCCTCAATGCACATGCCCGGTAGTTTTTTAACTTCGGATATGCAAAGGGAGGCAAATCTTAAGTAGACACTAAACCTCTCCTGTCTTTAATAAAAAAGACATGAATGTCTAGAGTCGATGTATTCGTGTAGTAGACAAAAAATATAATAGTCCTTGAACAGTTTATAAATATGTGAATGTAGTGTACTTTTTGATAATAAAACTTCCTCCCGTTTTTAAGTGATCATGTTTAGGGTGGACGGGTCAAGGTTGGAGCAAGAAAGGATTTCGTTAAGTTGCCATTCTTTCTGTTCAAGCAGTTCACCCATCATGGAAAACTTTTTCTCCAAAAGAATATTCCTGAAGCTGCTTTTCTACTGGACGTCATGGATTGACTTCGTAAACCATCATGTTCGACTTGGATCTTCTCAAAATCTTGCTCAAGCACCTCATGTTTACATTTAAGGGTCTTTAGTTCCTCCATTGTTACCTTTTGGTCATTTTTAAACTATGTGTATCTATCTCATAATTTGCCAAAGATTTTCGCAGTTCGTCTACTTCTTTCCAGGCATGTTGGAGATGTTTGACTATTCGTTTGTTCTCGTTTGTAAGATTAGCCATTTCTTTTTCCAGCCGTTCTTTTTTCTTCATACTAATCTTCTCCTTGAGAACGTTAATCACACCAAAGTTGTAGCAATTCTTGATGTCATTGAACGCTTTCTCGTGATTTTTCATCAACATATTTATTTGGCTGTTCTTTCTCTCTTCAATTTCATGGATTCCAATTTATGGTTCAGCTCAAGTTCGTCCTGTAAAGCCTTCATCTTTTTTTCGAATTTTGATTCAATTTCTTTAGCTTCGCACTCAAATGCATTTTGTAAATTCGTCATGCCTTCATTGTTTTTCAATTTGAGGGTTTTGATTGTATTTTAATGCGACAGTTCTTTTTCTTTCAGTTTTACTTTGAGATTCCGTTTGTCTTTGCATAAATCCATCCTATTAGTTCGGTTGTCATCTTCACCCAATTTCAACTTGTTGCAATTTTGTTCTGGTGTTCATACATTTGTACTTCACTTTTTGTTTGTACACCAGCTTGGAATTGCAGACTTGAGCAAAATGGTTCCTTTTTAGACAGTTCCTACACTCTTGCCTCGTGGTGGGACATGTCACATGTGACGCCAAATATCTGCAGTAATAGCAAGTCTGTCCACCATCTTCATTTTGTCTCCCACGTTGTCGCGGTCTCTGGATAACGTGGTGGCTGCTATTTCGTGTACATCCGAGATAACCATGGTTTTCTGTGATAGCAACTTTAACATACAAATGCCTGTATATAAATTTGACACTTTTTTGAAAGGAAAGAAAAACATATCTTGGCCAATAATTGATGTATTCTCAAATTTCAAAGTACATATGGAGCACACAGCCATCACAACATCATTCAAGAGACACTTGAACACCAGTTTGATCCAGGCATATTAGCTCGTCCTTGCTGTTGCAGGTGGTATGGTTGGTGTCCCACAGATAATAGTCCATGGGGCTGCAATTAGGCGAATTGGGAGCGATGAAGTCATGGAAGTTCTCAGACAGCCACTTCTGGGTGTTCTTAGAGATGTTATATGGAGCTGAGTCCTACTGCCACACATAGGCTTTCCTGCAGCCAGCCTCTTCACTCAGCGCTTGACAACAGTGCACAGCGACTCAATATAGCGATCTAAATTGAGTCAGAGTCCCTTCTTGAAGAAGTGGAGCGGTATGATGTGGTCTGTCTTGAGGGAACTTGGTCTTCATAATGCTTGAGACTTTGTATTGACTGAAAAGAATCAGAGCATCCTTGGCTCAATTAGGTGTTTGGCCTTGTTGAGGAATTTCTTGGTTTTATTAATGTGTTTTTCTTGGTTTTATTAATGTGTTTTTCTTGGTTTTATTAATGTGTTTTTCTTGGTTTTATTAAAGTGTTTTTCTTGGTTTTATTAATGTGTTTTTCTTTGGACTTGCCAGTAAGTAGTTGGCACTTGCAACTTTTGTTTGAGAAGTAGCAAAGATCCTTATTCAGCGCTTTCTCTTGCCAAGGTCCGTATTACCTTGCCTAGATCTTGCCACACTTTTTTTTTGCTGCTTCTTGAATTCTTTAATTTTGTTTTATGGACACAGTCAGAATGCCTGCTCTGATTCTTCATGTTGACCACATATCTGTCGAAATTGTTCAGCTCACATCTCATGGCCTTCTACGTATTTAAAGAGGACTAAACTGCAGATAAGATTTCTGAATTTTTTAATCCGGCACAAATCATGATGATGCAGGTCACTCTCTTCTGATATTCCGGTGCTTTCCAGTCGTCCATCGTCTCCAGCTTCCAAACCCACCATAGAAACAGCTATCCGTTGCACTTTACCACTACTAAATACTTCAAATGGTTCTGAATTGAAAGAATATAAAAGAAATATCAAATTTATCCCAAACGCCATGTATTAATTAAATGGCGGTGGCGTGGTGTAATGGTTATAGGTGCAGACTTTGGGCTTAGCATATCGGTTTCAAGTTCTGTTCGGGCTACTTCATCACTTTCACTAATACCATCCAACTATGGATCAAATAATAGGGTAGAATAGACTCTTAAGCCTTGGTTGTTCAACTCGTCTAGGAAAACCAAAATAACACCAGTCTTTCTCTGTTTCCAATTGTGCTGGACTTCTCCTTGTCACTGGGCTCAAGCAATGGCAGTTCAGGAGAACTGCGTTTGGGGATTGTAAAACCATAGCTTCACTATAGACACCTCTACAGTAGATATCCATTGTCTCTCGAGACTCAACAGAAGCCATTTTTTTTATATTAAATAAATAATGGATTTCAAATCACACAATTTATTTTTAGAATGAACATTGCTTTTTAACAGATCCCCGTGTTTTGCTTAGACAAATTTTTTATTATCTGTAGCGGAATCAACATACAGTAATTAAATTAATAATGCAATTTATACAAATTAAAATATATACATTTATTCACAAACATCACAAGGTAATAATATAGAGGATTTAAATGTTTATATGACGATAGAGACTAAAGAAAGGATATGTCTCATTCTTATATAGGTGTAAGAAGGCTCTCAGTGGCTTGACTTTGAATATTTAATGGATTCTTTTTATACTTTTGTTGGACTATTTTTAGCTTTTCTCATTGGCTAAAAAATATATATTTTTTATTTTCTTTGAATTTGAATTTGGAGCCGATTTTGTACATAATAAGCAACTCCTTTTATTTGTTAATTTATCTTAGAGGTCGCACATATGTGAATATTATAAACGTGATACCATGACCCCAATGTTATAAAGGTGTAAATTAGCCATGAATGTTAATTAATGTGTAAGGTTGGAAACCCCCGTTCCTCTCACACAACCGTATCCCCTATTCTTTATGTTTTAATCGGGACCGTGGGTCACATGTTAGACTTGTTGTAGTGAAACGACTTTTATTTATTTATATACATATTTTTTTTGTCATTAAAACGATGAAAGGGAGAACAGCAAGTAATCATGGTAGAGAAAGAACGGGACACATTTGAATCACATTTTATAAACATAAAATAAGAAATGAGACACTTGTAAGAATTAACAAAAGGCGAGATTATGCAAACATAACAAGTGTTTATTAAATCAAAAAGACCAACTAAAAGTTCTGCTCCACTCTGGGGAGTCTTTGATATGGGGCTGGTTTAGTTAAGACCGAGAATGGTTGATCAGTCAGGAGTTCTAAAAATTGGCAAATAATGAAAGTTCAAATTAGAACGAATTAAAAATATGTAATTTGTTTTTCTTTATTTTTTATTTTTCCATAGGGCACATACCTTTTTATAGAGTTTTTTTGTGTGTTAGTTGACATGCTGAGTGGAAGATATTTTCACAGGATTTTAGATCCTGAAGTCTGTTCTTTCTCGGATATTTTTAGTGTTGTCAGCTGATGAAGGATATTATTATAGGATTTTAGATCCTGAAGTCTGTCCTTTCGCAGATAGTTTTGTTAATGTGGCGAGCTTAAGTAATCTCGTAAACTTTGTTGGATGGATTTTTCTTTAAGATGTCCGATAGACAGCGATAAGATACTCGCAAAGATTGAATTCCACTCTTCTTTGCATGCGGGGATATATCGTCTCGATTTGAAGTGCTGGGTGATCACAAAATCTTGACATGACTTCACTCCACCGCTCCTCTAATCTGACTGTCCTCTGTTTCTTGCCCGGCGTTTTTCCCGCTATTCTCTAGGGCTTTTCGATCACCTAGCAACAGGCTTTTCTGCAATCTGATTGGTTGACTTACTCCCCCCCCCCCCCCATCGCAAACTGCGTGAGATGATCTTTCAGCACTCGTGTCTACTGTCTAAACTACATCTGGTAATGTGTGTTCGCTTCTTGGCGAATTGAACCTTAGTTTTTTTTGTTTGTTTTTTTAATGTAGGGAGCATGTCCCCATCTCTCCTTTTAATGCTTTATGGGGCAAAATATGTGGATATAACATGAACGAATAATAATTATCTTCAGGGCTGGAACATGAAAAAATCTACCAAGAGAAAAATGAAACCCTGGCAGGATTCGAACTTGTGCCTAAGAATATACGCAGCGTTGTCATTACTACTTGACTGCTACTTCATAGAAAATTATTATCTGTTTATATATATATATATATATATATATATAAATGATAAAAAATTAGGTGAATCATTAATTTTAATAAAAAAGTAAATTGAAAGGGAAATCATCAGGTTAACTACATGGATGCTATGCAGCTCACCTGATGATTTCCCTCAAGAATGAAAAACAAACTTTTCTCTCTAGCTTACTTGCCATAAGTATATTTTATACTACTACTAAGTGCTACTCATGTTGAAGTAAATACTAAAACAAAAAAAATATTTACGTAATATCTTATTTTATAGTATACTAGCTGTGCCTATCCGGCGTTGCCCAGGAGTCATTACTTTGATTTTCATTTATTGTTTTTGATAAGTTTTATTTATCTATACACAAAAACTAATTTCACATTTTTAAAGTTATACATAAAAAAGAAAAATTTTTTTTAATATAAAGCAAGATTTAACGAATTGAAATTAAATAAATATGAAGAGATAAATATATTAGTCGATAATTTAATAACAATACCATCATAATGAAATTTATGTGAATTTCAAATTTTATCACAATGAAAAAGTAAATGTAATATTATTTCAGGCTAGCAACCATTTAGTTTCTTCTCTATCTCTCTCCATCGATCTATTACATCCCTCTCTCTCAGTTAATAGAATGACAGAGAGAGTGAAGAAAACATAATAGTGATATTTGTCTTAGAATAACAATGTAGTAATGTAATCTTTTTAGAACTTGTCAACTGCCAGGGTATGAAAGGTTTTTAAAAGAAATAAATTTATTTAGGATAAAGAATGATGAAATGGCTGTAGAACGAGGTCTTAATGTAAAAGAAGCAGAAATAAGTGTGAATAAGTACATACCTAGGAAATCTATTTTGGAAACCATTTTTAATTTTCCATATTTGTAACAAACGTATTGATTTGATTGGCTAATGAACGTAGATGATTATCCAAGAGAAGTTACCGGCGAATCTCTGTAAGTGTTTATTACTGAAAGAAGTATCAGGTCAGATAGAATATATAATCGATGAAATTGATTGGAATTCCTTTTTTATGTGAAGAAAACAGACTGAAAATGTCCATAATTCATTGGCTAGGTAGAATCAAATATCAATTTGTTAGATGCAATGCTATGTAGGTTAAAAATTCGACGGACTTTTCCTTATGTATTAGAAGTATATATATGAAATAGTAATATATATATATATATATAGTGAATATCTCGTATCAGAGTGCTTCATTGGAGGGAAAGTATGATATATATTTTATTTATATACTATACAATTATATTTTCATCGTATGATACCTGGGTTTCACGAATCGACTACCAACTAGTCGGAGGACAAACAGAACAACGTCAATTCTGTCATCAGCCATAGAGGAATAAAACACACAAGATCCTCTCAAACAAAAGAATCTAAAAAAAACCGCCACATCACCGGTGCATCACAGATCTTAGCCAAAATTGTATAGCCCAGTATCTCCACTGAATGTCACAAGATGAATAAGTGTATACATGATTGTCCAAAATACGATAATGTTAAAAATATATAAGGGTATACATAAATATTATACTGTACATGTAACAACGTTATTTAAAAACTAAAAAGGGGCAATCGTGAAACTGCTAAGCAGCAATATAAAAGGTATATAAAATATTACATCAACAATATGGTCAATTTAAAAACAAAAACTAAATTATTAATGATAATAATAAGATAAAACATAAATTAAACCCTTGTATCTATAACGTTACTTAAGAAAGAAATTTAATCCCGGGCAGTATTCAGTATTTAAAATTCAAAAATATTAATCAGTTTCATTATCAAAGCGGTTATGATTTTGATAGACGAAGGGAGATCACTCATTACTAAATGGTATACTTATCCATTACTGAAATGGTTATGAAATTGTTAATAAAAAAAACCTTACTAATAGGGATGTGGGATGTAAATGTTATTATAGATTGTAATAAGAGATTAGTCCTTATATAGTTTTTTAAAATGTGTTCTCAGTTGGATGGTTGGTATTTATTTAGTATGGATGGAAAGGAAAGTGAAGGGTGGATCTTGAGAAAATGATGTGAGTATGAAGGAGATATACTAAACAGTGAACAGTGAGTAGAAAAAATAAAAATAAATAAATTAAATTAATAAAATTATTTTTTATTTATTACAAGCAAAAATACTATCCACCCTCCGGGCAGTAATTAATCTAACTGTAGCCTTCTTCATGGAAAAACAAAGAAACAATTTTTATTTCACATTTTGGTAATTTGGAGCAAAACAACAAAAAGATGATTGTCATGGTGTGATTTGATATATTCCAATGTTGAGGAAATTTACTGTGTATAAACATAGTCACATTTTATTAATTAGGAAAATAAAATAACAAAAAGGTTGTGTTATATTATCTTTTTGATATTCAAAGTCGAGAGGGTTGATTGTGAATAATCATAAAATTTAAAATAAATTACCATTAAAAACTGGTTATATTATGAAATGAAGAAACGAAACAGAAGAACGTCAATTGGTCAAATAAAACAATTATATATTCCTGAGTAATTTGAAATAGTTACTTTGTGTTTTTTCCTTTCTCTTAAAGGCAGAAAAATTAAAACCGTAATAAAGATTTTTCAAAAATATGTATCTTTTTTATTTTGTAATTTAGAAAGATGAGGAGAGAGAGCTTTTCTTTGTTCGTTTTCATGGCAAATGTAATGGTCAATCCACCACCACCATAAAACAAATTAAATTATTAAATAAAAATTTAGTTTTAAAAATATACTTTGCCCAACCTACTATATCCCAAAACTAAAAATGTCTCTACAAAAAACAAGTTCGAATCAGATGCCCACCTAAATCAACTCACTCACCTCTTCCCTTGAGGCTTGCATTTATAAATATCCGAGGGCTTAGAACCAACATCGATTACATAGAATCTTTTCTCCTAGTTAACTCCCTGGATATCCTAGCACTAAATGAAACTAACCTTCACTCCTCAATCTCCTTTAATCGTTTTAACATGACTGGACACATCCCACTCTACCGTAAGGACTCTGATAAACATATGCACAAAGTTTATATTCGTAACTCCCCTTAACCAGAGAACATAGTTTAGAATCAGATGATCATGTCTGCATGTGCTTTAGATTAACCTGACAACACAGCGTTAGTTACTTATATTTCATCTACCATTCTCCTGTGACTCAGAACCGTACCCTGCGTGACTTTCTCTCTGATAACATAGATGCAGCACTTTCATTAGATCCGAACGCCCAGATACATGTATTTGGGGATTTTAATGTCCACCACCATAATTGGCTTGGATACTCGAATTATACAGATGCAGCTGGTAACAGCATGCATAGTTTTTCTATTGCACATTTCCTTTCACAAACTGTTACTTTCCCAACTTGACTCCCAGATCATGCGGTTCAGTAAACCTCAACTACAAATGGACAGAAATTTATAGCATCAAGAAATCATTGTAAAATTATCAAAGCCACAGCTAAGAGATGGTATACCGAGATGACCAGAAAACGCCTAGAGTCACAGAAATAAGGAACTCGCGATTTCTGGAAAATCTATAATAGTGTTATGAATCAACAATTCCCCTGCTGTCCAACCACAATGATGTCGTTTGCACGGCAACTGATAAGGCTGAACTATTTGCCCAGCAGTTCGCCTTAAACTCCACCTTGACCTCCGCTAACCACTCCCTTACAAAGTCTCTATTAAGCCACGCTTAATGATCTGATCATCACCCCTTCCCATGTTCGGGATATAAAAAATCTTGACACCTCCAAAGCATGTGAGCCTGATCTTATCCCAGTAATAGTAATAAAGAAATGATCTGCTGTACTCGTCCTTGTCCTCTCTAAACTCTACAACAAATGCCTTGCCGAATCTTGCTTCCCTGATAGCAGGAAAATTGCCTCTGTGGTACCAGTGTGCAAGAATTCTGGTGAAAGAACTGACCCTCAAAATTATCACCTCGTCAGTTTCCTCCCGCTCTTCACTAAAATCTTTGAATCATTAATCAATCTAGCGATAGTCCACCACCTTTTTAATGCTAAACTTCTTTCTGACCATCAATATTGATTTAGGCAAGCACGTTATCCTGCGGATATCCTAACAGTCATCTCTGAATGCATATACCGTACACTGGACAAGGCAGGTGAAGCGAGGGCGGAAGTGCTTGATATATACAAAGCCTTTGACAAGGTCTGGCATAAAGGTCTTCTCATGAAAATGAATTCATACGGTATTACTGGATGAATATTTAACATAATCAGCTCCTTCCTAGCTAAAAGAAACATCCAGATTATCCTTGATGACTGTACATCCAAAAAAACATTAAATTTTATGCGGGTGTACCCCAAAGGTCGATCCTTTGTTCTTGTTTGTGATTTTCATAAACGACCTCCCTAATGAAATTGTGTCTGAGATGGGTATATTTGCTGAGGACAACACACGCTTGACATGTGGTTACAATCAACGTGCACATATGCAAGGCAATGGCTAAATCCTGAGAAAATGACCTCCAGTCTGTAGTGGAATGGGCACATAAATGGATGGTAACATTTAATGCTACTAAGACAAAGCTCTTTTCCTTTAACAATTATAAGAAACCTGTTTAACCATTGATTGCCATGGCAAATAGCATCCTACCCGAGAGTCAAACATTCAAACTCCTCAGCCTAACATTCACATGTAACACGAGTTTAAACAAATACATAGTAGAAACTGCCAAGGCTGCTACAAGGAAAGTGGGCTCCCTCTACCATGCTAGAAAACTTCTCACACCTGCCAGTATCCTTTATCTCTACAAAGTCACTATTCGCCCATGCATAGAGTATTGTTGTCACATCTGAGCTGGTTCACCAACCACTAGTCTCTCCCTCTTAGACAGGGTCCAAAAAAGAGTCTCTAATCTAATAGGTCCCACATTATTTACCAAGCTCAAAACCCTGTCCCATCGCCGCAATATTGCATCCCTGTGCTTGTTTTACAAGTACTTCAGTAGAATGTGTTCCGACGAACTTGCTGCTCTGATGCCCCCTCGATGTAAATACACCCGACCAACCTGACAATCAGCTTAATCCCACCTCTTCACTGTAGAGATCTCCAGATGCCGGAAGGATTTCTACTCTATTAGCTGCCTTGGAATTCCCTCCCTGCTCATTGTTTCCTTGACTGTACTATCATGCAGAAATTTAAATGCAATGTGAATAAACATCTCGCTGCACAACTCCCCACTTAGGATGCCCCTATGGATATGGCCTCTAATTCACAGTAACCCCTTACGTCTCAGTGGCAAAGTTTTAAAAAATATGTATCTTTAATTATTAAAAGAAAAACTTTTTTTCGCTCGCTGATATTTATACATTTTTATCCCACTGTAAATCTTAATTGAAACCTACTTTTACGTCTATGTCACAAAATGATATGAGTTTTACTGGGATGTCCGCGGGCCAGATTGCAATAATAAAGCATAACAGGGTGGTGGGGCGGGCGCTTAGCCTTCGCGGGCCGGAGGTTGCCCGCCCCTGGTTTATAGCATTATTTTAAATGGAGTAAGCAAAGAAAAATGAATTCAAGATGGCGACCAGAAGTCAGTTTTGCAGAAAAAATAATGGGAGCGAAATAATGCTAACGATGTTGTAAAAGTGGTGGTCACTTCGATAATTATAGATGAAATAATTATGCATTTATTTATATCAAAGAATTATATTAAGTATATTGTTTGTTACGGCTGAAAAAAATGTATTTTGATATTATTACATTACTGCATATTAAATGGGGCAGCAGAAAATATGCCTCTTACAGTGTTTAGGGTTGCAGGAAGAGTAGATGCAACTAAGGTTGTGAGTTCTTCTCCCTGTTTCTCTAAATAGTGAACATGATAAAATCTAAAAATACAAGAAATAGATTGAAAGTAAAACTTTTCTTTTTAACTGTAATAATATGAACTGCCCTCTCCGCACCCCTCACAGCCAAAACCACAGTGTTAAGGAATAAATCACAAAAGTCAAAAATGATGAAGAAGTAAGATAACTGGGTGCCAATGGAGGGACTGCCGAATCTATTGAACTTCCTAGACAGGATTGTGCTCTGACAGTTGTTTGTTAGTTTCTGGGTAGCCAGCTGAGAGTAACTAAAAAAACGGGCAGATGTAGTCGATTCTGCTGATCAGCTGGGAGTGATCGAGAGAAAAACTAGACATCTGGATTTCCGGTCGTAGGTAGATATATTTAGGAGACAAGCATATTGGATAGATTAGATTGGGGTAAACCCGAGGAGTGAGGTGAGGTAGAGGACTTGAGACGAAGTAGACAAGCAAACCAGTTTGAAGTACAACAGAGTTAATCTTAAGCTAAAATTCTGTATTCGAAAGACTGGAACTTAACTCATATGTGGACTCTAGCAGTGGGGCCCCAACAACACACACACACATATGCCATTACCAACATATCATCAGAGGAGTTACATAGATAGACATTTGACGCAGTTTCCACAAACTTTTAACAGTGAATTTTTTGTCTTTACATTCTTAACTTTTTCCTCACTGGACATTTTGTCACTGGACTCTTTTCTATCTGGACATATTTTGCAACCTTCTCACACACTTCTCATATTTTTCAAATTTTGAATTTTCACCACCTTCCTGCCAACTTATCTATCTATGTAAATCCTCTGATGATAAGATTCCAATCTTTGAAAAGCCTAGCTTAAGGAAAGAAAAAAGAAAAACGCTTTTATTGAATACATATTGCATTGAACAACTGAAGATGAAATAGATTTGTCATTCTTACATTTATTTCTCTTTTTTCATTTATCTATATAATTGCTCTATCCTGTATATTGAGCTTTAATCATTTCACGATAGGTTCAAATTTCTAAAAGTATACATCCTACTTTTAGTTTCATACCTTATATATATATATATATATATATATATATATATATATATATAGTGTTGTTAGGCAACATTCGTTCTTTCATGTATATTTCATTCTTACATTTTTTATTTCTCTCATTTTATTTATCTATCTATATATATATAAGTACACTCCACCTACGATCTGAACTCAACATGTCACTATTGGAGTTACTTCATTTTTGAGCGTTTTTCCATGCTGCCTTCACGAAAAACTTTTCTTCTCCATCTAAATCTCCTTTCATTGGACACATTATCAACGGACAATTACCAACTGGACAAACCCCATATCTTTTTACACAAACTTTTTTTCACTCTCCATTTTTTAATATTTTTTCAAATGTTGAATTTTGGCTTTTCCACTGCCAACTTATCTATCTATATAGTTCCTCTGATGATAAGATTTCGATCTTTGAACAGCCTTGGCTTAAGGAAAGAATAATAAACATAATTTTATTACAGAATATACCTTGCCTTGAACAATTGAAGTTTGAAATAAATCTGGACATTCATACATGTTTATCACTCTTCTTTCATCTATCTTTATATTATATATATATATATATATATATATATATATATGACATACGTTATTGTATATCACAGAATGTTTTTGTTTAATTAATCTTTTTTGATCTTATCGAGCTTTCGGTAATCCTTCTTGTATTCTTGTCAGATGTAGACTCCGTAGGTGTCTTGTTCCATTTTTGTTCACAAGTACTTTTGACTGACTCTCGACTGACTCTCTCAATCGTCTTCAGGCGGAGGGTTGGACTTGCATATTCATGACTGCTGAGTTTGAGTTGTGCGGTAAATTTATACCGTTTTAAAATAACGTATGTGTGATGAGATTTTGTATTTGGAACTTGCGAACAAAAATGCAACTAAACACCTATGGAGCTTACCATCCGACAATTAGACAGGAATACAAGTAGGATTATCTGAAAGATCGTGAAGATCAAAAAAAGATTAATTAAATAAAAACATTTCATAATATACAGTAACGTATGTCCAAATGAAAACATGCTGCCTAAATACACACACACAAATATATATATATAAGTAGAGAACTAAAAGCAAACTTTTAGGAAAGGTAAAACCTATTGTGAAAAGTATACAGCTCAATATACCGGATAGAGCAGATAGATTAATAGAAGGATGAAAAGGAATTAGAAAAGCGATGGAGGCGGATCTTTTTTCAATTCAGTTGCTCAATGCAAGGTATATTCCGCAAAAAAGCAATTTATTTAATTGTTTTTTTTCCTTAAGCCAGGCTTTTCAAAGATCAAAATCTTATCATCAGAGGAAATTGCTGGGATAGATAAGTTGGCGAAGAACCAAGATTTAAAATCTGAAAAAGTAAAACAAAGATTGTGGGGGGGGGGGGGGAACAAGGCAAAAAAGCTGCCTGAATGCAAACAAGTGTCCGATTGTATCTATTTTGGCCGCACCTGAAGACGTTGGTTTCTGGAGTTTAACTTTGAAACCTCTCAATTTATTTCTTGTGCCTTCTAACGGTATACCTACAAACCACTTTCTCTGCTGGAATTTTTGACACCGGATTTTTTTACAAGCTTTTTTGCCTTGTTTTTTTCCCCCACAATCTTTGTTTTACTTTTTCAGATTTTAAATCTTGGCTCTTCGCCAACTTATCTATCTCAGCAATTTCCTCTGATAAGATTTTGATCTTTGAAAAGCCTGGCTTAAGGAAAAAATTAATTTAATAAATTGCTTTTTTGCGGAATATACCTTGCATTGAGCAACTGAATTGAAAAAAGATCTGCCTCCGTCGCTTTTCTAATTCATTTTCATCCTTCTATCTATATATATATATATGGAAAATTAGTTTATGGAATAGTGGATAAATAAACAATATGCAAGTAGAAATCACAAACACATCATCAAAACTAAAGCAAGATATTTTTGGATCCTTTCTTTCAAAGCCTCTTGACCTCAAGGATGATGTCGGAAAACCTTTTCCTCCAAGGAAAAAGCCACAAGCTCTTAAATCTGGTGACCTTGCTAACCACCAGACGTCACTCATTAAATAGATCCATATATATCTTGATTCAGCTTTAGTGATGTTGGTAACCTTATTTCTACTAGTATGTTGACTTGCTTATCCACTATTCCATAATCTAATTTTCTATTTTGTCTAAAATTTTTATTTCAAGACAAATTTTTCGAAATAAAAAGAAAATGTCATATCTTGGCCAATAATTGATGAATTCTCAAAATTCAAAGTGCATCTCCGAGAGGACCTTTTGCCGAATACATCACACCCAAAGAATCTGCCTTGAGCCTCCATATAGCCTTCATAGTGGCCTTCGATAAATGCCTGAATATCAGTTTGATCCTAGCAATCAGCTCGTCCTTGGTGTTGCAGGCAGTACAGTTGGTGTCTTTCTCAACTGCACTCCACACATAATAGTCCATGTGGTTGCAGTCAGGTGAGTTGGGGGGGGGGAGCAGATGTTGGGACTGGTGAAGTCGTGGAAGATCTTAGGCAGCCATTTCTGGATTTTCCCAAAGATGTGACACGGAACTGAGTCCTACTCTCATACGTATGGCCTTCTAGTAGCCACCATCTCCACACAGCGTTTGGCAACAGTGACCAGCAACTCGGTACAGTCATCTGAATTGTGTCTGAATCCTTTTTCGAAGATGTGGGGCGTCATGATGTGAAAACACCCCTAAGACCCTCACAGTTTGAGAGAACTTGGTCTTCATGGCAACCATAGGCTAGCCGCTTGTTGTTCTACATGCTGTGTAACTGGTCCTGAAAAAAATCAGAGCATCTTCGGCTCAACTGGCTGTTGAGGACTTTCTTGGCTTTCATAAGGCGGTTCTCTTCGACCTTGGCAGTGAGTAGCTGACTTGTGACTCTTGTATGAGGAGTAGTTGACCCTTGTGACTCTTGTCTGAGGAGTAGTTGACCCTTGTGACTCTTGTATGAGGAGTAGTTGACCCTTGTGACTCTTGTCTGAGGAGTAGTTGACCCTTGTGACTCTTGTCTGAGGAGTAGTTGACCCTTGTGACTCTTGTCTGAGGAGTAGTTGACCCTTGTGACTCTTGTATGAGGAGTAGCACAGATCCTCATTTAGCGTTTTCTTCATAGTCGTCACTCCGATGTCTATCTCTCTCTCTCTCCAAGGTCCACATTATTTTGTGTGAATCTTTCCACACCTATTTTTGTAGCTACTTAACAAATTTTGTTGTGTGGACACAAAACGCCTACTATGATCCTTCCTGCTAGCCACTACTTCCACATCTCCATCGCAATTCTCCAGCTCACATCCTTCAAGGTATTCAAGGAGCCCTGCGCTGCAGCTAAGATTTCCAAATTTTTTAATCCAGCATGAATCAGCATGATTCAGACCATTCTCTTCTGGTGCTTTTCAGTCGTCAATGGTTTCCAGCTCTCAAACTCACCAATAGTACACAGAAACAGGCATCGCTTGGACTTAATCATAATTAGAATTCTTCAAATGGTTCTGAAATGATAATGGTAAGATAATGAAAAACGGTTTTGAGGATAAGAATAAATAAATTGTTTTGTAATTTTATACATTCAAGTCTCCTTCAGCATCGCTCATGGCATGAATCGTCTACAAGCTAGGATCAGGTGATTCTTGTTCATATTGGACATTACTCTAACTATGGAGATTTTTAGGGATTATTCAGCTGATTTATTAGAAGACAAATCGTTGTTATTTTTTTTTTTTTAATTTTATTTTACTGTCAAACCTTCCCAGAATGATGAATTGAAACGGAAATGTGATTGTAAGTAGATATTAATTAATATTATGTCTGAAATTTTTGCTCACCCCTTTTTTTTCTTTTAATGTTTTTTTTTTTTTTTCGTATGAGAAAATGTTGTCTGCTTTTTCTCAACTATATTCCATACATAGTTCATCTTTGGCTGAATCCAAAATAAAAGTCGATTTTCGTCGGCAAAAATCTTTTAAAAATTCACTCTGAACTTTGCTTCTCATCAGTTGAATCAAAATAGAAGACATTCTATTTTAATGAACTTACTTATGTCTGTCTGTGTTTGTGTCTGAAGCCTATGAACACCCAAACCGCTGGACGTTACTGAAATCTGATAAGAATGGTCTCTTTTCTATGCATATTTTTTTTAATGGATTAATCCAGACCCCATAAAGAGTTAGCAAAATTAGTCTGGGCCATTTAATTTAGCGGTGACTTTGTAAGTAATGCACTGACGACTTTTTTTTGGGAGGGGGTGGGGGGCATTTTTCAAACTGCTGAACCTCATTTAGTTCAGCAAAGATTTATCAATTAATAATCGAAATTGTTCACTATCATAATATTATGTTATATTGTTAAATGTATTGTTATATTTTGTTTTAAACAATATTTTATTCAGATTAGTTCATTTTAGGTGTTATTTAAAAAAGAAAATTGCTATTGCAGATGACATGCGTTGTAAAAAATTGCATATTATTTAAACTGTTTTAAAAATTAAAAAAAGTATGATTTAATTTTTATTTCTAATCCTAAATCTAATATAAATTATAACTTCAACTTTGATTTATTTCAACATTTCGACACGATTCATACTTTACATTTGTACTTTATTCGCAAAACAAATTAATTCACTTGAATTAATGTTTTATTTTAGCCACACAAATTGCCCCCCTCCCCCTCTCCAATGTTTTGAACATTTATTTTATGTTATCACTCCACCCAGGCAACGCCGGGTAACCCTTCTGGTTTATATTAAAATTACCAATTAAATCCTCTAAAACAAATTAATTGTTTATTCACAACTGACAATTTTTCATTCGATATATTTATGAGATTTGATTTATGTGCAATAAAAAAATTTGTCTTCAATTTCAGATTGTCGAGTTTTTCCGTCCTCGTCGAAGGGCCTTGTCAATGCCAGGGTTGATGCTCAAGTTTTAATCTTCCGTCCGAATCCACAGACTCCACCCAAAATGCATGGCAAGCAGCACCAATCTTGAACCATCCCATGAACACCATCAAAATCAAGAAACTTTGGTTTTGCAGTCAAATTTTCCTATGAAAGAATATTTGCTGGAACTTTCTTCCATTCTTCGGAAAGTTTTACAAAAAAAAAAATGGTAATTTTTGGAGATATTGGAATTAATGGATATTTTTAAAACATTCTATCTTGTATTTACAAAAGGATTTCTCTTAAAAGTTATTTGGAATTATGTAAATATGTCAATTCAGTGTTCATTTAAAATGTGATTTATAAGTATTTTTTAAAACCGATCAATAATTTTGGATTATTTGGATTATTCGGACAACTGTTCTCATCTTGGATTTTATTCTTACAATATTTATGTCAAACTTGGGAAGCTGTACGGAATTTTGAACAAACCTTTTATTTAATCCACAAACGTAGCTTTCCCTCATTTCGTCAGACATGACTGAGTAATTCATAATTGTATTCTTAGTATCGCCCGTACTGAGAATTGAACATTCAACCCCTAGAAGACTGTCATTTAGAACTGATTATTACTTAGCACTTATATCCATTGTGCCGTGCAGATTCCAGATTTCGAAGGTCGGAGGTTACATTGGTTGCAACGTTGTGATAATATCATCCAAGATGAGAACAGTAGTCCAAATAATCCAAATTATCAATCCTCATCTAAAAATTTCAAAACACAATGATTTTGTTTTAATTCATTCATTTTATTCCCCCCCCCTCCTCCCTCCAATATTTATTTAGATAACATCTTACAAGCATTTATTTATGAAAATCAGACTTTTTCAATGCATCCACGCATCTGTACAAGAGACTCTGTCTTCCGTCCGTTTATTACGTTTCAGTTAAAATAGAATTTTCATTGTTAAATGGACACATCTTATTCACTCGTTCCTTTTCGTATAGTTGTTCGTTTTGTTCCTTCTTCTTCTGCTGCTGTCTTCTTCGTGACACTCACTGTTTTTGTTTCTATTTTTTTCTATCTAATGCATTTAAGGACGTCTGTCTTAGCATCACCTCTTAAATCTATGTGTTAATATGCATCTATAAACCCCATTCTTGCTGCTGGTTTACTACTATTAGACTGGGATAATGAAGAAATAAACGCAACACAACTGTATAAAAAAGTATTTCTTTATTAGCTGTTTTTGTACTTTATACGTGGTAAAAAAATTTTCATATTATTATATTTTATATTCTAAGCCTACAACCCCCATTGTCACTGCTGGTTTAGAGTCCAGGAGAGATGAAGAAAAATTATAGGTTATCTGTAACTACACAAATCGTATTTCTATTAATAAATGCCTGTATGTTTTATTCTTACTCCACGTCTGCGTGGAAGTTTTTCTGCAGTTGTTGTTTTTTCATCTCCTATATTATAATTCTACCTATGACCATTCCTTAGTTAGCACGACCATAACGCTGCCAATATGCATGCGCTAGATCAAAGGGAAGTAATTAGTCTAAATTCGACTCAGTAGTAGTATTAATACAGCTTTATTTGTGCATGTAAACAAGAAGAAGATGACAACTGATTTTTTTTTTTCAAGTTAATTTAATTACAAAAGATTTAACTAAGAAAATTTTTAACAAAAACGTGTAGAAGAAAAATGTAGAAGCAAGAAAAGAAACCAAAACTGGAACGGTGTAAAAAATCTGTTATTCATTTGTGAAAATGGGTGACTCGAACAATAACATGTCACAGATTTGTTAATATCATGTGCATGAAATATTGTATAATTAGTGAAAGTGATACAATGACCACAATAGAACTCAAATGTGGCACACAGCAGCACCACCACTTCCGCTTTTATTTTATCACAACATTTTATAATGAAATCACTTTGATTTGGCGCACATGTATTGGTTGCGTTACTGCTGGAACAAGAAGTATAGATTATTATTATTTTTGTTGTTGACTAAGTTTGAATTAAAAAAAAAAAAAAAAGAAGCATTTCATTGGTTGATCAAATAATTTGTTGTTATTATTACTAGCAAAAATATGCAACCAGAGGGAGCATATTTTTGCGAGTATATATGACGAAAGAATGTATACTACACTGCCCCTCCCCTCCCAAAGGAGGAGGTAATGTCTGGGAGGATGGGCTCATGCATTACTTCTCCTTCCTGTCCCCCCCCCCCAAAAAAAGGAGGCGTTAATGCCTGAGAGGATGGTATCATGACCACAGAACAGATACTACACTACTCCCTCCTCCTCAAAAAAGGAGGAGGTAATGCCTGGGAGGGTGGTATCATTACGAACATATACTACCCCCCCCCCCCAAAGGAGGAAGTAACGCCTGGGACATGGTCTCATGACAACAGAATTGAGCACGGAAAGATAGTAATAGTATAGTTTCAGCTTCAGACAGACAGACAGATACCAAATCTCCATTAGTAATAAATTTGTCATTGTAATAGTGTTGTATATCCACTTAATGGGGATTATTGATATTGTTTGCCTTTCGTGACCAAGTTTGAAGATGTTTTCTTGATCATCCTTTCCTTGGTAGCTAGTACATTCATAAGAATGATGATGGGTTTAACTGAAAATATATATTTTATTTAATTAACTAATGGATATCCATTTTTCATTGGCTAGGAGTTGCTTCTGGGGGGGATCATCCCCACAGGGGTTTAAGCACTCCTATCTATCAGGACCCTACATTGCATGTTGCTTTATTAATGTCTCGTCACCAACTTCAAATCTTTCCCTATGTGACATAATAAAGCTAACCAATCGCCCATCTAATCTCATCTGGTGTCCACAGCTGATCCCAAAGAGCATTTAAGCTAACAAATCAAATTTTGCTAGACTAGCCAATTTTTATTTGTTATTGTTCTACCGTGTTATTAGCAATATAATAACATACTTAGCTACAATTTATTTAAAAAATGACTTAGTCTGGCCCATACGACTGATAAAATGAAACATTGTAAAATAATCACTTAAAAATAAAAATCAGCAAGGGGATTAACTCATTTTTAATTGAAGAATATAATAGAAGTTGTCTATCTTAAGTTTAAAAATGTACAAATAGATAAAAGTAAAACTAAAATGACTTTACTGCATCCTGGGCAATGCCAGATTGGTACAGCCAGTCTATAATATTTATTGAAAATTATTGATTTTTTTTTAAGCATTTATTAAGTTTCTTGAAGTGTTCAACTCAATTTGTCGGTAACACAAAAACAAACATAATTCAGATTTATAAAATAAAGGGTCTTTCTTTATTTATTATATTTGTATGCATACAAAGTAACGTTTTTTAGTTTGTATATATTATTAACGACTTTGTAAATAGACATATTCAAGTTAAGGCCAGGTCAAGAGGAAGATAAAGTTTGTGTTGTAAAGTGTCTACTCCGTTTCTTATTTTCATAGATACACCCACAACTAGTGCGATTCAGAATGTTATCTCCTGACGTGTTACTCCTTTAAATCAGCTGTTTATTCCTTAACTCACAATGGTAAAATTTGTTTACTTCCTCTAAAAAACAAACATTCATACCAGCCTAGACTTGGCACAGGGCCATTCAAAATTTTACACTAAGAGAGCATTACTCCTCTGCCATTCTACTAAAAAAACAAAACAATAAAAATAAAAGTCTCTCTTTTTTCTCCAGTGTAGTTGTACCCATAAAAAAATAAATTACTTTTATATAAATAGTAACGAATTTATCACCAGAAAGCTTCAAGTTAAGGCCAGGTAAAGAGGAGGAAGAGGTGGAGGAAGTTAACATCAAAGACTGGATAGGCTCAAAATGTGATATCAAGTTAATCATTGTGGCGCTCCCATCCGTAGGGGGTGCCAGATGTCCCAAAGAATTTGGGACTCTCCATTCAACAAGCCATAGGGAAGTCAGTAAATGGTCATATAAATCCTTCAAATAATTTCATATTTCGAGTTTAATTTTAATTTCGTACTTTAAAACATCAAATTATGAGGAAATATTTAATCTGAATACAATAATATCTTAGCATTATGTAAAAATTTATTTTTATTTTTGCAGTTTAAAAAAGAATTAAGAATAATCGTGGCTATTTTATTTGTTTTGTCATATCAATTCTTTTTATGGTATTTAATGTTGAAAAACAATTCATCCAGAGTGTAAACGATTCATTGAACACAAGTTGCTATTTTTACTCATAGCTAGAAAGAAAAACTTTGAACATATAATATATATATATATTAAAATGGTGTTTTAGTTTGCTGGAAACACTGTGCATAGTGTGTAACAAGATTGATATTTGAAAGCAGTGACAATGTGATATTAGGTTGAAGACATTGTTTGATAGAAAATTATGTGAGGCAAAGGTAGATAAAACGACAATATTGACAAATTCAATAATTATCGATTAAATATTGTATTGAATCAAAGAGGTTTTTTTTAATTTAAAAAAATATATTTCGAGGTAAACCTCCTTTTCAAAAAAAAAAAATTCCATTCAACTTAAAAAACATTTTTGCCTTTATATATATATATATATATATATATATATATATATCTTGGCATTTTTAAGAGTATTATGCTCTTAAATTGTACAGAATATCAATAACACTTAGTTTGCTTAACTCTTTTTTGAGTTATTTAATGCCAAAAACATAATTCACCAATTGAAAACGATTTATCGAACACAAGTTGTTATTTCACTTTCTTCCCTATTCTGCTGTTGGCTTCTTGACACTCATTTTTTTCTAACAAACACATTTACAAATGCCTGTTTAACATCACTTATTTAAAAATATATTTTATATTCTACACCTATAACCCTATTGTCACTACTGGTCTATTATTTTTAGACTATGATAGTGTTTAGGAGAAATGGAGAACAATTATATATTATTATGTATAGTAAGTATAAAGGTTTGATTTTCATAAATTCTTGTCGGGTGGATATAAAACCTCTTTTGGAATCTCTTTGAATCCAACCGACTTTTTTGAAAAGAAAAATTGTTTTGTTTTTTTTTCGTTAAAAGTATCTGAAACCTGCTTTTTCCTCGCCATTTAATACTTCTTCAACAAATGAGATTTTTCTCTTTAATAAAAGAAAATTATCGTGTAGGAAACTTTTTTCATTTATTTTAAGATAACCGATAATTGGAATTATCTTTTCATAACCTTACATCCAAAAATTATATATACATACTATCCCAGACCTCAAAGAAGCCAGTTATGGTCGAAATAAAATTATTGTCTGGTATGTGTTCAGTTTTGTTAATTTTTATTCATATAAGTATGTATAAATTGAATGCATTCGATTCCACTTGGAATTCTCTTCAAGGTTTTTAAAGAATTTAAGTTCTTTCATTAAAAACTTGAACCCTGATCTAAAATGACATGCCAGAAAAATGGAAAATAATTCAATAAAAGAATTCAAACACAAAAATTGTCGATTTTGTTTAATCCTTTCTTCCCAGGTGTGAATTATTTCTGGAAAAAAATTATCCATTTTGAATCCATTTTTTTTTTAAAGTTAAAGTGAAAGCTTTCGGTGGAAACTGACAAAAGAAAAAAAAAAAAGCTCCATTACCCTCTAGGAAGACCACAAGATATCAGTCTATTTTTATAAGTATTTTATAGGGATTTTTCGTGCATTTCCTAGAAAAAAAAAATCAAAGTATGAGATATCTTGAGAAAATCTAGGAAGGGGTTAATCAAGAACATATATATTAAAAACGAAGCTTTTAGCAATCATTTATACAAAAAACAAATTTATATCAGCCATCCACAGAAACAGACCTCACCACTAACAATACAGCATTCCCTCTTCCAAATTTCCAATGACAACAGTACTATCCTAACACTAATCTACAACCTCCAAGACATTTTATGTACATAACAGTAATAAATTTTTTTTTTTTTAATTTAAAAAGGACTTAACACTTTACTACAGTTTCAAGGTAATCTGATTGTCAGAAATGCATTTCTATTCAACACGTCTGTATATATTTGAATGCGAGCTCGAACTAGCCAGAATCTAATTTTAACGTTAAATTTCCAACAACTTTTTTTTTCAAAATTATTTGACATTACTTATATCTCATGAAATTAACTTCACTCATGACTTGTGATTAAATTGAAAATATATCAAGATAAAGAGTTATAATCTTAAACAAAAAAATAATTGTATTCTAATCAATTACAGGGTTTTCATCTAGAGTTTCATTAAAACTATTTGTTCCCTTTCCAAATAAAGAGTTATATTTGTTTTTAAAATTGCGTTATATGTTTTTCTATCGAAATAATTTGAAATGTTACGAACAAATAGTTATACTCGCTTGTCTTTAAAATTATATAGAAATTTAGGGTTTTATTATTTAAAATGTTATGTCAAAAAAAAGTATATAGCATCCAGAGCTTATTACAGCATGAATATATATATATATATATAAAAATGCGACTAATATATTTATTTTATTATTTAAAATCTTATTTGTTTTATAACATGAATACATTGTGGTTTGTTTTTCTATCTGAATTATCACTAATACTACTTGATTTCGTTTCAAACACTATGATTTTTTTCACGTCATATACGACATTATATATATATATACATATATATATATATATATATACATTCACATTTTCATGTCATTAATGACACACACACACATATATATATATATATATATATAGTGTGTGTATGTTATCTATGCCATGAAAATGTATATAATATATATTCCTGTCATATATAACATGAAAATAAACTTCTCAAAATCAAGACATAGCTGAATTAAGATGGCAGATATTGTGTGACGTCACCATGCACCATCATGTTTTTTTTTATAAATGACTTGCATGAAGAAAAAAAAACTGACGACGCATGTTGACATGGCACCCTATACATTTGTAAAAAATGCAAAATATTTCAGAATTTATTTTTCTGGTCGATTTGAATTGCATTTCGCAAAGAAGGCCAGGAACATGACAATTGATCCGCTGCATCAAGGCCAACCTGTTCAACAGATCGAGACTTAGTCAACTAGCGTGGCCGACCAACAGAAACTGGCTACCATCCAGTATGTGATCAAGCGCCACATGGTTTGTATCTAATAACCCAAACAGGTCAGCAATGAGCAGCGACCAAGGTGACAGATGTGCACCCACTCGGTCGAATGGCAACGAGATGACATAATTTGCTACAACACGATCTGGGAGAGTATTGGATGAGGCTCACCAACGAACGGTCCGGTATCACGTTATGCCTCATTCTTTTTTTTTTTTTTTCCCAAAATGCGAAATGTGTTGTAGCAAAAATGAAGAATCGAAACACAAAAGTTCTTTTCATAGCTTACAATTTATTGTAGTCAAATGTCGACATTCTTTTGATACACTCCTGCCTTAAAGATGCAGCCAAATTGCTGGAGAGAGCAAAAGGTGGAACATCTGCTCACTTCGACTTCAAGTCTCACTGTTTTTTTTTGATTCTCTAGATCGGTGACGTAATTCTGACAATTATTTTTAATACACTCCTCAAATCGGCATACCTAAAAATACAAACAATAAAATGTTTACACTTTCATTCTCGTCTCAACCTTGAAATTATCAAAACAATCACAATCGCATTCTAAATGCAACGTCTATTCACCCCTCTGACTTACGATCTAGATTATAATTCTTATTTACTATCCTGCTTTTTCGATAACCCCAGTTAAGCTTGTTACACCAGGATCGTCTGTCCTGGACCATTTATTGTGATCTGCACTAACTAGACACTGGCCAGCAATGATACATTGAATAAATAAAATAAATGCATAAAGACGTTAAGGATTTTATTAATACACTTCTGACGATACTATGTTCCCTGAAACTGCAGCATTTATTATATATTAGCAGGGCTATCTGGTGTTACCCAGGGCCATAAAACAAAATAGAAGAGATTAAAAATATGTGTGTAACATCTTTATATAAAACTCCTATCTCTCTACCTCTCCAAATCAGTGTCTCTTCTCCGTTTTTCCACATCCCTCTACCCCACCTCCACCCAGCTAATTCTTCTCTCTTGTTTTAATGTATTAAAAATAACTAGCGGGACCCATGTAAATTACACGAAATGATGTTTTTAATACTAATTATCTTGTTCCTAACCTATACGTGTTTGAATAAAATATGATAAGATTTGGACTTGTATATTTATTTTTAAAAAATCAACAATACATGAAACAATTTACAAAACTTCTTTATATACAATATTTCTAGTGAAGGTAATATTTTGACGACTTAACCTTACTTTGTAAATGTTTTCGATTAAATTAAATTTGGCTCCAATTCATGACTATTTATTTACTCCTCTCCAGGAGTTAGGCACAAGGCCAGTTTTATCTTACTCCCACAAGTAAGATGTGACCCAAGGTCGGGTCGGGAAAGTGGGGTTTGAAAAGCCAGCACTCGAGAAGGTGAGCACTCTGGCCATTAAAAATTGCCTGGGCAGCCCCGTTGGCATTCCCCGGTAGGGGCGCTCCAGGCAGTAAGCAATTATCTTACTCCTCCCCAAAGAGGGGAGGCGAAGCCTGGGAGGGTGGACCTCCTAGAAATGCACAGGACAGACCCATAGACCGGCGTAAATCAAGCCTCGAAGGCCAAGACAATACCAGTCTATGGAATGCAGTATCCATCGGAAGAGATACTACACTTTGATCTTAGCCAAAAGGCCAAGCCAATTCATGAGTAGCATACAAAGATTCGGAAGGTCGTTGCTTTTGATGTAAGCATGACACACAAAATCACACACGTTATTGTATTAATATGTGTCTTCCCGGTCGCCCTCTCCCTACCTCTCTTCCCCTTCCTCTCGAAATGTAGAAAAAAAAATCTTAGAGGTTGGTTGAGATCGAACTATAAATCAGTCGGGCCGAAGTCTAAAATACTACGTCGCTAACCGTTGCGCCAAAGGGAAATATTTGAAAATGTTTCGAAAATTAGGCGAGTTGAATGTTTTTTAAAATCTAGTTGCGGCACGCATGCGCAGAGCTTTTGCCGGAAGCATGACACATGATCACACACGCTATCGTATTAATATATAGATAATAATGTAAGTCATTCACCTGAACTTTCAGTTTTAAAGTTATTGCTCCCGAGCAACATTGAGTTTCTTCTCTCCCGTTCCATCAAAAATGTAATAAAATCTATATTTGTTGTAATTTATTCCTCGGCAATGCCGAATTTCTATCTCACCCTTCCCACTTAATAATATAATGAAATCTATATTTATTTTAGTGTATTCCCGAGCAACGCTGAGTTTCTTGTCTTCCCCTTCTACATCAAACATATACCACATAAGAAAATGTACTACTGTATTATTGCATACACCTGCTCTATCTAGGATATTGAGCGATGACTCCCGAACTACGCAGAGTACGTTTTCTGGTATACAATAGTATAATAAAATACAGTGAAAATCTTTCTCCCGGGCAACGCGGTGTTTAAAAACACCTTTTCTATGTAGGATTGCTCTATCTAGAATATTGATGACTCCGAGGCAACACAGAGTAAACACACCTGCTCTATCTAGGATATTGAGCACTTTGGATTAACTTATTACTATTATGGCTCCTGAGCAACACCGAGTTACCAAAAGACATAAGTTCTTTCTTCCGAGCAATGCTGCGTTGAAACACACCTGCTCTCTCTAGGATGTTGAGCACTTTTGGATTATTATATATCACTTAACAAATGTAATCTTACATTTATTGCTCTCGTTTACAGCGCTACTGAAACCATCCAAATAAAATTATGGATGCCTTCAGAGCACTACTAAAACCAGCCTTTCTGAGTTTCTTGCCCCCCCCTCCCCCAGTCCCAAGTGAAGCCCAAGAAACGTTAAAAAAAGAAAATGCTGAGTGATTTCCAGAAGGAATAGATTGAAATTACAATGTTTTCTTTAATTACGGCTTAAAAGCTCAAATAGTCATTTTTGGCTCTCTTAGCATTTAATTATAAAATTGAAAGTTTTGGAAGCTTTTTTTACATCCAATAATTTTATTAATAGAAAAGATTTTTTTAAATTAACAAGAATTAGTTAGTCTTATAATATGTCGAGAATCTTTATTCCAATTTTGATCAGAATTCATTACATGATTTTGATTCTAGAAAATATCTAAAATGCAAATTTGATTATTTAATAATCAAAATATTTAACTTTCAAAATATATTAAAAGAAAATAATGATTCTGTAAAAAAAATGGCATAGCTAAAAAGAAAAAGTGAGAAAAAAATGAAAGTAAAAAGAAATTAAAATTCATGGAGTCTTGCTTAATTAATGTCTAATGACTATGGATCAAATTCAATGCAAATCTGATATATTAGAATTTTCAAATGGGAGATGGTGTTCATATTATGTCTCCTAAAAACCGTTTAAAATAATCCAAACAAACTGAAATTTGGGGAATATTTTTTTTTTTTTTTTAAATCTCACAAAAAAATCGGAGGTTGTTGAATTTTCACAAATGGCTTCCACCCCTTTTGCATAAAACTAAATATAGCCGCATTTGAACCCCTTACACCTAGCAACCACATTCCAAAATTCATAATAATCGGTTAATTAGATTAGGAGTGAATCATGTACATACAAATATATAAACATTTGTAACTTTATAAAGATAGAGATTGCTAAATCTTCTTTATTTTTTGCATTTTGTATCAGAGTGTAATGAAAGTCCTGTCCATTTTAAGACTTAATAAAAAAGTACAATATCAGATTTAGTTAATCGTTGTTAATGTCATCACCTTTAACCTTGATGACATCTTTCCATCGTACAGTAAGCTTTTTAATACCATGTTCATTCAATTAATATCTTTAACTATTTAAGACTTGAATTCTTAATCCACTAAAATGATTATACAAATTTCTCAAGAGACGCTAATCTGTTGGTACAATGTCTATAAAATATGGTGGGTGATGCATAATTTCCTAGGCATATTTTTCTCAGAGATCTTTGGTCTTTTGTGCAATGTGAACTCTAGCATTATCATAATGAAGAATGATGCTAGATCTCACACTCTACAAAAGACAAAACTATAACAAAGTACAGTTTTTACTTATAAAATTTATTTAATTTTTTAGAAAAGTTACCAGCATTCATTTTTATGTAGTTTGAAAATTAAAAAATTAAAATCTAAACTTACTTATTTTTCATCCAATCTTCATAATATGGCATAAGTAATTTGCCAATATTTTTTTTTCTTTTCTGAGATTGAATATACATTTTTTGAGTAAAAATAAGTCATGGTCAAAATGTTTGTAAAGAAAAAAAATGCAACTTTATTCAACAATAATAACTAAACAAAAACTGCACCTTCCATTTTTTTAAATTTCAGTCAGATCTTTTTCTTGTCTTAAAGTATTCATCTGATTAATCTTTTTAAAACTAATTCAATCTTAAAAAAAGAAAAAAAGTTTTTTTTGTAACATAAAAAAAAATTACTTACTATTTTGTCAAATTGAAACAAATACATTTTTGTTGCAAAAAGAAAAAAAAGTGAATCGTTTTTTTCAAAATAAATAAATTGTTTTGTATGTTTTTATGAAAAAAATATTATTTTGACACCAAATCAGTTTGAAAATAAATATTTTGTTTAAGTTTGGAAAGGTGTGATGTTTGAGTAATATCAAATATGGTGTGATGCTAAACCCATTCCTTTCAGCTGCTAGCATAATTGGGATGCCAATACACTTAATCCTTGATTATCAAAAAGAGATTACAATAATCGGCTTCCATTGTAATTGCGTTCAAAATTGATTATTGTTATGGAAATCAGCAGTTCAAAAAGATTCTATTTAAATTTTATAAAAATAATCTATATGGAAATAAACAATATGTTTAAGAACTTCAATCTGCAAATAAATGGCAAACAATCAAAAGTGGTCGATTATATATAAAAACTCATAAAGAGATATGTTTGTGTGTCTGTCCCGACCTTGTAATCATTAGAACAAAACAGATTTATTGTAACTCTTCAATGCTTTCATTCTTATTTACAACTTTTTAAATAAGACATTCGCGTTTACAACAGAAGTGGTGATATTTAATTTGCATAAAGATTTTTTTTTATTTTTAGGTTTTATAAATGATTGCTGTGCTATTTTATTTTGAAGGATTAAAAATAAAATGATGCATAAGCAACATTTCAACACAGAAAAAAACTTCTTTTTTTTTTTTAAAAAAGGTTATGTTTGTACAGAAAGCATTTTATTCTACATTCTTTAAATTAAATTTAATGAAACCAAAAAAATAAAAATAAGATAAAACATTTAAATTTAAAGTAAAGAAAACAATAATTAATTTTTGTTTCAAAAAGTTTTTTTTATTATTAAGTGAATAAGTAAATAACTTTCAATAGATTTTTATAACAGACTTTTCAAAATGCTAAACCTGGTAATAGTGGCAACCATTTGTTAATATCAAGATTGTAGCCTTATTCCGTGAGTGTAAATGAAAACATACTTGACAGAATTCAAGTAAGAAATCTGACATTTTATTCAAATAAATGAAATCTGTTGTATTAATTTTATTCAAACAAAATTGACATTAGTAAATTATTGAATTTAAAAACATTAATAATTTAACACTGTCTGTAGAATGAGTATTTAGCTATCATCATATTTGGTTTAATGTCTGTTTTATATGCTGGCATCTGTTGGACAGCTTTTAGAAATTGACTTCCAAACTAACCTATCTCTGGCCAGGTCTTCGTTTATTCCTCCTTACTACAAATCCATCCTTCCTCCCATGTTTTCCATTTATAGGTGTTCTAGAATTATTCAGGTAATCATATGTTGTACATAAAAAGAAAAACATTATTTTGCCTGCATTAAATAAACATAACAATGACAATAAAGGAATTGACGGCAGTGCACTGTTCAGCGACATTGACTCAGTGTGCAGTGTTCAAATTCTGTTGGGATTGACAGCATCACTTTCAATACATTTGGGAAAAATAGGATTCCAGCTTTGGGTAGACTATATTATCAAGCCTTGGTAGAGCAACTACTCTAATAACACCAGTTGTTGTGATCTTGAAGGCCTCCCACTCCTATTAGCTTTCTTGAAAAACTATTTCATGAAAAGCAACAGAATTGCCAACCATCAGTTGTAAAGATAGCACTAAACAGACAAATCAAGATGTCACCTAAAATATAAAATAAATGCTATAAAAATAAAAATAAATAAAACAAAGTTAAAAGTTTAGAATGCAGGAAAAAATTTCATAAATGCTTCATTTTACAAATTCTTTTTCCTTTTTATTTGTCTCCAAAATTTTGGACTGTTGGAACAACAGAACCACATTTGTATGTCTTTTTTTTTTTTGCTTGTTCTTTTTTTGTAAAATATTTAGCACCCTAATTCTTTTATAAAATGCAGAAATTAAAAAAAAAAAAGGATTAAAAAGATGTTGACAGTAAAATGTTGGTCATTTATTATAATTACTTATAATAATGAGAGATGGCATCAAAGTTTGTTGCAATTTGGAAGAGTACAAATCGCTATTTTTGGTCAGTTCCAGAGGCAGCAGTATTTTTTTTTTGTGGGGGGGGGGGGTATTTATAATGGACAATCATAGACATAGACAGATTTATCATCCGACACAGACACAACCTTGTTGCCCTCAGGATTGTATTTGGCACACCACACCTAAAAAAAGAAGAAGAAAAACAGAGATAAAATGTGAATGCATAAAAATGAAGCAGCAAGGGGAAAGGAGGGTGAGGGGGGGGCGTGATATGCTATTTTTGTGATACATGAATAGTTGAATCTTAACAGACACTTAAGAAGTTAAAAGCTTATAAAGAATCCTATCTGATATCAGCTTCTTTTTTAGACTTTTATTTTAATTAAGTCTTCGAAGTCTAAACACATTGGACCTCTTGAAAAAAGTGATAAATGAATATAATAAAATACTGAAGTTGACCTAATTGAAATAAATAAAATGCATAAAAATTAATTTTAAAAACAAATGAAATAAATAAAAAGACAATGGAAAAAAAAGAAAAGAAAAACAATGAAAAAGCAAAGTTGGAGTCAGTCAGACAATTGTTGAGCAACAAAAGAAAAAAAAAGAAAGTGATATATGATGAAAAATGCCTGAAACAAAAATATCTATCATTTTTTTCTTTTTTACTAAATTCTTTCGATTTCCAGGGGTGTGGGTGGGGTTGAATTCACAGAGCCTTAAAAACACGCTATGAATTTTCGGTTATGGAAAAAGTTTGTATGACGTATCAAAATAATGATTTATTATGCAAGAATTTATTAAAAAAAAAAACAAAAAAAAAACCCAACTATTCTTCAAAATAAAGATCATCATTGTAGACAAGCTTCTGCTAACGAGCTGCCAGTTTTGGGATTTGTTCAAAGGACCAATCCTTCTTCGGCTTTGAATCGAAACACCACACCTTAACTACCAAAATGACTTTTATCAAAATAAATGGGTTGTTTAATTTACACAATTTTAAAAAGCAGTTTTTAATAATTGCTAGGTATTATTGGTTTTTAATTGGATTGATTTATTTCCATCCATATAAGCAACAGCTTCGTGTATACATTTTGTGGGAAATCCATTGAAACAAAAAAGGGGGAAGGGATCACTAATCTCTTTAGATGCATTCATAACAACTATTAGATATTTGCTTGAATTAAAATTTGGAGTTTTGTTGAGAGACAGATACCAAATATCCATTATAGTTTGAAGTAGACAACAACTTACTTGATCAGAATGTTCTCCAAATGTGTGTACGCATTGGCGGGTGGTAGCATCCCAAATCTTCACTTTCCGGTCAGATGAACTGGAATTTTAAAACAAATTATTATAATTATTTTTTTTAATTCATAAGGAAGATTATAAATTTCTGTAATTTATAAGAAAGAAAAAGAGAAAGAGAAAGAGAGAGAGAAAGACAAAGGAAAGAGAGAAAGATAGAAAGCAACGAGAGAAAGAAACGAGAGAAAGAGAGAGAGAAAGAAAAGAGAGAGAGAGAGAGAAAGAGAAAAAAAGAGAGAGAGAAAGAGAAAAAAAGAGAGAGAAAGAGAAAAAAAAAAGAGAAAAAAAGAGAGAAAGAGAGAGAGAGAAAAACAGAGAGAGAGAGAGAGAGAGAAAAACAGAGAGAGAGAGAAAAACAGAGAGAGAGAGAGAGAGAGAAAAACAGAGAGAGAGAGAGAGAAAGAGAGAGAAATCAAAGAAAGAGAGAGAGAAATCAAAGAGAGAGAGAGAGAGAAATCAAAGAGAGAGAGAGAGAGAAATCAAAGAGAGAGAGAGAGAGAGAAATCAAAGAGAGAGAGAGAGAGAAATCAAAGAGAGAGAGAGAGAGAGAGAAATCAAAGAGAGAGAGAGAGAGAAATCAAAGAGAGAGAGAGAAATCAAAGAGAGAGAGAGAGAGAAATCAAAGAGAGAGAGAGAAATCAAAGAGAGAGAGAGAAATCAAAGAGAGAGAGAGAAATCAAAGAGAGAGAGAGAAATCAAAGAGAGAGAGAGAGAGAGAGAGAAATCAAAGAGAGAGAGAGAGAGAAAAAAAAGAAAGAGAGACAACCTACCCAGACACAAAATGAACATTGTCAGGGTTGAAATCAACAGTTAAGACCCAAGAGCCATGTCCGGACAAAGTTCCCACGAGATTTGCATGTTGACTGAAAAATATGGAACATTTTGGCACTTAATATATTTGTCTTTCAACATAAAAATTCTTCTTGTAGAAATTTTGGTTGAAAATCAACTTTGTAGCAATTTGATGAATACAACTTGGAATTACCACCTCAATCAAAAAGAATTCTGCCGGTGACTAAAAGGGGCTTTTACTTACACATCATAGATTTTGATATGACTATCATCTGAACCAGTGACAAGCAATTGGGAATCAGGCGAGAAACACAAGGACCGAATTGGCATGGCATGACCTGCAAATAGAAATTCAAAGTAAAAGAAATTATTTACACACATTATTTGAGTCTATATAAACAAATGGACGTCTCATAGCGGATGCGGTTTTTATCAACTTTTCCAGAGATCCGACAATTTTTCTCATCTCTGAGATAAAGAATAAAAGAAACATTCAACATTTATCTTAAGTGTTTATCTATTCATGTCTGAAGTCATCATGAGAGTGTAGAGAATTTCTTGTGAACAGGTCTGAAGAAATTATTTAGTTTCAACTATGAATGTCAATTCGCATGAAGATTAAGACTAACATGAAGTTACTTATGTCATCAGTTAAAGAAAGAAAATAAATAAAAATAATAGAAATAAATTAACTCAAAGACACACACGAGATTGCCTGGGAATGATGTCTGCATATTCTTGCTCTCAACTCTGGAATTTTCAAACAAATTATTATCATTTTTATTCAATTCCTATCATTTTCAATTTTCAATAAAATAAAACAAAGTAAAATGTCATCTTTGTTGTTTAGGAATGTTCGGCATAGATACAGACCCTTACGATATTAGTTTAAATACTATAGTTTTCAAATCCTCACAGACAGAGAGATAAGCAGACAAAACGAGACAAACATCACATTTAAAACATTTCTAAAGTATTACATTAGTTTATATATCATCAGATCATGTGGTTTGATTTCCGGCTAAAGTAATGATATTAAAAATTTTTAATTTTTTTATTTTATTTAAGGTACTTTCTTTAACAACTTAGTGTTTAATTGTTTCCAAACCGTATGTCACATGCCATAATTTTTATTTATTAAAATTAATTGTTCATTCAACAATAAAATAGTTATAAAAGCAAAAATTTAGATAAAATGAACAGTGAACAACAGATTATTAGATATAATTTGATATATTAAAACAAAGCAATTAAATTATAATTATTATTGACTGTGCTTTTCTTACTTTCTTCCCCCCAAAACAATAACAGAAGATTTTTTGATTTTTTATAAACTAATACAGTGTAACATCCCATAATCTGTTTCCAAGATACACAGGAAAAAAGTTCGAAAAGCGATTTCCGTAAAGGACACCACCTGCCACAACTCAATCTAGAAATATGACATTTTTTTTAATGTTTATCCCTGAATAAATACAAACTTTGCAGAGTTTAGAAATACTTTTTTTTTTAATAAGTTGCCCTATAATTCTTTT
Source organism: Sepiola atlantica (assembly GCA_963556195.1). Taxonomy (NCBI): domain Eukaryota; kingdom Metazoa; phylum Mollusca; class Cephalopoda; order Sepiida; family Sepiolidae; genus Sepiola; species Sepiola atlantica. The sequence goes on from OY744522.1 coordinate 48,388,124, forward strand.
ATTAATATTTATTTACATTATAAAATTGAAAATTTTTCTTTTTTAATATTGAATTTCAAAGTTACTCGTGAAATTCTTCTCAAATGTAATGTTATTCTATTTTTGGAACAACGATGAAGTGGGTTTTTGTTTGTTTTTTGAACTAACTTACTGAGATTCCTCATTCCCTAATTTGGTCCTTGGATTCATCACAAAATTTTATTCTAGAAAAGTTGTATTTCATGTTGGGACATGACTTGGTTAAACAGACAGAGACACATTTATATTTAGTCTTCTATATATAGAAAGAAAGGTTAGAGAATCTACATCAAATCTAAAAGTATATTCTTATGCAAAATTTACTGAGGAAGACAATGGAAGTGTTCCCAAATCTCTAAGTGCATCCATATTGGGGCTATGAATGCATAACCTCCTTAAAAGTTCAAATATATCCTATTTTTATAAAATTTAAATCATATGTATACCATTTTCATGGAGAAGACAATGGAAGTGGCCCTGAATCTTTAAGTGCTCTCTTAACCTAAAGGAGCTATGGAGGACCAAATTTTCTTTAAAACTTCAAATATATCCTATTTTGATGAAATTCATATATATATGAAATTCTCCGGAGAAGATAATGTAAGTGGTCCTGAATCTCTACGTGCCCCCACTTCTAAGTGACCCATGGAAACAGAACCCCCATTTAAACTTCAAATACGTATATCCGATTTTAATAAAATTTAAACCATATGTATAAGACACTAATTCAGAGTTTTCCAACATTTCAGCTTCTTCCAACTATATTAGGGAGCAAAATCGGAGGAGAGAGGGGGCAGTAAAAACAAAGAAAGCAATATGATGTCATGCGTATAGTGAAAAAGTACATAGTAGTGATCCTCATTCAATCCCGAGCAACGTCGGGTCTTCTTGCTAGTTATTTATATTAATATTACTCACTAGGAGTTCTCATACAGGTTATCATCAGTGATTACTCACTGATAATGACCGGTGGTGTTTCCTGGAGTCTGGGTGACAAGAAGTCCCCCCTAATTTTCAGTACTCTCTACCTCTTTCGATAACTATTGCAAATGATTTTGCATTATTGCAACAACCGCTTACCATTGATTTCTTGCTAGCAACGACCATTGGTCTTCTCTGGGATTTGGGTGGCAATAAACCTCCCCAAGATCCTAGTACTCTCCGCATTCATCCAGTGGAGGTCTGGTTAGTGCTCTTTCATCGGTCTTTCCATCCTCCTCGACTCTTCACACTTATTTTGTGTGGTATCAGTAGAGACTGATGACTTTTTTTTTTGGAGGGGGGGACAGTTTATAACATTTCCAGCAATTTCTCTTCCCTTGGTTTCATGTGGTGTTTCTTCCATGTTTTTAATATTATTATTTTTATATTATAATATTTATTTATATATATCAAGTAATGGAGATATTTTTATATATATAAAAGTTGGTTGTTGGATTTTTATGGTATGTCTCTTATTGTTAGTAATTTTATGTCGAAACAGCACGTATGGTTTATAAATTAATTTGCTTAACAGTCTATAAATGATAGCTTTTATTTAACTCATAAATGGGACCTGACAGGCACTGCCACTCCTCCAGGTCAGAATGGACCTGGGAGTAATGGCAGCTAATAAGTGACTCCACACTCCTCAAAACTTCCAAATTCCCCCAGCCCAGAATATAGTTTAATTCATACCTTGGACCTTCATAGTCATACCTAGTTTAGTCATACCCAGGACATTTTTTTTAATAACTATTTATATAAATCATAAAAGCTGTCTTATCGTTGATGCTCGATCACAGGTATTTTATGTATGATTAATCGTTGAGTTTTAAAAAAAATATTACAAGAAAAAAAAAACAAAAAAAACTCAACTTTCAAAACATTATCTCAACAAAATATTCAATATAGGAGGGTGTTTATATATAAAAAAAAAAGATTTCACATTTGAGTTACTTTAAAATTGAATTTTTTTTTCCAATATCTATTTGATGAATAAAACTGAATATCTGTGTTAACATCAAAATGGCCTGCATCATGTCAAATTATTAAGACATCTTTTTTTATTTTTTATTTTTATTTTACTTCAGTGTAAGTTCTCAGAAATCCAGGACCCTTTCTGTATGTTGTTTTATTTAGTAATTATAAAAAGTTGATACAATTAGTCATGGTAAGTCTCATTTGCATAAATTTTTTTAAAAGCTTCTTTTAATAAATAATTATTCTATATTATAAAAAAAAACTTCAAAAACCAATTAGGATGAATTATTTTTCTTCAAAAGTTTAACGATGCAAAGAACAAAATGTTTGTTGTTACCTTCCAAAGTGTGTAGTGAACGTCCTGTTGTTGTGTCAAAGATATTCACGATTCCATCAATAGCACCACATGCAATGTATTTACCATCAGGACTCTTTGAGAAAAAATAAACAAAATATTTCCATTAAAAATGTTTTTTTTTTCTAATACAATAGGCGCTTTACACAAATGGCAATAAAAAAGTAAGTAGATGCTTTTAATGGTAGTCTGGAGATAAAAATGTTCTCTTGCATGCGAAGAAACTTTTCGTCCCTAAGAAATTCTAGAAAATACTAAATTTTCATGGATGTGTCTGGTCAGAAATAGCAATAAAACAAGAAGGAGATGGGGTACAGGAGGAGGTAGATAAAGAGTGTGAGAGCATTTCACCCATTAGACGAGCAAATAGCAGTAGTTTTTTTCTGTTTTTGGAGCACATTCTGTGGAAGTGCTTGTAAAACAAGCACAATGATGTAATATTGCAGTGATGGGACAGGGACTGGAGCTTGGTAGACAGCGTGGGACCTATTACGTTAGAGACTCTCTTTTGCACTCTGTCCAAGAGGGAGAGACTAGTGGTTGGTACACCATCCCAAATGTGACAATAATACTTGATGCATGGTCGAATGGTGGGTTTATAGAGATATAGGATATTGGCAGGTGAGAAGTTTTCTAGCTTGGTAGAGGGAGCCACCTTCTTTGCAGCAGACTTGGCAGTATCTTCTATGTATTTATTCCAATTCATGTTACCGGTGAATGTTAGACCAAGGAGTTTTAATGTTGGACTTTCGGGAAGGGTACTATCAGTCATGGCAATCGTTGGTTGGAAATGTTTCTTGTAATTGTTAAAGGAAAGGAGATTTATCTTGATAGCATTGAATGTAACTATCCATTATTGGCCCATTCCACTACAGACTGGAGCTCATTTTTCTAATGATTCAACCATTGCCTTGGATATATGGGTGTTCGGTTTGCCCACATGTCGAGAATAGAGCATGGTGCCATCAGCAAATATACCCATTTCTGACACAATTGCATCGGGAAGGTCATTTATGAAGATCAGGAATAATAAAGGTTAAAGTATTGACCCCTGGGGCACACACACGTTAATGTTATGTTGTTGAGATTATGGCCATAGAAAACAACTTGATTATATTAAATATTCGTCCAGTAATACCATACAAATTAATTTTCCTGAGGAGACCTAAACTGAAGGAAACGTTTATTCACCAGACTTATGATGATAGTCACAGTCTTATCTTCTTCTGGAACGACAATGACAGTTTCATACGACATGCCAACCAGATATGTTCAACTATTAGACAATATGGTGTGTGAAAGGGTTTAGAATGAAGTTGTCAACCATATGTGCTACATTAAGTTTTGTTTTAGTCAAATCATCAGTACTTTCTACTATGCTGTTGTAAAATTCATCAGAGGGTAAACTTTCTTCCTCTTCACCATCTGACTCCCACTCCACTCTTTCCAACTTTCCTTCTCTCCTAAATCGTCCCTCCTGTGTCTCCGCTATTGCTTTGACCACTATCAAAGTTGAAATCACGGCTCCAGTAACAAATTTTTAATCTTATTATCTGTTGATAAGGAAAAGGACAGAAAGCTCTTGAGTGATGTGAAGAAATTGTGGCATAGCATAAATCAATTATTTGTAATTTTCAGTTGTAGAAAGCTCATGAGGTAAGAGAAAGTTTGTCCCCAGAAGAAATGTGTAGAGGTTATATGAAGAACACAAGAAACATGAGTTTAGTGACCAAGTGATGGAGCATTCGGTTACCAGATCCACTTCAGGAAGTGTGGATGAAAAGTGGAAGAAGTTGAAGGATACACTGTTGGAAGTAACAGATGAGACTTATTGGACTGAAGGGCCCCCAAGACATAGGGTGCCATGGTGGTGGAATGAGAAAGTTTGGAAGTGTATCAAAGAAAAGCGGAAATGATGGAGTAAGTTGAGAAAAAGTTTAGTGAATAAGGACACGTAGCTGGTGGCAAAGAAAACAGCAAGAAGAACAATCTACAAAGTCAAGATGGAGGCTGAGAAAAACAGATTTCCAGATATACTACAAAAGGATGACCAGAAGAATAAAGTATTCAAGATAACTAAACAGATGGCAAAGTCAAATATATTGTTGAAATGACAATGGAATGGTAGCAACAAATGAACAGGACGAGAGGGATGCTTGGAAATACTATTAGGAGTTTTCATGGGACCGAGAAAATCTAGAAGTTGCAGAAGCAATTTCTGATCCAGCTATAAGAAACAAGAAAGGAATGGTACGAGAAGTTCAAAGTAAGACGAAGACGGGTAAAACTGCAGGAACCTCAGATGTTGTTGCAGAAATGTTGAAGGCTGTGGGTGAAACAGGTATTGAGATGATCACAAACTTGACAGATCAGATCATAAAAAGGGGTGTTACAAAAGACTGGGATTTTAGTACAAGTGTGAATTGTTACATGAGTAAAGGAAGAGCTCTCGAAAAAGGTAATTACAGAAGCTTAAAGTTGATCCTGAAAGTGGTTGAAGGAATAATTGAGCAGCAAATAAGTCAGATAAGTATAGATGAAATGCAGTTTGGTTTTATGTCAGGGTAAAGTACCACTGATGCTATATTTATCCTGAGACAAATGCAAAAGAAGTATGTTAATAATAAGAAGAATCAGTATTTTGCTTTTATGGATTTGGAGAAAGCTTTTGGCAGAGTGCCAAGAGAGGGTGTCTGGTGGGTTTTTTATAAACATGGGGCAAGTGAGTGGTTAGTGATTGTTGTTCAAGCAATGTACAGAAATGTTTAGTCATGTTAGAATTAACAGCACATATAGTGACAGCTTTAATGCTAAAGTAGGAGTACTCAGGGTTTTGCATCGAGTGCATTGTTTTTCATTTGTATCTTAGATGGGAGTTTTGTACGTGTTGTCTGAAAGAGATGCTGTATGCTGATGATTTAGTTTTTGCTTCTGAAACAATAGAAGTACTACTTGTAAAATTGGAGACTAGGAGGAATGCTATGGAAAGCAAAAGTCTGAGAGTGAATGTTACGAACACCGAAGTGATAATCAGTGGTTATTGTGGTGGAAAATTCCCAGAAAGGGGAAAGTCCCTCTGCTCAGTTTGTGGAAAAGGAGTTGGGTGCAACTCAACATTTTGTGGTACTTGTAAGCATTGGGTACACAAGAAGTGAAACATAATTACTGGTAGGTTGAGAGAGGATAATCAGTTTGTGTACAAGAAATGTAAGATAATGGAGACAGATGAAAATTCAAATGCGGATAAGATATATTTGGATAGTGAGGCTATTCTCAGGGAGGAGCTGCGGTTAGTATGATTGCAAGAGTTCGTAGTGGATAGAATAAGTTCAGGGAACTTCTGTCATTACTAACCAGCAGAACATTACCACTGTTGACCAAGAGAAAAGTCTATCAGGCATGTGTAGGTATGTGATGATGTGTGGAAGTGAAACCTGGCCAGTGAGGGTTGAGGATAGGTATTGCATGGAGAGAAATGATATGAGAATGATACAATGAATGTGTAATGTGAGTATTAAAGATAGGCTCAGTTCTTATGATCTCAAAGGAAGATTAAATCTGGACAGGATAGGGAGATGTGTGCTGAACGGAAAACTTTGTTGGTAGAGTTACATTGAAAGAATGGATGTGTTTTCGGGTTAGTAGATGTAGAATAGTTGAGGTAGCAGCATCAGTTGGCAGGAGAAGGCCAATAAAAACATGGGAGGAATGATGGATTTTAGAGAAATTCTTATTTTCCATTTTAAATACAAACTCTTTATTTTTTATTCTATTTTCATGGACAAATTATTTTAAATTGTAAACAATTTAAAATAATTTTCCTTAAATGGCAGGAAAAGGTGTATGAATGTAAATTTAGGTCGAGTTCAGATTTTTTTTTTAATGTCAAATTTGTCCATGCGGAAAAAGTTGAATATGAAGTCAGTGGTGATTACTGATACTAAAAACACGATTTTCTAACTTGTACCAATTTTTGAGCAATTAGTTTTAAAGATCGGCTAAGAAGAAACAGCAGAAAAATCTTTATTTTGCATAAATATGAATATAATAAATATAAATAAAGGCTGAGCTTCTGAAAATTGGTATATCAATTGTGGCACTAGTCCTAGATATATGCCTAAGATGAAGTTATTTAAAAAATAAAATAAAAAAGAAACTAAAAAAAAACAACAAAAAAAAACATTGAAATTGCTTTCCCAAATTGGTGTAAGTTAGAAATCTACTTTTCAGTGACAGTAAATACCCAACTTTATCTGCATGGACATATTGAATATTCAGAAAACGTTGAAAACCGACCAAATGTACATCAGGGATACGAGTGTCTAATGGCAAAAAATCTGAAATCGAGATAAAATTGATCTATCAGTTTAAATTCTAAAATTGTTTTTTCTTCTTTCCGACAAGTTTTTCAGGATGTTCCCCACATAATTGCCTAATAAAGTAGAATCTCATTTTTTATTTTGGGGGTGGGGAGGTGATTTAACGAAGAGTGTTAATCTACAATAATCTTACTGAAAGTATCGACTGATATATTTTAACTTCAGTTTTGTTTTTAATTTCATTAAATTTCGCTACAATTAGCTTTTTGTGTAAAAAGTATGTTCAAAGAGTGTTTTTGTATGTAATAAAATTTGAAAACATTTAAAATATGTTTGATCCACGAAGTAAACAACAAAAAAAACAAACATGCTGTTTGCAAGAGAAAGACCCCAGGTACATATGTGGGGAAAAGAGAGTCTTTTACACCCACCCCGATCAAAGATAGTAAGAGGAAGAGAGAATAAACAGGAAAAGAGAAAGAAAGATAAAGTACGTGAGAGAGGGAGGGAGGAGAAAGAAAAAGAGAAAGAAAATACAGCCAAATGACAAGGTCGTCAATCTCTAATGATTCGGCAGAAATCAGTCTTAAAAAAAAACAAAAAAACAAAACAAAAACAAAACAGATTTAAGCGGAAACCAAACTGCTTTTTCTGAATTTAAAGAAAAAGGTGGAATTCCATTAAAAAGCGGAGAACTCTCATCCCTGGAACATTCATACAACTTTTTCTTGCCATTTAAGGGTTAAACAATTTAAAGTGATTTGTCCACAAAACCTGAATAAAAAATAAAACTATGAAAATACTCACATAAGCCAAACTAAGAACAAATTTTCCTCTTGTATCCATGGAACTCTCCTTTTGACCAGAATCGACACCAAATAAATTTATTTTGCCCGTGTGACTTCCAGTTGCTAAGTAACGAGAATCTGGGGAAAATGCAATGGTCCACGCATCAGCTGGAAGGAGTAGGAGAAAGACATTTCTGTGTAAGAATGTGACAGATATCCATTTCTTTTGTTGTTGCGTTAAGAAAATGATACCAAGGGAGTTTTAAAAATATATTTTGGTGGACATATGTTGCATTTAGTACTTAAAAAAATAAAAATTTGGATTTTTATTGATTAAGAATCAAATATCAGATGATTATTTTTTTTTAATTAGTAAATTGGTTTTAGTGGGGTTGAATAAAATAGCAGTGGGGGTAAGATGGGGCAGGTACGTTTTCTATGCAGGTTGAACAAAATATGATTTAAAATAATCCAGCTTACAAACATCAAATAAAAATGGTTAGTCAAAAATAAAGTTTGATTTGTCAGCTTAAAATCTATTTGGGTCTGACTTTGAAAATCAGACAAGATAACTTTTAAATCAGAAGAAGATAGAAGATTAGATAGATATCTAATCTTCTATATTGAAAGAAAAGAAAAAAAAGAAAAGATTGTTATTTTGAAACATTTATCATCATACTTAAAAAAACAAAAAACAATTTTGTATAAAAATATTTTTTTGTATTCTGATTGAATTAACTTTGTCAAATTGAAACAGTGTATTCATTATTTTTTTTTTTACAAAATAAATACTTTTCATAAGTAATTGTAAATGGTTTTGGAGTTTTAAAGAGAAACAATATTATTCTGACGTGACGTTAATTTGAAAACATGTTTTGTTTGTTTGGAAATGTGTGGAGTTAGAGTGATATCAGATACAGTGTCATGTTAAACTTATTCCTTTCAGAGTGCTCAATCTACATTTGTTTTTTTTTTAATTCTATATTGAAATAGATCCATTGCATGCATTTTGCCAGTGTCTGTATAATACTTTCCCCTGATGTGTGCATGCACACAAAACACAAATGAATATATTTTAATTAGGATTCTTGAAACCAAATAATTTTAGAAAACATTGTTAGATTGCTTACCTGGATTCGCATCAATTCCTTTGGCAAGTTTTCCAGTTTCCAAATCCCAAACTCGGATCTGACTGCCCAGGCTACTTGTGGCAGCCACTGGATACAAAAGTCAGGAAATTAAGCAACAGATATTTTTTTATGGAAAAATGAGAATCTTAGTATTACATGTCATTAAATGATATATATATATGCATAAAGTAGGGCACCTTTAGCATCAGCAGGTTCCTGTAGATGTTTTTACTTGGTTTCAAAATAATTTGAAAGTTTGTCTTCTATATATATAACTAGAAGAAATATTTTGCATTTCCTTGGATGTAAGTGCATGCAAAATATTGTAAACATCTATTCATTTGGATTAAGATTTTATTTTTGTCAAACATATTACATACAATGTTTTGAACACTAATTTTATGTTATTCTTTCATTCAGGCAACATCGGATAACCCTGCTAGTTTTTATATAATTAATATATATATATATATATAAGTTGTAGTCCCTGGTTTCTATCTGCCTGTTCACCAACATTTCCTAGGGTTTTTGAGATTGACTCCCATAACCATATATATTCTGAAATTACATTACTTAAAGTACTTGGATTAATAGATTTCATTTTGATAAAAGAGGGTATATAATGTTTTATTTTTTTATTATTTAGAAGTTAAAAATTATAGAAATTAAAAATTAAGAACAGAAATGTTAATACGGGATTCACGGCTTAGAGGAGTACACAGGGTCCTAACACATTCCTAGGAAACACCAGGTATGCCTCAAGGAGATTAAAGACTATACATTTACCAACATTTATTTTAATTAATTTCACTTAATTTAAATGTCCTCTCACTCAATCAGTGCGGAGTACATCTCCAAAATTGAATATCTTAAAATTGAAAAAAAAATAAGTATAAAGAAAAAAATAATATGGTATTATGGGAAACAGGACACTGGGTTCCTCATTTAGTCCAAGCTCTTCCTGTTAGTTACATATAAAATTTCATCTCATGCACATAAAAAGATAGGATGAAAACTTTTGCACCAATCTGATATATTTCATGACAATAAATGCTCCTGTGATATATCTCAATAGACATAGACATCTGACTTCCAAACCAGACACTCCCATATTACCTCCATATACAAAACTCCAAATGAAATGCACACCAAGAATAATAAAACACTGCTGCAAGTTCTTCCTCAGTTTTCACCAACAAGTTTCTTATTACTGTGAAAAGATACAAGTGCCTGAAGTGTTGATGTCAATGGAGACAATCCCCAATTGATGGCCTTCTAGAATATGTCTCGGTTGGATTGTGTTGTCTTCCCTGAAACAAAATAATAAATATTAAACAAGAAATATTAACAATAGGAAGAATATTTTAATATTATTTTTTTAAATAGTTGTAACTACATGGAATTACCTGGGTATCCTTTTGCTTTTACTGTGTTTAATTAAACAAGGTTTTAGAAAGTATATAATAATTATTATTATTATTATAATTCGTAGTAGGAGTATAATAGCTGATATTTAAAGTGAAGTGCGTTTTGACATTACCTGGAAACAATGTATCTGAAATTACACTATGGGTTTCCACATTGTTCCCAAACAGCATATGAAATCATGTGTTAGTCCGGGGGGTGGGGGAGCAGATTCAATCAGTAGGTGACATTTAGATTGAAATGGGTTTCGGCTTTATGTCTAAACAATATACTTTTAATTAAACCATGTGTTGGGCAAATAAATAAATATTTAAAGTAAAATGATTTTATTTTTAATCAAACCGTGCGTTAGTAAGCAAAGAAAATGAAAGCCAGTTGCATCAATTGTTAGCCGGTGTATTTAGAGTGAAATATGTTTCCGCATTACTCGCAACCAAATTATTTTAAGTAATCCAGGTGTTAGTAAAAAAAAAAGCCAGTTTCAGCAAGCATCATCATCATAGTTAGTGTGCATTTATTTACAAAAAAAAAAAAAAAAAAAACGCTAATTGAAAATAATTTTTATTTCTAAACTATGCCCTTTTTTTTATAACGAATTGCATGTTTTTAAATAGGTTTCTTTAAAAGTAAAATTAAATTATTATGGTATAGTTTGATATTTAAAGTTTGGTAAATTAATTAAAGTATAACTAAATTTTTTACAGTAATGTTGTTTTAATTAAACTTTCAGTTTATGAATGCATGTCAAATTTGGAAGAAACACAAATTAATTAATTCTAGTGTTGGGACGAGTAATATTAATCGGAATCGGAAAAATTGGAACTTTTTGGGGTATTGGAATCAAAAATATTTGAGCCTTATTTCTGATTCCCAAAACTATTCTTTTAATTTCTTTTCTTGACAATAAAATAAGAAACAAACACAATGTATTTATTTATTAGAAGATTGTTTATTTACAACATAAGACTAAGGACCACAGGATCAGGAATCCTATTTTCAGATTTAGTATTGACTCTTAGAGTCTAATTTAAAAAAAAATTTAATATTCTAGAGTTCCCTTATCAAACCTTTTGAAATGTTCAAATTTCTTTTTGAACCTATTTGCTAAACGTCTATATGACACCTCTCAGCGAGTTCACAGTTCAGTATTAAAAGATTTATAACGTGCGGTACAAGTTTTTTTTATTGTGCTGGTGCCACCCTGACCCTGGTCTTTTTGGTCACCACGTATATATCCTGAAATAATTAATGTTTTATTGTATATTTTTCGGTTTTAACTTTTAGCACAAGTGAAAAATATAGATAGAAAATCTCACAATGAGTTTATCAAAATCTTGAATACAATATATGAAGGGAAAACATTTAGAAAGTACTCTCCCCTTCAATGAGATTCTACTTTTTTTAGGCAATTATGTGTGAAAATCAGAAAAAACCCAATTATTTTAGAATTTAAAGAGGGGGTTTTGTTGCGCATATAAATTTAACATAAAATGATACCCCATTTCCGGTTTTGTTTGTAAAGAGAAATAAATCTTTAGTTATCTCACAATTTTCAATCAATTACAAGGAAAACATTTGAGAAAAAATATTTAGAAAGATCTACTAGTGTAACATAGTCCCCTCTCCAAGTGTATTTTTTACGTTTGCAAAAATATATGTGGACACTACACGGGGGTTTTACAGTAATTTGAAAATTTAAAAACGCAACAAATCTCTAATTAAATATTTAGACATTTTAAAAGAATTGGAATCAGAATCAGTAATTCTATTGGAATCAGGAATTTAGAACAGAATCGGTAATTGGAATCGGGGAAAAATTTTGGAATCGTTCCATCACTAATTAATTCATTCGGTTTTTTTTTGTCCAACTATTAACCAAACCATTTAAAATACATAAATAAACCTAAATGCATTCTGATGATTATAATTACATATTTTTTTAAAATATGATTTGTAAAAGGTTATTTGATTTTATGCTATTGCAGATTTTATTTCAATAAATATTTATATTCATTAAAATTGCTTTTGTAGATAACTGAATAAAAATAAAATCTTGTTAGATGCAATTAAAAACTTACACCAACGAATATGTGTTGGACGCCATTTGTATTTTCCATAATAATGCAGTATGTTCAGATATTAGTTAATTTTTTGTATTGACATCGCTTATGGGAAGATTGTGTTAGTGTAAACATGTTGTGGGATTGAATTTTCAAAGTTTCTAGATTTCCTATTTTTTTTCACATCTGTTTTTATATGTATATTATTATTATAGACTAACAAATGCAAAAATGTAGTATTATTCGTATTTACTATTCGTAGTGAAATTTGCTGCTGAGCAGATGGCATCCACTTAAATATGAATTTGCTGCTGATAACAAAGATCTGAAAAACATTCCTAGTCAGATAAAGTATTTTCTGAAAAGTTTTAAATTGAATTGCAAGAAGAACTGGCTATTCAGAATGAAATATTGATTTTGTTTACAGTATAAAATAAATGAGTAAGAAAAAAAACACATTGGATATTATCCAACTCACCATTTCCAGATTTTAACAACATCATCAACACTGCCAGTTACGATGCTCTCGACACCATCATTTTCATTTCGTCCCCAAGCACAGCTCCAGATACTGTCATCGTGAGCTGCCAACAACAAAAAATTAAGTTTACCATTTTATCGTTAACATTACAATGGAAGATATTCATTATAATCACTTTGGGAGAGTTGATTTTTGGTTTGACCCTTTCAATACATAATTAAATTTCATGATGTAAATTATCCATCAAAAAATAAAATGGATATTTTCTGCTCCTACAAGTACTTTTTACATTTCTCCTGTAGGTAAACTTTTTCATATCTACAACTAAAATTGTTTGATTTTTGTAAGAAAATATTTGATATAGTATATGCAAAAAACAATTAAGAAAATTGATGAAAAATGGTTTTGTGAAAAGAGATCAAAAGTCTGAGTCGGCAAGGGTTGGTGTGATGTTCGGAAGTCACCGATGGTGTATCTGCTTCTTGTAGCATAAGAACAGTTATTTTCGCATTATTTAAATAGTGAAATTGCTTAATTATCTCATTGTGGAAATTGCATCGATAAACTTTGACAAAATGAAAGAAAAAAGTTTAATTAAAATTATTATTTATATTGAATTATTATTTTAATTAGCACAAAAGAAAATTAAATTTTTCAAATTTTATTTTTAAATAAATTTAACCACAATGCATTTGGAAAATATAATTTGAAAAAAAAAAGAATCAGTGTTATCAAAGTATATAAATTTTATCCTATAGTATTAAAATAGTTCTAGTTGATGATACATCACCAGCATTTTATCGGGTTATTATAGTGTTTTTGGATAATGTAGATAAAGGTTAATACATCCTGGTAAAATATTGTTTCAAAACTTCCTCGAGATGACCATAGTTATTGAAAACTTAGTTGAAATTCTTCATGAAATACCAAACTTATATTAACTGCAAGGAGATCAACATGATAAATTAGTTTTCACAGATTTCTTTTTGATGAACTAATTTTGATAAGTGATTAATTATATTTTCTTGCAATTATAATAACTACAGTTGAACCAACTTTTCAAATTATCTGGGACCATTGTTATTTTTATTAAAAAAAAAATAACTGATAACTTAAAACAAAAAACGTATTTAAAATAGTTATCTAGTTTGTCATTTATTTGAAAAGAATAATCTCTATAAAATATTATTATTATAAAAAGTACAGTGGAACTCATAATTTATTTGAAATTATTGTGAATTTTACATTATTATATCATGCCTCTTTGGGGATCTCCCTTTTTAACTATTTTCTCAATTCAACCCTTTAATTTAAAAAAAGAAAATAATTGCATAAAAAATCTATACTATTAATACAGCAATCAATATATAAATCAAATTCTGTTAAATATTTAATCCAATAGTACCCAAAAATTATTCCCCTTTTCATCATTATTTGATAATCCATCTAATTCCATCTTAAAATGCTATATGCTATCGCTGTTCTTAATCTGATCTGGCAAAAATGACAAAATTATATTACTCTATTTGCAAAGAAATTTCAATTGATTTAGTTTTTTAAAATTCAATTGATTTAGTTTTTTAAATCCGTGTTGACAATAACCTTCCAGATCAAGGAGAAATATTTTAAAAAAAGATGTCAACCTTAGTTAGAAATATCATGAATTACTTTCAAAGTTTTAATTAAATTACCTAAAAGTCAGATTCTTTTTTTTTTTTGAAGTAATAAAAATGTCTACTATGTCATTGAATCAGCTATCATTATTTATTCTATCTGGGCTTTCTTCCAATCCAGCTTTTCCTCCTTTCTGTCTACTGCTTATATTTTTCTAATTTCTAATCAAAATTAATTCTAATTTTGTATTTGGAGGAAGTCTTTCTATATATAAAGACACATTATAGTTTTGTTTTGATGTGGTTTTATTTATACTTATTTTTTCAATATCAACAGATATAATATCCGACACTTTAGAAAGGATAACAATATGTTTAGAAAATTTGAGCTTATTTATTCAGATTCTAAAAGCAAATGATGGTTCCAAACTTTTATTAACGGAATATATGTTGGGTGTTGTTGATTAAACAAAGGCATTATTAGTTTAGATTAGATAATTTGGATATACTACCTTTCCTATTGTTGATCAATTTTTGATACATTACCAATCTCATTTATATATTAATATGCGTAATTGCTACCATTGCTATATATTAATACTTACCCATCTTCATGCGTGTACTAACAGGTCTCTAGTGAAAATCCCGGAGGAGTTTACATCAGGATTCATCGTCCTCTGCCTCTGTGATAAGCAAGAACGTGTCAGACCTGAAATCGCAAATCTATGGAGTGAAGATAACAATGTAGCTTCTGCACATGTGCAATAGACCTTCTCCTTATGTGTTCTGGGCCAAACCTTCTCCTTATGTGTTCTGGGCCAAACCTTCTCCTTATGTGTTCTGGGCCAAACCTTCTCCTTATGTGTTCTGGGCCAAACCTTCTCCTTATGTGTTCTGGGCCAAACCTTCTCCTTATGTGTTCTGGGCCAAACCTTCTCCTTATGTGTTCTGGGCCAAACCTTCTCCTTATGTGTTCTGGGCCAAACCTTCTCCTTATGTGTTCTGGGCCAAACCTTCTCCTTATGTGTTCTGGGCCAAACCTTCTCCAGGTTTGTATGCAATCACTGGACCTTGCTTCTGTGTCAAGGGTGAATCTGCAATCTTGCAGTTCTAACGAATAGCTATGGCCAAGGAGAAGGACTTCATGTCAACCAGACCACCCTGATGCTCTTCTTGGGTGCTGTGCAATTCAACAACAAAAAGCAGCAGCAGCCAACCACAGAGATAGGTGGAGAACAGGAGAAGGGAAGAGTGAAACATGAGGGGTGCGTACAGACAGTGAGGGCAGAGGATAATTCACACGTGTTAATATATACGATCGTGGAGAAATATTACTTTTTGAATTGGTAGATAAAAGAAAAATATAGGTTTAATTTTAACTAACCATAGAATTTCAATGGGCTGTGCCGGTTAGAAACTAAATAATACACACTATCAGTGTATGTTTATTAGCTTTTTCTGCCGCAGCAAATGTTAATATGGTGTAACTTGATGTAAGAATGTTTACATGATGTTCACGAGATTTGGCCATGATTTTATGACAACGACCTTCCTATTTTCTGTTAATTAAATGTGAACTTTTAAACCATCATTTACTCTTAGACTCTGTAGAAGCCGATTTCACAGTATAAGTTTTCATATAAACACTGGAATTACTTACCTTGTTCATTCTTCTGAATAATGGAATACTGAAAAACAAAAAAAAAAAAGGAAATAAAAGGGAGATAATTTCGACAATTTCCCTGAACATACAAATTTGTGAAAGTAGCAGAGGCCAATTAATTGCCTTCAAGTCAACGAGCATTACCATTTAACCTAGAACTAAATGCTAACAAGCTGATTTTTTCTCTCCAGAATAGCTCCATTATTTTGTGTTGAGTAACTCATCAAAAGTACTCAAGTTTCCAACTTATGCTTTTTCAAAGATGACATCCAAGATAACCACTGAATACATTAAGATGCCTATCACTCCTAAACTTATGATTGTCTTGGATGCTTCCCAACAGTTTTTAATAATATTGATGTGTTTGATCATATATCAAAAATTCAACACAATCTGACAAGAAAAGTCATATGTCCAAGATGGTAGACATTGAAATCCTTAAAATACTAATTTGTACATTAAGCACCACAAAAAAAAAAAAATGTTATTTAATAACACATTTCTAACAGTTTGTATTATCTGAACTACTGTTCTCATCTCGGATGTTATCCTCACAATATTTTAGCCGATGTAACCTCTGACCGTTTTCAGGTGTGTCTTGTCAAAATCAGGAATCTGTATGGAATTTTGAACGGAACCTTTTATTTAATCCAAGACGGTAAATGGTTCTCGTTTTATCAACCATGACCGAGTAGAAGTCTTAAGTAATTTTTATTACATTTTTAGTATCGCTTGAAGATTGAACCATCAACCTCCAGAAGACAGTCACTTAGACTGCACTTTATCAGTTGCGCCACGGGTCCGAAACATTTCTAGCATAGTTTGATCATCTGAATGGTTTTATTTTCAAGATGGTGTCCACAATATATTTTCAATTACTTTATGAGATAGTTTTAATGCTTTCAAAAAAGTCAACATGCTACTTTTTTCCAGAATAGCTTATTTCCCTCCAAAAAGTTTCCAATGCACCAAAATTAGATTTGTGCTTTTTTTTAAAAAGTTTTTTTCAAGGTTATGGAAGCCATATTGAAAAAGGACAAGATGTGAAGTTAAATAAAACATCCAACTTGAAATTAATATTATTTTGAAATTGACAAATTAAGATATTTTTAGTGAAATCAGTTGAGCTACATTTATAAGCGTCGGTGAGTTAAAAATATGAAATCAGATAGATACCAGATTAAACGATGCAAAGTGTTTATTTAAATAAACATTCATTTATCTTTTTTAACAAATAATTTCAGCATAACATGCCATAATCAGTGTTGTACAGACATTTTTTTTTCTTCATTGTCGAAATCTGTCGGCGAAGCTGTCAAAGATTCCCGACGAGTCCTCCTGTTGTTAATGGAGAGATAGTTTGAAAAGTAGATGTAGCGACCACGCTGGGATGTGTGTATTTAGTGAAATGAGTTGAGCTACTCGGTGAGTTAAAAATATTATTTGTTAAAAAAAAAAGAAGAAAAAAAAGAAATGAATGTTTATTTAAATAAACACCTTGCGTCGTTTAATCTGATCTCTATTCAATTTCATATTTTTAATTCAATGCTTATAAATGTAGCTCAACTCATTTCACAGCGTGTTCGCTACATCTACTCGGACTTTTAAAACTATCTCTCCATTAACAACAGGAGGACTCAGGAATCTTCGACAGCTTCACCAACAGGTTTTCACAATGAAGAAAAAGAAAGAAAAAAAGGTCTGTACAACACCGATGATGGTATGTTATGCTGAAATTATTTGTTAAAAAAAAATAAATAAATGAATGTTTATTTAAATAAACACATTGTGTCGTTTAATCTGGTCAATATCCGATTTCATAAGATATTTTTCTTACAATTTAATCTCGATTTTAATATAACTTTGCAAGTTATATAGAAAAACAAATTTTAATCAAATCTGAAAATATGATTATAATCGTAGAAAATTTGGTTAGTCTTCAAATTGGAAGAGCAAATTCAAAGTGAAATTTTACTTTAAAATTAAATCATTTACATTCATTAGAAAAGAAAAAAAATATCTTTTTCTCAGTATCTGTTTCAATTTGGAATTTTGAACAATACAGAAATAAACTAGCGAAAAAAACATTTTTATATTATGAAAATAGTAACTAGAACACACTACAAATTTTTCTAAAAATAGAAAATTAGTGACTCGTATTTAGAAATAAACATAAAAAACAGAGGGAGACTTACCACACTGCACAAAGAACTAAAAGTTCTTGAGACTTATAGAAAATGGGAAATAATCGTCAAACGAAGCATCTCGAGCAAGTAAATTTAAAATTAGTGATAGAACATAAATACTCAGGATTATAAAATATGTTCAGAATGCCAATTCCTTGAATACTCCTGATAATCAGGGAAGAGGTTAAGAATAAATCCATTTTTGTATTGTAATTCCCTGTTGATAGTTGTAGTTATAGTAGAGCCGTTATAGAATAACTTCCACTTATTTCCCCATATCTGGAAGGTGTGCGTTTCCCAGGTGATTGATCAATTGTATATTAGACACCTGCATCTCTCGACATCTTGGTTAGAGTTGTCAAAGGTATCAACAGTGAAATTTTTTTTATATCAAGTCTTAAAATGATACGATTTAAAAAAAATTTTTTTTTTATATCAAGTCTTAAAATGATACGATTAAAATTTTTTTATTTTTTACTAATGAGTCAGTTTAACAAGGTCAAAAAACACTCGAGTCTAAGAGTTAATGAGATGAATGGATTGTTGATTTAATGATGATGAATATTATGAGAAGAGTAAAACTGATTAATGGAATGAACAAAGTCTGATTACTTATGGCGATGGTTTATAACCAAGTATTTGTTGACACTGGATGCGAAGACGACCAGGGAAGCAGTCTCGTGATAATGTGTTCCACAGGTGGGAAGTTCTCAAAAAGAAACTGTTCATGGAAATTCCGCTTGATGTTCAACACATGGAGGAAAAAAAGTTCTTTTCAGTTGTGGTAATAAGATGAGTTCTTGCTGTGAATGTCTTAGGAGGAATCAGGGATTGAAGCTGTTGAGCATCTTCCACGGAAATAAGAATAGAGTAGAGAAAGACTAGCAACATCTCTTCGGTGAGAAAGAGGCTGTAGAGAACAGAACATATTATACGCATTAGATCGTGAAGTCGATTTTGAACCCTACCAAGGTAAGAAAGAGTATTCCGAGTTGCAGCTCCCCTGATGTGGCAGCAATATTCCATCTTAGGACGTACCTGACGCTTATATAGGCATAAGATTGCATCAAGTCAGGTACTTTCTGGAGCAGTAGAATGATCCAACTATTTTTTCAGCAACCATAGCAACATTTTAGATCTGGAGTGAAAGTCAATCCTAGGAGCTTATCAAAGCAAGGGCCTCATAGAAAGAGCTTTCAATTAGAGCAAAACAAGGATCTGAGTGTTGGCGGCGAAGAGTGAAAAGCTTGGTTTTAGATGTTAAAAGTAATAAGCCCCCACCCCCACCATTGCACCACATTATCCAGATCAAAAGAGAGAATCATCAACGGTCTTCGATGTGTCGCCATAGACAGTTATGTCATTTGCATAGGTCAAGAAATGATCTCGGAATATGATTTGGAAGATCATTAATGAAGATCAGGAAGAAGGTCGGGCCCAGAATAGATCCTTGAAGCATGTCAGCATTGATACTATGTGCTTCACACATTTGCCCATCATCAACTACTTTTGTAGACCGATCAAAGAGAAAAGATTTGATGATTGAAAAGACATTGCTAGATATTCCATAGCAAGTTTGTGAAGCAACCCTTTGTGTCAAAGCCTGTCAAACGCCTTTAATATGCCGAGAGGTATTGCCCTAGCATCAAAGCCTCCATCAAGAGATTCATTGATCCTATGCAATATTAGTCAGCATTTGATCTTGCAAAATAAAATATTTGATATACATTCATTGATCCTATGCAATATTAGTCAGCATTTGATCTTGCAAAATAAAATATATTTGATATACATTCATTGATCCTATGCAATATTAGTCAGCATTTGATCTTGCAAAATAAAATATATTTGATATACATTCATTGATCCTATGCAATATTAGTCAGCATTTGATCTTGCAAAATAAAATATATTTGATATACATTCATTGATCCTATGCAATAGTAGTCAGCATTTGATCTTGCAAAATAAAATATATTTGATATACATTCATTGATCCTATGCAATATTAGTCAGCATTTGATCTTGCAAAATAAAATATATTTGATATACATTTATTGATCTTATGCAATATTAGTCAGCATTTGATCTTGCAAAATAAAATATATTTGATATACATTCATTGATCCTATGCAATATTAGTCAGCATTTGATCTTGCAAAATAAAATATATTTGATATACATTCATTGATCTTATGCAATATTAGTCAGCATTTCATCTTGCAAAATAAAATATATTTGATATACATTCATTGATCCTATGCAATATTAGTCAGCATTTGATCTTGCAAAATAAAATATATTTGATATACATTTATTGATCTTATGCAATATTAGTCAGCATTTGATCTTGCAAAATAAAATATATTTGATATACATTTATTGATCCTATGCAATATTAGTCAGCATTTGATCTTGCAAAATAAAATATATTTGATATACATTCATTGATCCTATGCAATATAAGTCAGCATTTGATCTTGCAAAATAAAATATATTTGATATACATTCATTGATCCTATGCAATATTAGTCAGCATTTGATCTTGCAAAATAAAATATATTTGATATACATTCATTGATCCTATGCAATATAAGTCAGCATTTGATCTTGCAAAATAAAATATATTTGATATACATTCATTGATCTTATGCAATATTAGTCAGCATTTGATCTTGCAAAATAAAATATATTTGATATACATTCATTGATCCTATGCAATATTAGTCAGCATTTGATCTTGCAAAATAAAATATATTTGATATACATTTATTGATCTTATGCAATATTAGTCAGCATTTGATCTTGCAAAATAAAATATATTTGATATACATTTATTGATCCTATGCAATATTAGTCAGCATTTGATCTTGCAAAATAAAATATATTTGATATACATTCATTGATCCTATGCAATATAAGTCAGCATTTGATCTTGCAAAATAAAATATATTTGATATACATTCATTGATCCTATGCAATATTAGTCAGCATTTGATCTTGCAAAATAAAATATATTTGATATACATTCATTGATCTTATGCAATATTAGTCAGCATTTGATCTTGCAAAATAAAATATATTTGATATACATTCATTGATCCTATGCAATAGTAGTCAGCATTTGATCTTGCAAAATAAAATATATTTGATATACATTCATTGATCCTATGCAATAGTAGTCAGCATTTGATCTTGCAAAATAAAATATATTTGATATACGTTATCTATGTTTGATATGAAAGCAGTTCAAAATTATGATGCAATGAAATTTAAAATAAACATGACATTGATTTTATATAACTTCATATTTTACTGTTCAAATTTTTGTTCTCTTTGTCTTTGCTTCAGTTTAACAACTCAGCCTTTTGATCTCTCTTCTTTCTCTTGACTGGATTTTGACCTAGCTGTTGAACTATGTCCTTTCACTTACGATTCTCTTCTCCCCTCATTGTTTTTCGTCTGCTGTCTGCTTTAAAGATCTGTGACATGTAACTTGTGGTGTCATTATAGGACCTTTTCTCTTGGTATGTAAAATAGTATCAAGTATGAGGTTTTTATATGAGTATTGTTTGGTTTGTTTCTTTCATCTTCCCTTTCTCTCTCCTGGCTAGATTTTTTACCTAGATGTTAAAGTGGTAATAAGATTGGCCTTTTTTTCTCCTGTTGTGTTCATTTCACTTACGATTCTGTTACTCCCCTCTCTGTTCCCTCTTTTTTATTGTTCTTTCTCTTCTTCTTGCTTGCTTTTTATCTGGTTTAAAGATCGGCGACAGGCAACTTATGATGAGGCCCTCATTTACCAGGAGTAAATTATGAGACTTTTTACCATGGTATGGAAAGTAGTATTTTTACCATGGTATGGAAAGTAGTATTTTTATCATGGTATGGAAAGCAGTATTTTTACCATGGTATGGAAAGCAGTATTTTTACCATGGTATGGAAAGTAGTATCTTTACCATGGTATGGAAAGTAGTATTTTTACCATGGTATGGAAATTAGTATTTTTACCATGGTATGGAAAGTAGTATTTTTACCATGGTATGGAAAGTAGTATTTTTACCATGGTATGGAAAGTAGTATTTTTACCATGGTATGGAAAGTAGTATTTTTTATATTGTCAAAGTTAAAATGCTGGTTTTGTGACAACCTTAGTTTCTGTCAATTGTCTCCCTCAACATTTGCATACTAATCACGTCTCTTGAAGAATTACGCTCCACAGGGGTGAAACTCAATATAAGGAAAATAAACGAATATGTTTTTGCTTTATAACGTACTCTTTATTGCTCTAGTTCAAACTAAGGCAAAACCGTGGACGTGCTTTCCGATGTCTGGTTTCTTGGATATTTGAGAAGAGTGAGCAAAATTCAATTTTCCCTTCACGTCTAATTTGCGTTCCGTGTAATCGTTTGACCTTTTAAACAGTACAAATGCAGAATAAAATTTAAGAATTTAATGGAGATTCACAAGTTTCGACAATAAATTCGAGACTTTGTCAAGAAATGCATGCAACAAATTTGGCAGACAAGAAAGTGGCCTATACGACTGAATAAGTCAATTCTGCACTAGTACCTAAAAGTGATGAACATAATTTTAAATCCTCTCCGTATATGCTCTGGGCATTTGCATCCGTTTTAAAAGATCTCATTTTGTTTTGTCCATTATTTAGCACTTTTGCTAAACCAGCTGACAGTTCTGGGAACTTCTCTTAGCACATGCATTTTATAACAATATACATCTCTCTGTAAATTTATAGTTTATTTTTTCGGATTAAATTAGATTCTAAATATTAAAAAAAAAATTCTAAATCTTAAGTAGGACTAAGAGTCAACATGAAGAAGACAAAATTTCTTATCTCTGATGTTGGTCTCGACCTCCTGCAGGACGCTAGCATGTTTCCCTGCGCTGTCGCAGAGGTGTAGGTGTAAATTCCATTGAATGCTCCCAGTACAAATTATGGATCGACAAAAGGTGTAGTGGTTTTTCTGAGAGGCTGTTAGTTGATCCGGATTATGTTTGTAGTAGATGTCCGAGTGTTGCCTGTCCAATTGATGGTCGAATGATAGCAATTATGGATGTGAATGCTGATGGTGGTTGCAGACATGCTATCATTGCTTGCTGTTGTGTTGCTTGGAGAAGTTTCAGGAAGCTGCCGTCTTTTCTTACATCTAGGCACGTTTGTTTCAGGACTCTGTGCAAGGTCTTTTTGGCCTGTGTTCGCTCCACCATCTTGCATGGCAGTGAGACATAGGCCGTAAACGCTCCTAATTTGCGACGGCTTCGGTGTAATGACCGTGCCATGATCAGCAGCAAACTAGAGGAAAGAATCTCTTCAGCCGTGCTCTATCAGAAGATTAGTATTAGTGGGATTTTGGATGCCATACACGCTCGGAAACTCAAGTTGTTTAGCCATGCACAGCGTGCCAGCTTCTGCATTAACTCAATAACATACATGGATACCCACGGCACGAGGAAGACGTGGTTTGAGTGCGTACGAAATGACTTGACTGCTTTCAACATAACTAGTATCAACCTTTGGACTGGATCGCATGGAGAGCAGGCATGAAACGTTGCCCACCCTGGAGTCCAGGACACTCGCAGCAATGTAAACATGGACTAGGTGGCATGTTTAGTGGGTTGCATGTTTGCGGTACATGCAAATAGCAGACTTGCTGCAGCTGAGAGATGAAGACTGAAAAAATTATGTTCATACATTGTCTGCCGATAGGCCCTTTTAAGTGGACACTGGCTAGCTGTTATCTCCAGCGGATATCTGGGTAGTCCTTTTAGGTGATCGAATGGGGATGACTGAAAAACAGACCGGAATCTAAGAGTTCCAGCCAAAAGTACATATATTGTAGATGGGCAGGGTGTGGCTGTGAGTCTTGGCCTTTTCGGCGTCACAGAGGCAGTTTGGTTTTCTGGAGGCTGACAGGAGTTAAGTGTGTCTCTCTCCAAACAAGATGGGCCCTGGAACTTGTGTTATGATTTGGTCGAGCAAAAATCTCTCATTTGGGAAATCATCTGTTGTTCAAAAAAGAGTACCAGTGTAACTTTCAAAAAATAAACCTGTTATTTGTTTTAAACTAGAGTTGCGGTTTCATTTGGAGGGAGAATTCTTCTTTTGCAGCACTGACTGAGACGACACAGTTTACACTGCAACCGGTGTCAGAATCGAACAACCTTGGACTGGCACAACGAGTGGACGATCACGGCCTGTGCAGTGAATGCACACAGAACTCGTTCATAGCACATACAAAAGTCGGATGATGATGATGATGATCGGGTACTGTTTTTTTTCATCGCGATCAAAGTGTAGTATCTGTTCCGATGGATACTGCACCCCATAGACCGGTATTGTCTTGGCCTTCGGCTCTTGATTCCGCCGGTCTGTGGGTCAGTCCTGTGCAGTTCTAGGAGGTCCACCCTCCCAGGCTTTGCCTCCCCTCTTTGGGGAGGAGTAAGTTTATTGCTTACTGTCTGAGGCGCCCCTACCTGGGAATGCCGACGGGGCTGCCCAGGCAATTTTTAAATGGCCAGAGTGCTCACCGCTCGAGCGCTGGCTTATCTAATCCCACTTTCCCGACCTTGTGTCACATCTTACCGCCGTGGGAGGTAGATAAATAACATTACCCCCCCCCCCGGTAATAAATATTGAAACATAGAATCTACAGAAACCTATTTGTTGAAAACAAGTTGCTATTTACCTATAGTTGGAGGAGGAGGAGGATGCGACTGCAGGTGTGTTTAACTAGCAATACACATTAAAAAATTTAAATTGCTTAAAATATCTCAATAATGGCATATATAGAAAGAGCTTGATGATCAAAGAAAGAATCTTTTTAAATTTGACTTAAAAATAAGGAAGTTACGACTATTTTTGTGCCTCGCACGATTGGATATTTTTCCCTCTTTAAGACCATATGTGTTTCGTCACATTTTTTACACTAATTTTTCAGTAAAAATGTTATATCTTTGTTAAAACACAAGATTAAGCAATGAAATTTACCATATAAGTGTATTTTTGTACAATGAATCAGAATGTGCCACTGAACATCTCCAGAAATTAATAGTTTCCAAGTAATCTGCACTAAGTGCACATAAATATGCTGCAATACCTTAAAAATACCATGTATCCATTAAAAGAAAGAAGTTAGAAAACTCAAAGTTGAATTGTAATACATTTTATGTACAAGAAACTAAAATCTAATACTAGGACTGTTTAAAAATGAATATATTGCAAGATTTCTTTGGCATTATTGTAGATTAACACCTTCCGCTAACTCGCCCCCTTGCCTCCCCAAAATATGAGATTCTACTTTTTTTTTTATTTAGGCAATTACATGTTAACACCCTGAAATACTTGGCAGAAAGAAAGAAACAAAAACAATTATTTTAGAATTTAGAGTGGGGAGATTAGTTTCACATATATTTAATGTAGAATAATTCACCATTTCCAAGGCATTCTAGCGTTTTAGGGCATTAATCAATTTTTTCTATGGAAAATAAATCCTGTGCGTTTTTTTTATGGGCGTCTGCTTTTTTTTTTGTTAAATTTTTAGACAATTATGTGTGGTTTTAATGGGCTTTTTGTAGGATTAGGGCTTGCCACTCGGACTTGGGGTTAGTGATAAGGTTAAGGAAGGGGTTTTGTTTTGGATGGAGGTTGCCATTCGGACTTAGTGTTAGGGTTAAGGGAGTTTTTTAGTGGGTGGCTTGCCACTCATATTTAAGGTTAATGGTACAATATGTTCAAGAAGGCATTTTTAGGAGGTGGGCTTGTTAGTCGTACCTAGAGTTAGTGATAGAGTAATTATTTATTTTATAAATTTCACTAAAAGGCAAGAATGGCCGGGAAATCGGAGATCATTTTACATTAAATTTATATGAGAAACTGATCCCCCCCCACACACTCTAAATTCTAAAAAAATTTTTTCTTTTTTTTTTTTCGCCAAGACTTTAAGGGTGTTCACACGTAATCGCCTAAAAAAGTAGAATCTTAATTTTGTTTTTTTCATTGGCGACTAAAAAGTCATTACTACTAGAAGTTCGAAAGTGAGTGAAAACCAGTATTTCTTGAAGTATTTTTTATAAAAGAACCAAATAGGATTAACTTTTTTAAGCACAAAAAGTATTTTTGTCTTATTTTCAAAAGAAGTTCATAAACGAATTTTACAAAGCTTTACAAGACTAGGTTATAGTTAGCTGCTGCTGAGTGATTGTTATATCAGCAATACTAGCAGCCATTGTTGACTT
This sequence comes from Sepiola atlantica, assembly GCA_963556195.1. NCBI lineage: Eukaryota > Metazoa > Mollusca > Cephalopoda > Sepiida > Sepiolidae > Sepiola > Sepiola atlantica. Next base: position 48,414,380 of record OY744522.1, read on the forward strand.
TCGCTCAAAAAAAGGACAATATTTTTTCGGATAAGGTAATTTAAAATTACTACTACCGAAAGACAAAACATAGAATTATAATTTTAATGCATAAAAAAAGATAAAAGATTAATTTATTTATTAGTTGGGGTACGAAAAATGTAAGAACATTTTCTATATTCATATTTTCAAATTTTTTAAATTCGTTCTAGAATGAAAATAAACAAAAATCGCCTCGTGTTTATAGCTGCTATTACTGCTGCTACTACTATTATTACTACCAAAAGAGAACACATATATACAATTATAATTTTAATGCATAAAAAAGTAAAAAGATTGATTTACTTACTAATTGGGCGACGAAAATGTATTTTTTCAAAATGTTCAACACACGTCATGTTGAAGTGCTATTTTTAACACTTCAAAAAAAGGAATGAGCTGATTTACTTTGTACACTAACAAACATTAAAAGTGATGTTTCTCCTGATTGGTTTCCAAATTTTAGGACGAAATTCCGCACAGAGGGATGGTACCAGAGTTTTAAACGAAGGGGGGGGGGGGGAGAGAGAGTGATGTAAATTGCTGAAAATAGCGTTAACATTTTTTGGCCTTTATTTGCTCAAAACTCTTAAAAATATATTATGTATATTATTATTCATGAATGCACGTGAAAGGATATTCATTTCCTAACAAAATGATGGTATTTTGAGCACTTAAAGTGCTTTAGTTTTTAAGATATGACTATTTTAATAGAACTACCCTGAAATCTGTGATTATCCAAACCGTTTTCTGGTCGATGTGTATTGCTAGTTTAACATTTATTTGCAATTTGTGTACTTGTTTTACAGGTGATCAGGAAAAAAAGACAGATAAAATATTTAAACTAACATTCTATTGTTTTATACTTTATTCTAACACATTAAATATACATATATATGTATATATTTGACATTTTTACATATTGTTTTAACATAAATAATTAAATTAAAACATATTTAGAAACGTACTAAATGACCTGATATAATTTCATGTGTTAATATAAAATTAAAAATATTCATTTTCTGTAGATTTTTAACTTTGTTTTATAAGTACAGTCCATCAATCAATTTGAGAATTCTCGGATTCTCCTGATTCATTTCTTTCAATCATCTTCGTCAGCTGGTCTGCCAGATTATATCCAGAGCCTTCTACAAGTAGGTGTGATGAGGTTTCCTACCAATCTTTTGCTATGTAATGGATTCTATAGTAGTGTGTCAGTCGCAAGTTCTGACTTACTTTTCCAGGAATAACCAGCAAACTTAGCGAGACTGAGATAGGAGGAAGGTGTCCGTATGGGCGTTTCTAAGTTGGTATTCCCTCAAGTAGATGTCTAATGCAACTCGTAACATCATTGCGTATGTTTTGTCAAGTGATGATTCTTGCTGTTTTATCAATATCTAAGCTGTCGACCAAGACTGATTCCACTATGGCCGTAAAAAAAGGTTCATCTTAAAACTGTCAGATTTGTGTGCAAGAAAGTGGAGATGAATAAGAACTCAGATGTGAACAAAGTATATGTGGATGACGAAGCTATTTAAAAAATTTTTTTTTTTTAACGTAGTTCACCCCAAACAAGGCAGGCCGCCACTGTAGACGTAAGGGGCTACTGAGAAGAAAAAAAAAGGGGAGAAGGTTTGGGGGGGGGGGGTCAACCTAAACTGGGATCTGCGCAGCGAGATGTCTGTTTACATTAATTTTAAATTTCTGCATGTCAGTACTGACGGGGAAACAGGGGGCAGTGAGGGAGTTCCAGAAGCCAGCAGCACGAGGAAAGAAGCTATTTGAGTAGAAAGCTCTCCGGCATCTGGGGACCTCCACAGTGAATGGATGGGATTTAGTTTATTGTCGAGTTGGTCTAGTGAATTTACGTCGAGAGGGCACTAGAGTAGCCAATTTATCAGCCATTCATTGAGGTTGTTGAAAAGTTTTGTTACCTCGGTGATAGTATGGGAGCACAGGGTGGAGCAGATGCTCGTGTGATTGCAAGAGTTAGGAGTAGATGGAGTAAAACTGTTCATTAGATCTACGGCATATTCAAATATAACGACTGATTTTTATTAACACTCTTAAATATATTTTGAATTTTAGTTACAGACAGTAAAATAATGTAACTATTTGTCTCGTCAGAATCAATAAAACTGCATTCTTATGTATGTGTATATATAATATATATACACATATATATAATTATGCCCAGTCAGTAAACGCTGTAGAATATGCTGACTGCACCTCTGCAGAGAGGTAAGACTCCCCACAACGGGGCCCATCTGTTGGCCATAGGTGTCGACTCGTGATGTCTAAAGATGAGATCCTGGTGGCTGAGCAATCTGTGTCTTAGTTGCCTAAATGGTCACATGATTTGCAACACTCCACTTTAGGCTCAGCTAGATTGGAGGTTGGAGAGGCCTGATCCTATCAACTGGCTAGTCACGACATGCCCCAGCAAAAAAAAAAAAAATGCTAATCCTCATTTTACTATTAAACCTGATCTTTCTCCAAGCAGCCACCCATCCCCCTGTAACAGAAGATGGTTGCTGAGTGTCAATCGTACCAAGGAAACAAATGGCTTCATCACTACTTCATGTTACTAAATATTAGTTTTGGGGTACTAATTCTGAAACTAGCAACAACTTAAAACTGTACTTAGTGCGAGTATACTGGTTGTGTATCCTCGTCTCAACGAAGGGGTTTTGGAAATCTCCCTTGGTATATTCCCAACAGAAGTTGGACTCTGTGGTGGGTGGCGGAGCACAGAACCAGTGAATAATTCTTTTTTTATGGAAAAACAAATTTAAAAAAAAAAAAAAAAAAGAAAAAAAAAAAAAAGAAAAAAGGGCAGAGATGGTGTCTCGATAAAAGCACTGGACCCCATCACCTCACTGGGTAAGCGTCAAGAAGGGCATCTGGTCTATAAAAATCTCGCCTCAAATAAGGAAATAACTTCCAAAGTCATTTGCATAAACTAGAGACAATTGAGTGGTTGCTGAAAGTTGTTCAAACAATGTATAGAAATGTTCTAAGTCATGTTATAATTAACAGCACATTTAATGGCAGCTTAAATGTTAAAGTAGGAGTACATCAGGGTTCTGTACTGAGTCCGTTGCTTTTCATTTGTGTCTCAGAAGCAACATCCAGAGTTCCATACGAAGTTGTGCTCAGTTTGTGGAAAGGGAGTCAGGTAATGCAATCCAATCTTTTATGGTACTTGTAGGTATTGCTTACACAAGAAATGCAGTGGAATTACTGGTAGGTTGTAGAGAAGATAACCAGTTTCTATGCAAGACAATGGAGATGGATGAGAACTCAGATGTGGACAAAGTATACCTAGTTGAAGAAGCTACTGAGGTTGTTGAGAAATTTTGTTACCTTGGTGATATCATTGGAGCACAGAGTGGAGCAAGTGCTAGTGTGACTGCAAGAGTAAGGAACTTCTGCCTTTACTAATCAGCAGAGCGTTACCACTGTTGACCAAGGGAAGAGTCTATCCGATATGTGTACGCAGTGTGATGATAATGTATGGAAGTGAAATCTGGCCAGTGAAGGTTAAGGACATGCGTTGCATGGAGAGAAATGATATATCATGGATGTGTAAGACGAGTCTTAATCTGATAGGCTTAGTTCTGATGACCTCAGAGGAAGATTAAATATGAACAGAAATGGACTTAAGAGAAAGAGGTATAAAGACTTGGCCAGAGATAGTTTGGAAGTAAATTTCTTAAAGTCGTCCAGCATATGCCAGCATGTAAAATGAACGTTAAACCAAATATAAACTTGCTGCTGATGAACTATCATAAGCAAAAGGAGATAATTGCATTTTAGAATGATTTAGTGGCCATTTTGAATTTATGTTTTCACAAACATTTTGCGACTTTTTTTCATAAATGGTTTTCAATTTTGTAAAGACGTTGAAAAGTTTGCAAAAAATTCACATTAAAGAATGGCAACAAGTTTAGAAAGAAAACTATTCAAACCATGGTGAAAAATCCATATGTAATTTTTTTCTAACTGAATCCAGAACAAATCCAGACTAAGTTTTGTCCATTTTATTTGGAAAAATTCTAAATAACAATATTAAACAGCCTGAATATAATAGAAACCGTCTTAATTTTAAAAAGTTTCTTCACTTGTTATTTATATAATACTAAAATTCTGATAATGTTGCTTGTTTTATTGGTTGCACACTGAATGTATTAGGAGCAAGGACAAATGAGACGAGGGAAAAAGTATTCAACACAAGTCTTAATCTGAAACCTGCGAGTTCAATCTGTGTAAATAAATATTATTATTATATAGATAAAGTTGAGGTCTACATTGACCCAACGTCATTTATAAATATGAGTATTGATTTACTCCTCTCCAGGAGTTAGGCACAAAGCCAGTTTTTATCTTATTCCCACAAGTAACCTCCAGCCTGTAGTAGAATGGGGTCATAAATGGATGGTAACATTTAATGCTACTAAGACAAAACTCCTTTCTTTAAACAATTATAAGAAACCTTACCAACCACCGATTGGCATAGCTAATAGCACCTTACCTGAGAGTTCATCATTCGAACTCTTCAGTATAACATTCACAGGCAACATGAATTGGAACAAATACATTGAAGACATTGCCAAGGCTGCTGCAAAGAAGATGAGCTCCCTCTACCGCTCTAGAAAACTCTTCACACCTGCCAGTATCCTATATCTCTACAAGGCCACCATCTGCCCATGCATAGAGTATTGATTTACTCCTCTCCAGGAGTTAGGCACAAGGCCAGTTTTTATCTTACTCCCACAAGTAAGATGTGACCCAAGGTCGGGTCAGGAAAGTGGGGTTTAAAAATTGCTTGGGCAGCCCCATCGGCATTCCTCGGTAGGGGCGCCTCATGCAGTAACCAATAAACTTACTCCTCCCCAAAGAGGAGAAGCGAAGCCTGGGAGACCTATAGACCGGCATAAATCAAGCCCCGAAGGCCAAGACAATACCAGTCTATGGGGTGCAGTATCCATCGGAACAGATACTACACTTTGATCTTAGCCAAAAGGTCAATAAGTAGCATACTATCAAAAGTTGTTATTTTATAATTACACTGCCATGGGAAAGCCCCCTCCCCCCCTTTAAATGAACCAATTATTTTTGATGAACTCTTATAATCACGGTGCACTTTGATTAAAAAAAAAAAAAGATTTTGTTTTTTATTTTGATATTATGAGTGTCATACATTTTGCTTGAATCTGTATTAGACTACTTCAACACAAAATGCTCACTATTTTGATGTGCAGATACTTTCTCCACTCAAATATAAAAATAGTATTTTGTGTTTCTTGTAGTTTAATGATTCAGTCGCATCACAAATTATTCAGTTCCAACCTATGTGATTCACTGTATCCTGAGTGGCGATGTTGAGCTATTCCCTCTTCAAGCATCAGAGTAAAATTCTTTGCAGATCAGTTTGTTAGTCAAAAATAAATAAAAATCAAACACATGACTCCCCATCTCTGCATTTAAATGTTTAGAAACTGCAGACATGACCATGGGATGTATACAAGCAATATGACAACACCATCCAGTCAAATTGAATGCATCCTTTCCTGAAACACAGAAAGCCGCAAGATTTTGGTGGATATTCAATTTGTGTATTTAATTCTTTAAATTTGCCACCAGTGTTGCGGAGTTGGTTGCCCAAACAATCGACTCGGAATTTTAAAAAGTCAGACTGATTCTTGAAATTTTTTCCACAAATAATAATTTATGCAAACCATTTATTATTTTTATGTATATATATATATATATATATATATATATGTATTATTTAAAGATTTTGAGTTTTAAGAGAACAGGTGTTTTTTTTTTTCAAGGATTTGTGAATTCAAAATTTCTCACTTTTTACTAAATATTTAAAGAATTAAACAAAATAATAATCCAATTAAGAATAAAAAGGTAACACAATATGAAAAATGTGAAAAACAAAAACATTTTGTGTCATGAAATTGTAATCATCTTTTTTCATCATGTATTAGATTTTCTTTTCAATTAAATTCTTTTTATAGAGTCAGACTTGGACAATTTTCTCCAACTCAGACTACTAAAATAATGAATTTGCTCAGATTTCTAAGCCCCATTTGCCACCCAAGCCACACCAGATACTTTGGCGTTAGGGTTCAATAAGGAAAAGTACAATTTTAACTTGACCCCCAAAAAGAAGAATAGAAATAAAAATTAACTCAAAAAAGTAATTCTGATGCGTCCATATTAATAATTTATTTATCAAATAATAACATTCTCGGAGATAATATCGGATATCTTTCTCTTCCTTTTCCGTCGCATTTTAACGCAATGCATGTTGAAGTGCTTACCAAGGGAGCGCTCAGAATCAAACACCATACCACAGTTTGCATACTTGCACTGAAACCCGAGACCATCATGATCACATTTTAGATGCAAGTCCAGTTTCCGTTGAACAGTGTAGACATTCTGACAGTTTTTTCTCGGGCAAGGAAAAGATCGGAGTTCCGTTGTGTGCCGACTCATCAGCAGGGAGCCAGACAAGGACGACTGTGAATATGGTGCACATTTAAACCGATTAAGATTTGGTCCCAGTTCACAGCCAATAATTTGTAATTCATTCATGGAATCATCTTTCGCACTCATAGGTTGGTCATCGGCAATAAATTTCAGATTCTGATCTGATATTTTTATTTCATTATTTCTTAAACCTGTCAATGTAACTGAAGAAAGTTTGGGTGTTTTGGAAACTTGCAAATGGCCACCCGAAGAAGAGGTACTTGTGAAATGATCCTTATAAATTTGTGGTGATTCTGTTGGTTCTTGTTTAGAGTTTGTGTTGGTTAACGAGCAATTGTCCGATAAATCAATTGTTACCTCTAACAAATTAATAGAGTTAGTTTGAGATTTTGCATCTAGGGCATCGTTACCAATTTTTGGTAAAAAAGAATCAGGAACTTCTCTGCAGTTGGTATTGGAAACACATTTATCTTTGTACAGTTCTACATCAATTATGGTTTCTGGAACAAGATCATCATAAAGATGATCATCAAGATCTCCATGATCGGAATTCTCATCTGGAATCTCTATAGCTTTTAAAGGGGAATTTTCTTCCTGTGGGCCACCGGTGTTGTCTACTACACCCAATATTTCACTGTATCCTCCCCAATCGCAAGAAGGCGTTGTAGAAAAGGATTTGGTTTCATTTGACAATAACAAGTCGTCGTTATCTGAAGATTCTTTTGTGCCAGCCTCGTTTTTGCATTTTAAACCGGTTAACAGCGAGACAACATTCCTTCTCTGGTGACCTTTTTTGGGGAATTTCTTTTTAATCTTTCTTGTAAGAGAGTGGGACTTGAGATGGTCGAGCATCTTGTGCTTAAATGCAAACGTCCTAGTACAGCTTTCGTGTGTGCACGGAACGCGGCTACCATCATGGTAAGATCTGATATGGGCGTCCAGGTTTCGTTTCTCAGAGTAGTAACGTACGCAGCCCTCCCGTGGGCACTCGTACACCAATCTCTCTTCGGAGTGGACTTTCATGTGCACGTTCAGCCGACGCTGTTGCGGGAAGGTCTTCGAGCAGATGGGACAGGCAAGCTTCGCCTTGTGAGCAGAACTCTTATGTTTGAGCAAGAGGGTCCATTTTTCGAATGTTTGTTCACACTCGGGGCAGCTGTAGCCGTCGTGTATCTTCGTGTGTCGCTTGAGACGGTTCATCCACCTGAAGGACATTTCACAGCCAGGGTGAGGGCACTGGAAAGGATTCTTTTGTGTGTGGTCAAATTTGTGGGACTTGAGATCTTGGTGTTTTTTAAAGGTCTGTGAACATCCCGCAAAGAGACAGGTAAATGTCTTCTTCTTTGTTGTGTGGGAGTCACGGTTGGTTTTGCGGAGATGGTCATCGGTTGTGTACTCGTGTTCGCAGTCTTTCGCCGTGCAAGGGAAATGATGGAGTTTGATGCGCTCTGACGACGGACACGACCTCATGTGACGGTTCAGGTGGTCCTTGCGTTTATAGCTTTTAATACAACCATCGTTTGAGCAGACGAAGAGTCGTTCGTTGGTGTGGATACACATATGCTGTTCGAGGTAGGATCGCTTTGAAAAACGACTATCACACCCTTCTTCGGAACAAATAAAGATTTGATTTAAGCCTCCTTTAGACAATGGAGACGAACAATCAAACGTGTCTACTTCGTCGTCTTCTTGCATGATGGTCAAACAAAAATAAAAACTATCAAATAAACATTTGATATCACTAGAGACGAAAAAAAAATGATTATCTGTAAATTTTCATAAGTTGAGTCAAAGATTATTTTAAAATAATCAGTTTTTACTTTATATAATAAAAACACGATTTCGAAATAAAGAGTGGCTAACAATTACAGAGGTTTCACTCTCCAGTGACTCTCGCATCATACGAAAACACGAATAATGAAAGCTTACGTCTTAACAAACATTACACAATAGCTTAACAAGCAAAGATAATAATTTTAGTAATTTAAAGCAAGAAATATGGAATTAAAAAGTGACAAAAGAAGTAGAGATAAAAGGTAATTTGTCCATTTACCATGCCGGTTCTGGATTGTTTCACGTTCCGCTTATACCGGTGGCGCCCTCTGTGCTCAATGCAGTTATCTCCCTTTGAATGTCGGCATTATTGTAGTATAGCATCGGTAATATACGACTCATATAACTACTAGCTGTACCATTTTTTTCTTCTTACAAAATCATATATATTATTTCAATAGGATTTTGAAAGTTAACTTTAATTATTAAATTATTGATTGAACCAAATTATTATAAGGCTATAACTAATTTTGTTAATCTCTATTTATACAATTTTGGGCTGTAAATAGCTTCCAAAAGTTTTAATCTTTTAATTAAATTGCTAAGAATTTTAAAGGCAAAAATGACTTTCTATTCGACAGTTTAAAGACTTCCAAATTCCATTAAAATTTCAAAAAGGTAAATCATTCTTTTGATTTACAAAAGATTAAAATGGCTGACTTGTTTACGAACTAACCGAAATGCATTCTGGTGGATTTAATTTCGTAATTAAATTATTGTTTTTTTTTAATAGGATTTTTAAATTTTCGTTTTTTATACTTTACTCTATTGTATTTTTTGATTTAAAAAATATTCTATCAATAGTAAAAAAAATACAACATCTGAAATTATCAAAGTTACATTGGCACAAGAAATGCACAAACATAGACATACGAAAAAAATTGGTCACGCAATTTTATTAATATAGAGATTCTCCGTTGGAGTAATAAATTGTTTTGTTTTTTATTTCATTCTTGAAAATTTAAAATAATGGCCAAAAGTAGTTAATAACGCAAGAAGGGGTAAAAAACAAATAGACAACAACTAACCCCAACCCCAAACAAGGGGCACATTGTCACTGAGGTGTAAGGAGCTACTGTGGATTAGGGGTCAGATCTATAGGGGGCATCCTAAGTGAGGAGTTGAGCAGCGAGATATTTGTTCACATTACATTTAAATTTCTGAATGTTGGTGCAGTCAGGGAAACAGGGAGTGGGGAGGGAATTCCAAAGGCTAGCAGTTCGAGGAAAAGAAGCTATGAGAGTAGAAAGTTCTCCAGCATCTGAGGACCTCTACAGTGAATGGGTAGGATTTAGCTGACTGTCGAGTGTATTTATGTTGCGGCGGCACGAGAGCAGCAAGTTCGTCAGAGCACATTCCATTGAAGTACTTGTAAAACAAGAACAGGGATGCTACACTGCAGTTTGGTAGATAGTGTGGGACCTATTAGATTACAGGCTCTTTTTTGGACACTGTCTAATAGGGAGAGACTAGTTGATAATGCACTAGCCCAGATGTGACAACAATACTCTATGCATCGGCCCTTTTGGCTAAGATCAAAGTGTAATATCTGTTCCGATGGATACTGCACGCCTGTCCTGTGCAGTTCTAGGAGGTCCATCCTCCCAGGCTTTGCCTCCCCTCTTTGGGAAGGAGTAAGTTTATTGCTTATTGTCTGAGGCGCCCCTACCGGGGAATGCCGACGGGGCTGCCCAGGCAATTTTTAAATGGCCAGAGAGCTCACCTCTCGAGCGCTGGCTTTTCAAACCCCACTTTCTCGACCCGATCTTGGGTCACATCTTACTTGTGGGAGTAAGATAAAACTGGCCTTGTGCCTAACTCCTGGGGAGGAGTAAATAAAACCCCATACTGGTGTTGTCTTGGCCTTCGTGTCTTGATTTACGCCGGTCAATGGGTCTGTCCTGTACAGTTCTGGGAGGTCCACCTTCCTAGGCTTTGCCTCCCTTCTTTGGGGAGGAGTAAGTTTATTGCTTACTGCCTGAGGCGCCCCTACTGGGGAATGCCGACGGGGCTGCCCAGGCAATTTTTAAACCCCACTTTCCCGACCCGACCTTGGGTCACATCTTACTTGTGGGAGTAAGATAAAAACTGGCCTTGTGCCTAACTCCTGGAGAGGAGTAAATCAATACTCTATGCATGGGCAGATGGTGGCCTTGTAGAGATATAGGATACTGGCAGGTGTGAAAAGTTTTCTAGAGCGGTAGAGGGAGCTCATCTTCTTTGCAGCAGCCTTGGCAATGTCTTCAATGTATTTGTTCCAATTCATGTTGCCTGTAAATGTTATACTGACGAGTTTGAATGATGAACTCTCAGGTAGGGTGTTATTAGCTATGGTAAACGGTGGTTGAAAAGGTTTCTTATAATTGTTAAAGGAAAGGAGCTTTGTCTTAGTAGCATTAAATGTTACCATCCATTTAGGTCCCCATTCTACTACAGGCTGGAGGTAATTTTCTAAGGATTCAGACATTGCGTTGGATATGTCTGCGTTCGTTCTGCCCACATGTCTAGAATAGAGTGTGGTGTAATCAGCAAATATACCCATCTCGGGAAACTTTATGTCAAACTGTGCTCCTATTTATTCACTTGCCTACCCATCGACACCTGTTCTGATACTACATTTCATCTTTTCTGTCCTCCATTAGTGAAGGAATAATCCTTCTAGACTGAGACAATTTTAATCTTTGCTCTAATCCAGAGTGCCCTTTTTTGGAAAGCTGGTTTAATTTTATATACGTTCAAAAATAAATTAGAATTTTGTTTTCGAACAAACATAACATTTTATGCTATGCTGCAGGTTTTTTATTGTGTAAAAACAATATTAAAAAAAAAAACATCAGTATCCTTTTTTAAATACCAAATAATTACCAGATCAAAAATGAAATAATTTCAGACAGAAATGACTACCAGCATATGTACATATATAGTGTGTTCTCTTCGAAGCTTCTTGTTTATCTGTTTAGCACTAACCACTGTGACGTCAACAACAAAAAAGCGTTCTCTTTACGAATGTCATGGTTCGAGCATCTATGATGTATTTTATCATGTTACAGGGGCCGGTCTTGCAACCAAGAAAGTAGGCACAGGCAAAAAATATGGCAATGGCAAAGAAGAGAGGACAAACGCAGATGAATAGTGTAAAAAGATAGAGATCGTATTTATTTGCACCAAATTTGGTAGAAAAGGAAATAACGGTGAAGGAATAGGTTTGGTAGCATCTCTGGAAGCAGGAAGGCTGGAAGGACAGAAATGATGTCTCTGGAAGCAGGAAGGGCAGGAATGACGTTCCTGAAAGCAGGAAGGGCAGGAATGATGTTCCTGAAAGCAGGAAGGCTAGAAGAACAGGAATGACGCCCTTGGAATGTCGTCCCTGAAACCTGGATAGCAAGAAAGGCTGGATCGACAGGAACGACGATTCTGGAACCTGGACAGCAGGAAAGGGCTGGATCGACATGAACGGGGAAACTAGACAGCAGGAAGGTTGGATCAACAGAAATGAGGAACTTGAACAGTAGAAGACGCAGGTGCTGCAGGAACTGGCGAGGCCAGCTGGAGCAGGTGCTGCAAGAAGGAACTGGAGCAGGAGCTGCAGGAAAGAGCAGGAATTGAAAGAGCAGGCTGGAGCTGGAGCAGGGGTTAAATAGGAGTCGGAGCTGAAGAAAGGGTGCCGTAATGTATGACAAAGATCTGTGGAGCAGGTGCGATTGGCAGAGATGGAGGAGACAACGTCAAGCGTCGAGACCAGGGGCACAGGTCTCGAATGAGCTCCTGAGTGAAGAGACACACTTCTTTTTATAGTGTATTGGTGATTGCTGCTGGTACATCGCTTTGATGAGATTTGATTGGTTGGATCGAGTGACGAAATGTGCAGAGAAAGAAAAACTGTGTTCGTTTCGGTCACAGGAGTCAAAGCATTCAAGGATTAAACATCCGGTTTTATTAGTAGTGCTGAGTCATAAACAATCGGCATGACAAGGGCTAAGATGTTCAATGATTAAACATCCAGTTTTATTAGGTGTGTCGAGTCATAAAAACAAGTGGGGGGGGGGGCACATGACAATCTAAAAAACAAACAAACAGCATATTTTTAGAGAGAATGATGCTCCAAACACCTTTCTGTTGTGAACACTTTAACTACTTTACTCAGAATTTCAAAAAAAGTTTTAGTAGATTTCCAGCAAGTGATTTTATGCATTTCTTAGTATTTTTGCACGCATGTTACTTCTATTAATTCATAGCATAACATTAGAATAAAATTAGAATTTTATTCACAGTTTACTCTAAATCATTTGCATGATTTAATTGCGATCCTCCAATTCATAGTTATTGAATTCGGAAGTTTCCTACTTTGTCAAAATTACTGAATTTTTCGGACACCACAAATATTGAGATTATAAAAAAATTAAAAAATCTACCCATTTAATATTTAGAGGTCAGTTCGCTATGTAAGTTGACCCCTGGGTGATATCAAGCGACATGTTCCGTGGAAGTGGTCAATTTACGTTAAACTAACATTGTGACCCACCCCGTGACCCCTCTAAAAATTAAACAAGTAAGTTTTACAAAAAAGTTTTTAATAATCTTAAAAAATGTTGCTGAATTGAGTGTACCGTAACAAAATCGAGCGTACTGTAAAAAAAACATGTAATGTGCGCACCTGCATAATGTGCATACGTGATTTGTTTTACAAAGCATCTACCCATGTAAAATGCACACCCTAAACATTTCAAAATTGCGATGGCAGAAATAAGTGATTTTCATTTTAGTCGTATTTAGCATAATTTCACGTAGTTACAAGTAAATGTAACAGTTCAATTTAATTTCAATATTCTCTTAGAAGACATGACACCGGATGTGGGAGTTAGATGTTTCATTAAAGTGAGCACCAAATCACTTCAAAGTTGTTTGTTAGAAATGAAAATCACAGTGGTATACTTTATAACCTCCAAAGAGAAAAGAAAGAAAAAAGAGGAGTGTTCCTTTTTACTTCTTTTTTTTTTCTCTTTGCAGTATTTTCATTTTTTAAATAAGTTACTTACTAATCTATTCAAAAAAAAAATTTTTACTAAAAAAGGTTTCGGCCGATTATGGTAAATTGTTTATGAAAAAAATTCAAATACTATTTTGTCAACTTACGATGAACTACTGCAAATTGGCTTTGTTTTAAAAGAGAAATAAATCTTTAGTTGCCTCACTAATTTCAATCAATTATGGGGAAAAAATTTGAGAAAAAGAATAGTTAGAAAGATTTATACGTATAATAAGCCCCCCCCCCCTCCCTACGCAAGTGTTTTTACTTTTGTGAAAATATATGCACATATTACACGGGGTTTTATGATAATCCGAAAATTTTTAAAAACTCGATAACTCTATAACTAACTATTGAGAAATTTAAAAAGAATCGGAATCGGAATTGTATCGGAATTTAGAGTTTAGAATCGGTAATTGTATCGGAATCTGGAAAAATATTGGAATCGTCCCATCACTAGTCACAATAGACATTTTTGTCATCAAATAGGGTTGATACAAGTGTGAGTTTCAGAGAAATGCTTTGGAGAGTCTGTTCCAATATTGTGTCTGATGCTTGCTCCTGTGCGATCAATTTGTAAATAAGAAAGTTTTTAGTGTCAGAGTTTGTGTCTGATCGAGAAAGTGCATCAGCTGTTTTGGTCACCTTTTATATATTGCATTTCAGTCGAAAACTGTGATATATATAGTCCACGTGACGAGATTCTCTGGGCGTGTATTTGTCCAGATGTGAAGATAATGTATATGTTAGTGGTTTGTGGTACGTATAGATGGTGAATTATCTGCCTTCGAGTATGTGCTTGAAATGTTTGACCGGAAGGTAGATTGCTAAAAGTTCCCTAGGAAATGTGATGTACTTTGATTGTGTTTGGCTGAGCTTGGAAGAGAAGAAAGATATGAGTACCTTGATGTAGTACCACGCCTACAGCCAATGTGCTTGCATCAGTAGTTAGGATTAATTTAGCTTGAACATTGTCAGTGAGGTATGTAAGTTTGGTGCAATTTGTCAATGCAGATTTAGCTTTGTTGAATGCGTGAAGTGCTTCTGTGTTAAATGTAAGTGTTTGTTTTTGTCTCTTGTTTTGCAGTCTATTCATCAGAGTAGATAGTATCTCGGAACAGTATGGAATAAAGTGATGATAGTAATTGATGAGTCCTATGAATCGTCGCAACTGACAAAGTGAGGTTTCTGGTTGGAAATGCTGTACTGCTTGGGTGTGATTCTGCCTTCATTGATTTGATGTTTCAAAAACTGAAGTTGCTTGTCTACATTTATTTTTAGACCATGTTGTGTTAGTCTTTGTAGAACTTGGTATAGATGTTGCTCGTATGTCACTTCATCTGGGCTTTCAATGAGAATGTTGTCTATGTATGAGTATACATAAGGTACTCCTTTTAGGATGTTGTCAATGAGGTGTTGAAAGGTTTGGACAGCATTTCTCAACCCAAAAGGCATCCGTTTAAACTGAAAGAGTCGGAAAGTTGTGTTTATCTCCGGTTTTGGAATGTCCTATTCTGCTACTGGGATCTGGTGCAAAGCTTTAGTCAGATCCAGTTTGGAAAATACTGTAGTACCTTGAAGTCCTATGGTGAAATCGTGTATGTACGGTACGTGATATATACACGATGGGAATTCAAGTCTGGTTTACGAACTAGGTGGAGAGATGAAGCGTATGGACTTTCGGAAGGTTCAATTATTCCATCCTCAATCATTTGCTGAATGGTTTGGTTTGTTTTACGGTATTGCAACCAACTATGGGTTATGTAATGCCAAATAAAGTTTTCAAATACAATTCAATTTTTTCACATTGTCTTGAGAGACAATGAAAAGCGAAATGAAGAACTTGCAATCAGATTTTTTGGAACAGTCCAACTTCCTAGATGAAGTCTAAAATTTTCGTTATATTTATGTTTTCAAACAAGTCTTTTAAATTTTGGGAGTCATAATACTTGTTTCGGGTTTGCTGCAGATCTTGACAGTCTATTAATATATGTTTGACTGTGTAAGCTTGTTGACATGCTATGCACATTGGAGACTCCTCTCCTTCCAATAAGTGCTTATGAGTCCATTTGCTGAAATTCCCGTTTGGCATACTTGTATTTTTTAGGCAATAGATGTCGGGGATTTGAATAAACTGAAGCTCCTGTTGTTCTTATGTAGTGTTGTGTTGAGTGTTTTATTGTGCTGTTTATGTCAAATAGTTTGGTGATGTCTGGATATTGATCAAGGAAGTTTACATTTTGTTTGGTGTTGTGGGTTGCTGAACAGATTTGAGTTGGGTCAAACTGTGTTGGTATTCTTTTCACCTTAATGTATGCCATGTCGTCTGAGAGTTGTTTGGTTGTTTGGTTGTACATGGGGACAGACAGTCCATAATGTGAAAGGAAATCGGCTCCTATGATAGGCATTCTTACGTTTGCTTACACAAATTTCCAGACAAAATTTCGGCAGAGTCCTAAATGTAGACTAAGTTTCTTTGGTGTCGTACGTCTTGATTTTTGAGACGTTTGCTGCTTGCGGTTTGAACGTGGTAGGAATAGGTTTGTGTCCAGGTTGTGGTGTGATAACGCTTATGCACTGGTATCCACTAGAAATGAGTAACCACTGTTATTGTCCTTCAGATAAGACAAGCAACCTTTTTTTTTCCTCCAGTCGCAGTTATCGCTATTACTGGCTGGGATGGGAGCTTCCCTGTTGCTTGTAGTTGCAGGGGTTGTTACTAGTGTTGGGACGATAAATCGGAATCGGAAAAATCAGAACTTTTTGGGGTATCAGTATTGGAAGCAGAAAAATTTTAGCCTAATTCCAGATTTCAAAAACGATTCTTTTAATATTTTTTTAAAACTTAATTTTCCATTGCTGGTACTAATGATGAATATTTAGTGCTTTTAAACTATCAGTAAAACGAAAATCTATAGATTATAATATTAAAATTATACGCATTTTTTTAATGAATCCTATTTCTTTGTGAAGACGATAGGGTGTGAATTTTAATAGTTTCAGAGGTCAGAATAGAAATTAGAATCTAAGTTTAACGCTTTACTATTTAGGCTGACACAATATGGAACATTGGCAGTCAAATGCACAGGAATCAATACTTTCGTGTGTGTGTTCACTGCATGTCTTGATCATCTGCTCGTTGTTTTTGTCCAAATTTTCTGCTTGATTTCGACACTGGACAATCATTTGGTCAGTGCTGTGACAAAGTTATTTCCCTCCCAAATATAATTACAACTCTGACTTTTAAAACAAGTAATACTATTAAATTTTGTGAAGATTAAATGATACTATGTTTCTCTACCGAACCACAGTCGCTGAAAACCGAACACAAAACAACACACCAATCCGCTTAAATTATAATAAATAATAAAAAATACTTGCATAAAAAAAAAATGAAACTTTGCATAAATTCACTTGGTAACCTTTAAAAGAATGCAATTGATTTACAAGGTTCCAAAAATGGTTAAAAATTAAATAAAAAATTTTTGTCAAGAAAAATACTATCAAACATCATTGATAATTAGATTATAAGTAAAATATAAAAAGTTAAAAAAAATTTTTTAAAATTCATTTAATTTATGTTGTTGGGCTTCTGTTTTTTAAAAAATTATATGGCGGGCTTTTGTCAGCAGACGTTTGTCCGTCCCCCAGCCAGCATTGGCAAATCTTAAAAAGGGTGGGCAAAAAGGGTGAAAAAAAAAAAGTTAGACATTTTCAAAGGCTTGGTCTTGAGTTGAATTAGGTATAAATGAATTCCTGAATTGAAAGATTTTCACGCCTCTATGCAAGAACACATTTTGGTGCCAGTTCTTTGATTTTCCATGTTTGGTTGTAAAACAACCTTTTATTAAAAAGTGGGTTGGGATGGAGATAGAAGGCAATAAAATAAAAGACAAGTAATAAAAATAGTTCTTGGTTATTAATATTATGATCTTCTTCGACTGGTCACAGCATTCATCTCAGAATAGTTCCTAAATAATATCAAAATAAGTCGCATTTACCGCCCACGTTTCTCTGTAATTTGTTTGCCCTGGCAATTCATGTTTATTTTGATTGCGTTTAGGGATTTTTAACGTAGACTCTTTTGTTAGTAATTACGTCTGTTGATTATATCTCTTTTTATGTTTTATGGTGCCTTTGACAAACCTTCTCTGTGAGAAATAAATGTATATCATCATCATCATCATCATATTCGATTTAACATCTGTTTTACATGCTGACATGTGTTGGACGGCTTTCAGAAATTGAATTCCAAACTAACCTATCTCTGGTCAGGTATTTATCCCCCTGTCCCTCAAGTCCATTCTTATCACTTCCTCCCATGTTTTCCTTGGCCTTCTCCTGCCAATTGACCCTGTGATCTCAACTGTTCTACATCTACTAACCAAGAACTCTCATCCATTTTTTTCAATGTTACCATACCAACGAAGTCTCCTGTTCTGCACACATCTCCCTATGCTGTTCAGATTTAATCTTCTTCTAAGATCATCAGATCTAAGCCCGCCTTAAAGACTCAAATTACATTAAGCTGGTTTTTGTTAATGTCTGCAAAATTCCCGACAAACAATTTATTCCCGCATAAATGCAGTAAAAAGTTCAGTAGATAGCTGCTGCTGCTATTTTCTTTCTAGTAGTAAACGACAGCATACGCACACATACGTAATACATACACATACATAATAGACACATCAATGCATGTACGCATTAATATATATTAACACAATGTCTCTATAAAGCACAAATAAATGTCACTTTCATTTTTTAGAACAGTCTAATTTTAAAAGAGGACAACAACTTTGACTTGTCACCGCTATGAAAAAACAGACAAAACTAGTTGTAAAAAAATGGTCGCCTCATTTGGGAGTTAACATCTTTAATATAGCCATAAGAATACTAAAATAAATAATAAGAAAAAAGGGTAAATTTGTAGATTAATACCCTCCACTAAAAAATGAGATTCTTCTTTTGTTAAGCAATTAAGTGTGAACATCCTGAAAACTTGGCAGAAAGAAGGAAAAAACAATTATTTTAAAATTTAGAGTGGGAGATGAGTTTTGCATATAAATTTAACGTGAAATGATCCCCTATTTCCAGGGCCATTCTACCTTTTTAGGCAGTTAACCAAAAAAAAAATTTCCGAGTGACAAAGCTATGGGAGATAAATTTGCATTTCTTTTTTTTTTAAGGGGGGGGGGGAAGAGGGTTCATGCTGAAAAGTTAGTAAATTAAAAGTTATCAAAGCACCCCTTCCAAAACCCCTCGCTTAACCCTACCAGTAACTCTATTTTCGAAAGACAAAGCCCCCCCCCCCAAATAAAATAAAAAACCCTTCCACTAAACCTAAGTCTCAGTGGAAAAGCCCCGCCTAAAAAACCCTACCACTAACCCTAAGTTCGAGTATGATAGCAATGAAAACAGACACAAGAAATTAGATTTGTAGCAGTTGCATGAGCAAACTATTTTGTATCAATGTATGTGAGCTTTAACTGAGATGGTTATTTGGCTTTGTTCTTGTGTAATAATTGTCTCTTCACGGCGTAGGTGTGTGACACGTCTATGTGTAGCGATATTCACGCAAGTCAACATATTTTGGTGCCAAAGACAATATTCAACGTAAAGTCAGTTCGAAGTTTTCCTTCACGCCGACAAGACACATTTTCGTCCTGATCTTACTCTTCTTTGGCTAAAGGCAGACGAGATGCCGAACTCCAGGATATGACATTATCTAACCGACATGAATCAGCCCATTGTACCATCTCTCTTTTGTTCCTGTGTTCCCGTGAATAAATATTTGCATCTATTTAGCTGTGGAGACATTATTTATTTCGAGGAAGAATGGTGACCCTTTTCTTGTGTAAAATTTCAGTCAGATTCGGCCAGGCATACCAACTCTTCCAAGTTAGTTCGTCATTCTGACTTCTTCCTGATTTAAACCGGTAATCTCCACTGTCTCCAAATGAGCTCAGACTGGTGACAAATTAAAGATTTAAACAATGTGTATTAATCCTGACAGGATACAAGATATAAAGATGTGTGGGTCTTGATCTGTGATATAGGTTCGTCAAGATAGGTACTCCCTCAACGTCGACATGACGTCGTTGTTGGCTCTGAACTGCTCGTCGGTCCAGTATCAGATGTGATCAACGGAGATTGGTGGTGAGCGAACGGCCGATGAGGACAGCACGAGTTATTCGCAATTTACAGTAATAGTTGATATAATGACCTTAAAAGAACAGGTCGGTGGTCGAGAAGACCGGTTGCAATTTACAGTAGTAGTTGATATCTTACCCTTAAAGGGGCAGGTTTGTTGTTGAAACGATCGGTTATCAGGGTAGATCGTCTTAATGAAATGAAGTCAGGTCAACACAAAGTGACCTACCGCTGGCTGGCTTCTGGTGAGTGATGCAATCCAGGTATGACTGCTGCTCGCCCAGCTACTTAAAAGCAACACGTGAATTGTAAACATTCGGCTCCAAAGAGATAGGGACAAAAAATTCCCATCAGATTCAGAACACTGTTTTTCTTTTAATTCCTATTTTCGCCACAGTGAGCACGGCGCACAAGTATTAATGGAGGAGGTGATCCCTGGCTTTGGTATTATTATTTTGGGACAGCAGTAGCGTCATTTTGGGTTCAGCCAGGAACCAATCCGTCCATTTAATATTCAAAAGGAGGAAGGATAAATGTTCTATTATAGCGAAAGAAAGAAACATTGGTATAAAAAACATGCATGCAGGAGGAATACATGGGAGAGGTACATTTAATAACAGACAAGAGGGTTTTGTGAATGAAAGTGAGAAGAAGACATTATAATAACAAACATTTATATAACTAGTATTATATGAATTTAAAGATCAGTTTGTGTGAAGAAAGTGTTCATTGAATTGTTCATTTTTGGTTTATGTAACTCGTGGTTTTGGTAGAAAAAGTTTGTTGAGTGTACACGAGTTTTGAGAAATCTCTGTATATATTTCCTTTTTTTTTTTCTTATCTTTCCGTTTTTGCTGGAGATGGGGCCTCCTACCAGATGCCAGACATTCACCAGCTATTTCAGACACTCCAGCCTAGAGATCTTTTTAAGATTCTAACCGTCCCTTTAAGTGAAATTGTTTGTATTTCTCTTGCACTCGGTTCACCGGGTATACTTGCCAGATAGTTTTTGAAATTCTTTTTCATTAGTCCTGTTGCTCCTATAATTTTCCTAAGATTCCAGTTTCTTTTCATGTCATACATAAGACCTTGGTATTTCGTAATCGTTTCCCTTTCAGCTCTGTTTAATCCTGCATCATTAGGAACACTGACTTCAACTAGGGTTGCTACTTTCTCCCTTTTGTCCCATATTACGATGTCAGGTTTAACAGCTCCGTTTTCTAGATATGTAGCTGTAGGGATTGCATAGTCATAGTGGATGGTGTATAAATTATTTCCAACTGTTCTTTCTGGTATATGTTCCCAGGACTTGCTGCTACACTGGATATTCAACTTTTTACAAATAATCCAGTGAAGATATTTACACACTCCGTTGTGTCACATTGTATAATAGCCATCCCCCAGGAGAACCTTACAACTGGATGTCTGTGTGGCAGAACCTGCACTTGTTATTGTTGCTGAGACCACTCATCTTTTTAAAGGCATTGGTCATCAAGCCTTGATCTTGAGCAGCCATTATCATTCTCTCCTGATCATAATGGAGCGATCCTCTTTTCAGCCAGTCTACAGAGCCTTCCTTATCTATATATTCCTAGGATAATTCACCTAGGAAATACTTAGCACGTTGTTGGTTGGCCCATTTTTCCAGTTTTCTGGAATGGAAGATCTTTGTGTATTTCTGGCGGCTTTTGCGGGCTATTTCTGTGACAGGATTGTTGTCTGTTTCTGCCTCATTTGTAAGACAGTCCTGTCCAACATGTTTGGCCAGTTTTGTGAGAGAGGTTGTTCTGCTTGCTCTGGTTTCTTGATGTTGGCATACCATCATAAGGTTTGGGTTCTGGAAGCTCATCAGATATTGGTTGGTGCTCACAATAGTGGCTCGATGTTGATGGTCAATTTCTTGTTCCTCTTGGCAGATACAGCCTTGGTAGACACTAGTTTCTGTACATTCTTGGCCTTTTGGCTAAGATCAAAGTGTAGTATCTGTTCCGATGGATACTGCACCCCATAGACTGGTATTGTCTTGGCCTTCGGGGCTTGATTTACGCCTGTCTATGGGTCTGTCCTGTGCAGTTCTAGGAGGTGCACCCTCCCAGGCTTTGCCTCCCCTCTTTGGGGAGGAGTAAGTTTATTGCTTACTGCCTGAGGCGCCCCTACCGGGGAATGCCGACGGGGCTGCCCAGGCAATTTTTAAACCCCACTTTCCCGACCTGACCTTGGGTCACATCTTACTTGTGGGAGTAAGATAAAAACTGGCCTTGTGCCTAACTCCTGGAGAGGAGTAAATCAATACTCTGTACATTGTCAACATTTTTCTCGTTTTAGTGTCTAATATATTAATGTCCTTTTGTGGCCAATCAATAATTCCAAAGCTGTATGTTATCACTGGCATAGCTAATTGGTTAATGGCAGTTACTTTGTTTTTGTTTGTTAGCTGTGTTTTGAAAATTTTTCTAACACGGCGTATACATTCTCTGCAATTTTTTCTCTAATCTTGGCATGTTGAATTGAATCGTTTTCTTCTATGCCATTTGTATTGTTCCTGTTCTTCAAGGTCTTTGATGTCAGTATCTTCATCAAGCTGTATGTTTTCCGTTTGGATCTTCTTTGCAGCTCTGAGGGAGTACTTGGCACATTTGTCCAGGCTGAACTTCATTCCAATATCTTTGGAGAAGGTATGGACATCCTGTAAGAGTCGGCTTAAGTCAGCATCTGAACTAGCATACAGCTTGAGGTCATCCATGAAGAGCAGGTGGTTCACTCTTTTGTTTAGATCTTGTTTGCGGCCCTGATTGTAGGCACTCTGGCTTTTGTTTAGTAATTTGCTTAGTGGATCAATTGCCAGGCAAAAGAGTAGAGGAGATAAGCTATCTCCTTGGAAGATTCCTCTTCGGATCTTGACGTCAGGGATTTTTATTGTTCCATTAGTGTGTCTTAATGCCATAGTTGGTTTCCACATATTTATTTGTACTGCCATGGTTTTCTTGATGATCAAGGCAGCACAGGAGCCATGCGTGGTGTACACTATCATATGCTAACATTTCTCTGCCTCTTCCTACAGTCCTTAAGGATGGTCTTATTGATCAACAATTGGTCCTTGGTGCCTAAACACTTCCTCCTACACCCTGCTTATTCTTTTTCCAGGTATGCTCCAGAAGAGAGGTGTTCGTAGATGCTGTCTGCTACCAGGCCAGTGAAGAGTTTGTAGGTTGTAGTGAGGCAGCAGATCGGTCTTATGCATGTGAGCATACAGAGACAATGTGGCACTGTGTAAGTATGTGTAAAAAAGTGTATATAATTAAAAGTCATTGTGGCATCATATATGCTTGGCGTACCTTGTTCTGTTAGTGCGTGTGACTGATACTGATTGTTAGCTTGTTTCTTAAATGTGGCGAAAATCGTGTGTGAGCATTGAAGGCTTGTACGTGCGTTTTTTTGAAGGAGTCCTTTCCGTCCTGCCCGGCTGACCAAAAGGCACAAGGGGGAGGGGTATGTTTCGGGTCTCGCCCCGATGTGTGCGTCTTGGATCTTTGCGGGTCTCTGGCATCTAACCATTGAGATTTGCACTTATATTGGGGTCTGCATGTTTTGGGGTTTAAATCGACCACGGCTCAATCTTATTGGCCGAAATCTTTATTTAGCCAAAATGTTTTAAAAGTTTCTTTGTTTTGGGAAAGTGAGAAGGAGAGCCTATCCCGACGAACCCAGGGAAAGAAGGTCGCTCTTAAAGCCATTAGCTTTTTGGTGTTTGTTTGGAACGTTTGTAGATCTCACTAAATATCCACCACACAATTTTGGAGTCACCAAACAAAACGAGAGCTAAAAATCGTAATACCCCCTACCCCCCACCCACACACACTTAATCCTTTCACTAACTCTAAGTCCGAATGGCAAAGCCCCCCCCCCCCTCTCAATAATCCTCGTAAAACCACACGTAATCGCCTAAAAAAGTATATAAACATTTTCTCCCCTCGGGGAAAAAATTGGTTAACTGTCTTAAAACACTAGAATGACCCGGAAATGGGTGCTCATTTTACGTTAAATTTATATGCTCAACTGTTCCCCATCTCTAATTTTTTAAATAATTGTTTTGTTTTTTGTTTCTTTCTTCTCGCTGAGTATTTTCAGAGTGTTCACACGTAATCGCTTAAAAAGTAGAATCTCGTTAGCATTAGCAGAGGGTCTTATCTACAATAATAGTGAGAAGAAAAAGAATTATGTTTCGGAAATTTTGAGATAATGTAAGGTAAATTCGTACGAATCAGAATGGTACAACTTTGTTGACCAGTTTGATTCTGTTGTTGCCATTCTTAATTTAATAGTGAAAGTGGTATTCTGGAATCGTCTGGATTCGAACTTTGCACACACAGGTCGTCAGTCCGTGTCGTTATCCACTTAAAGCACCGCCACCTACCTAATTTTGAGATGAAGATTGATAATTTACATTATTCAGACTACTATTCTCATCTTGGTGAGGAATCTTCATCAAAGTTGTCGAGTTCGACGAGAAGGTTCTCGTGTTCGAAAAGTCGGCTGTTTCATTGATCGAGCCGTTGTGAAGATAACAACAAAGATGAGAATAGTAGTCCGAATGATCCCAAAATCCAAAAGTAATTTACTTTTTTTTAAACACATAATTAAAACACTTGTTCAACAGCTCAAATTTTGAGCTAAACATTGACGGCCACGGTACTGCAAAATCCCCTTCCCCAAAATCATTACCAGAATATATTTGATTTTGAACTTGATTTATTAATTCCTAAAGCAAGTGGAAGTGCTTATCTTCTCGGGTGCTGGCTTTCCAATCCCAGTTCCCGACCTTGTGTCACAGCACAGGAAGCGAGTATATAAAAAAAAAATGGTTAAACACTACGCAACAAATGTTATCGTACTTTTAAATATAGAACTCATTAAGAAACTCCCTTGACGTCAATAATTGTACCATGATGTGTACGTAAAAGGAAGATATGCCATCATTATTCACGTGGCCAAGTAAAAATAGAAATAAACATGCCAGACATAACTAAGCGATATCGCACTTGTTGATACGAAAAATGTTCCAGGCGGGAATGTGTGACGTCACAACGATTCATTTTTATTTTCTTACTCTCTCTCTCTCTCTCATCCACGTTTCACATTTGACAATCCTATCTTTGTTTAATGTTTTAAGAGCTAATATTTTTATTTTTATCAGTTCGAGTTGCTTCTACCTGGGGACCACCACCAGCAGAACGTTTCTTGCTACTACACGGCCAAATATTCTCATAGTTTTCAATTAATTCTGTTTCGAATTTCGACCATTCTCTTCAACTTTACAATTCAATATTAAGTAATTTATTTCTCCAAAAACAACACTAAATTTTCTTTCTTTATTTTTTAGGGCCTTATAATTTTAATTTTTATTATACGACCAATTTATTTAAATTTTCAATTATTATTTAAAAAGAAATTGTTAAATATCACTTTTGTAATTGCTGTAATTTCCCCCTTCGTGTTTCGTATTTACACAAAAATAAAGTTTTAATACCACGATATTGACACCAATACTGGAACATCTCGGTCTTTATTCTTAAACAAAACTCAACTGAAACAGTAAATAAATAAACACGTATTTTTTTGTTGTTGCCATAAACATAGTCTCATTTTAGAACAATCCAATATTTGTTTATATTTCACACTTTAATGTATACTCCCCCCCCCCCCCAAAAAAAAATAAAATGTAAGAGTTTTTGGTTGACCACCAATAACGTAAATTATTTTTTTTCATATTTAAAAACAAAGAAACAAAATAATCTCGCTATTTAGTGCTTAATCTATGATAAATCAAAACAAATAAAAAAAAATAACGTTCGCTTTTTAAATCTAAAATAAATATATAGATTTCAAATACAACTGCTTATCTATTTTTTTAAGTTAACATCACGATATCCACGTGGTTTAGAACATCGATCTATATTTTAATACTTGATATAGAAACAAAATAAATTTGAATTATTTTCTTTATAGAATTAAAAAAAAAAATCCTTAAACAAAATAAAAGTCCAATCATTCCAACATGGCATCATCGTTGTCTCCAATGGCAACCCCGTTGGCGTTTGAGCTCCTCCCAGTCGAAGATCGAACCCCCAAAACATTAATAAAAACAGCAACAACTACGAATCCGTTTTCCGTAGATGATAAACAACAACAACAACTCAATAATATTAATAATAATAGTAATAACAACAACAACAACAACAACAACGACAACAACATTGGACGTCTTCTCAGTTTATATAAAGAATTAAATACAGATGATAACGTTCATGCCGGTTTTGGTGGGCTTCAGGATTTACTTAACAAGACGAGGCCATCATCTTTTTCTCATCTTTTTCAAAACCACAATAAGAAGGGCAATCCATCCAGAAACTCCGACAAAAACAATTTTTTTACCGATAATAATCGCGATAAGAGTTCCCCCAACAACCCGATCCATCCAGAGGAAGAAGAACTGGGTGTGGCCTGTAAGAAGGGTTGTATGCAGAGGGTAACCACTCCCGATCGTGACACGAGAGAGGCAAAACTAACTGGCACTAATTCTACTAGTTGTGTTGTTTACCCGGCAGAAGTCATCGGAAGGACCCAAGGCCTTAACCCAGATTTGGAGGGTCAAGAAAATCCAAAACTGCCATCCCCAACAGCAGTTATCGACTTATTTCATGTTGAAATGGATTCGACTTACTACCCGACATCCCATTTTGAGTCTCTACCGGTGAGTTTGATTTCATTTTTCGGAAGCAAGACAGATTGAAAAGAAAAATATTCTCGATCTTCGGGCTGGGATCATAAAAATGTTCTCTTTCTGAGAAGGATATCCTCCCAGGTATTTCCACCTCCTTTCAGGAAGGATGGATAGGTTTATTGCCTGTCGTCAGATTCGCCGTCACAGGAGATAACTGACGGGTTTGCATTGCACATGGTCATTTTTATACCCGTCTGGAGTGGGCCCCCTTTTTAGGGGGGTGGGGGGTGGATTCCTCACGTTTAAACTCCCCTGGGTCACATCGCGCCTTGGTTGGGGATGCGAGGTGAATCCGAGTCAGTTGATTTCTGTTCATCTCCTGTGACTCATTTAATGACGAATACTGGAATTTAGGTCTTTTTTTTTTAATTAGGAAGAAACTGGGGAAAAGTACGTTTTGTATTCGTTTAATGTTAATGTTGACGTCGTAATTTATTTATTTCCAAGAAAAGGAAATTATTTAAGTCGAGAAACTAGTTAAAAACAACTTATTTTAATAATTTTTTTATCTTAAATAAAACTATGGCACTTGTTTATTTTTATTACAATTTAAAATATTACCGTACTTTTCTACGTTTGCATAATGGAAACTTAAAATCGTATTTACATTATTTTGCAGATTTCAACTTGTTTGTTAAACCAACAAACACAAAAAACATGACATTTCGTTTTTGATTTGGTTAAAAGAAACTGTTTACAAAAATAAGGAAAGGAAATGTCAAAACAAAACTGAATATTCGATTATAAATCATTATATTTACCAAAGCCGAAATAAAAAAAGATTTTTGAACAGAACACTTTAAAAAAAAAACGAATCGATGTTATTATAAACAGACGATGAATTTATTAAAACTGAAGTTTTGAACTAATTCTCAACGTAAATAAATTAATTTGTAAAAGTAATTTACAATTTAAGTAACCTTTTTTTTTTTACCATATTTACGTGTTTGTTTTGAGTTCATTCCTATTTCAGTCACCTGAATTATTTATATTGAAATAAAATTAAAAACTTTACTAATTTATAGCAAATTTTATCGTACATGTGAAACGCCGAAATGAAAACTAGGCCAAAAAATAGTCTTCATCTTTATAAACAAGTCAAAAAAGAGGCTAAGAAGATAACTCAAGTTCATATTTTTTTAGTTAAGAACAGGGAACCCATTTCCGAGCCATTCTAACTTGTTAACTAAATTTTTTACCGCTAACCCTAAGTCAGAGTGGCAAGGTCGTAAAACCACACGTAATCGCCAAAAAAATAGACCCCCCCAAAAAAAACGCAGAACGAAATAGTATTTTTTTTTAGTTACTGCTCTAGTGCTCTAAAACGCTAGAATGGCCTAGAAATGGGGGATCATGTTACGTTGTTTATATGCGAAACTGACCCTCCCCATCTCTAAATTTTAAATAATCTTATTTTCGCCAAACTGTTTAAGGTGTTCACAAGTAATCGCTTAAAAAGGAGAATCTCATTTTTTTTTGGGGGGGGGGGGGTCATTTAGTGGAGGCTGTTAATCTATAATAATGGGGGGCTTTTAAGAGGGTAAAACATTATTTTAGATTGTTTTCCCCTCCAAAAAAGGTTTCCTAGAAAATTATGAACTTGAGTTATGTTTCATCGACTTGTTTATAAAGATGGAGACTATATGTTTCCGGTCTAGTTTTCATGTTGAAATGTGGGGTTTTAATGTTTTTTGTATTTTCCTTTTTTTTTATATAAAAACATGGTTTAGTTTAAAAGAACGTGTTTGGGAGTCATCCTGAAACCCATTTCGGTGCTTATATATCTAAAGACACAGGTAAAAATCGTATTTCCAAACGTTTTTAGATGTATAAGCGCCCATTTCAATCGATATAATTTACGTGACTGAAATAGGAATTTACGTTGTTTTGAATGATGTAATTCTATTTTTCTTCTTTTTAATTCGAGTTCGTTTGCAAAAACGAAATGTACATAGTAAGTAAAAATGTGACTTGACAAACGCTGACATTTAAAGTAAAATGTAAATGTTTTTATATAAAAAAACAAAAAAAAACAAACGTCCATTTGTGTCGATTTTTTTCTTTTTCTTCCTTCGATTCTTCATTTTTATTTTCTTCAAGAAAGACAGCACGTCCTCATCAAACCAATCGATTACCATTTCCCCGCGTTTTTCATTATGAAAATAAATTCCAATTTATAATTATAATTTTTAAAGTTTTTTTTTTTGTAAACAACAAAAAAATATATAATTTTAACACGTTGACAAAAAATATTTTCGTTTATAAAAAATATGAAATATATTTTCGTTTATATTAAAAATGTGAAATAGATTTCGGCACTACTTATTTTGCTATTTAAATATTGATTTAGTAAATAAAAAGATCACGTTAAAACACTAAGTTATAGCAAGTTTCATCGTACACGTAAAATGCTGATATGAAAACTAGGTAAGAAAAGTATAATTGTTATTTTGTAAATAGAGAAAGAGGTGCACTAAGGAAGGGCGATAACTCAAGTTCATAATTTTCTGGTCCATTTAACTGGAAAATTATAACCGATTTTGACATTTTAAAACTAAAATCTCAATGCTTCTTGATTCTCATCCCTTTCAAAAATTAATTTACGAAGAAACGTATGCTTCTTTAAAAATAAAACCGTAATTCGAAAAGTTTTTTTTTTAAATAAAAATATGGGTTGCTTAACCTCCCCCTCCCCTTCACTAACGTGTTGTAAAAAAATATTGGTGCTTATGCAATTTACGGACCGGACTATTTTTTTAGATATGGTTTTCAAGTTAAATTAAGTTTTTACGGTATCTTTTGTTTATTAAATTGTTAGGTGAAAGTACAGTATAGTTAATGAATCCACCTCCCCATGTTAAGAATGGCTTTCTAAATAAAAACGTTATTATTTCAGCCTGGTCAATAAACTGCATAAGTACGCAATTATTTTCCATAAAAAGGCCGAAAAATATAAACAAATTCTCAATGAGCGTATTCAAACATCTAAAATTTCATACAAAAATATCAGGGTGGAAAACATATTAGGTAAAAAAATTCGATGGTAGGACAAAAGCCCACCAACGTAAAAATAAATAATTTTTTTAAAACAAAACAAAAAAATCTTTTTATATTTAATTTTTTACAATTATCTATAACTTTTTGTCTGTAATTTTTTTTTTCTTAATTTTTTTTACTTCATTTTTAAACATTTTCCGGTACTTTGTAAATATTGCATTCTTTTAAAGATTACATCATAAAAAAATACGCACCGTTTTTATAACGACCCCTAAGTCCGGGTGGTAAAACGAAAAATACATTTAAATTTTTTTATGTATTATATTACTAATCTTTCACAGAAAAAAAAAACACCAATTATTTTAGAATGTAAATTGGGGGATCAGTTTTGCATATAATTTTAACATAAAATGATTAACCATTTCCGGACCATTTTAACTTTTTAAGGCAGTTAACCAATTTTCTTTTGCGCTGGGAGATTGTAGCAGTCATCTCCCCCTCTCAAACATAATTGCACCAGTTTGCCAGTAGTCGTCGCTTTTCACCGTCAGGTGGCGCTGGATGACGACCACTGAGTTATCTGCCCTTCTTGATTATATAAACCGGTGCACAACGCCAGACAGGCCTCTTTTTCGGTTCCGGCCACGGCACACGGTAGTCATCGGAGACACTGCTCGTCTCCTTGTCTGACCCACAAAATCACACGTGTTCCAATTCATAAACACGTTTTTCTCGGTAAGAGATTTCTTTTCACACACGCATTCATATTCCTACAGAGACAATTTCTTCTCCAGAACATTTTATTTTCACGTACACAATTTCTTTATTGAACATATTTTCCCATGTGTGTTTCAATCATATGAACTATTTCAACTCCACACACATTATACATACATACATACATATATACACACAGCATTCATCATTTCACATACACACTGTATACGTATTAATGTACTCTGTTTCATTGTTGTTACACACGTTCAATAAATGCTTTATTTAAACAACCTATTGCCTGTGAATTATTATTTTGCCTTGCATGTGACATTGCTTGTATTATGAACATGTAACCGGGATTCCTCCTAGAACCCTGACACTAGTGACACCGACAAACCAGCTGTGTTGTATGGGGTAGAGTAATTAATTTCGCCCCCCCCCCCCAATGTTTTTAAAAAAAAATTAATTCTTTAAATAGACAAAAAGAAAAAAACGAAAACGAACAATTTTTCCATTTTTTAAACCTTTTCAACGAATTTCCAAAGCACGTGGATTTCACCCTACATAAAAAAACTACAACACTAACTCTAAATCACGCACTTAAAAGCAAAATATGTCAGAATTCAACCTTTAACAACTAAAGAACATATCTCTTACTTCAAACAACTCTACAAATTTTCTTAAATTCAACTTCAAACAACAAAATCCGCGACTTCAAAGAATCTCCTATTCATTTCAACAGCATAACAAATTCAGCGACTTTTTCAAAAAAAACAAAAGAACAAAGCTGAAAAGGCCGAACAAAACAAAAAAAAAATTACGTTATTTTTCACTTTTTCATATGTAGCATGTGTGTGAAAGTGAAACAAATTACACAACACCTTTTTTTTTTCTACCCACGTGGTACAAATATAAAAAATAACCCCAAAAAAACAACTCTTTTTATCTTTCATCCTCAAACATCGCTATGTCTACTACTGATACTGACAATGTTCTGGAAGTTTTGTCGAATTACCGTCTGCCTCCTTTTAACTCCAGCAACGTGAAGAACTGGTTTGCAACTACTTGCAGTCAACACAATGAGCTGCAGCAGTTGAAAGCTGAGATGAGTGAACTCCAGGCTATGATAAAAACCTTCCAAACTCAAAGCAGGGCGCCAAGAGGTCGCTCACAGTGCCGAGGCAGACACCGTAGGAGCCACAGTAGAGAAAGGTCCTCTTACAGCCAACCCCAGAGTGGTATTTGCTGGTACCACTTCACATTTGGCAACAATGCCAGAAAATTCAACGGCCCTTGCAACTACAAGCCACAGGGAAATGCCAATCCCAGCCAGTAATAGCGACGACTGCGGCTGGAGGGAGAAGAAAAGGTCGCTTGTTTTATGTGAAGGACCTCAACAGCGGTTATTCATTCCTGGTGGATGCCAGTGCTGAGATAAGCGTTATCCCACCACAACCTGGTCACAAACCAACTCCTTCGACATTCAAACTGCAAGCAGTAAACGGCTCACAAATCTAGAAGTACGGCACTAAGGAACTCACTATACACTTAGGACTCTGCCGTAACTTCGTCTGGAAATTCGTGCAAGCCAATGTCAGGATGGCCATCATAGGAGCTGATTTCCTTTCGCATTATGGTCTGTCTGTCCACATGTACAACCAAACACTCTCAGACGATATGACAGACATTAAGGTGAAGAAAGCACTAACACAGTTTGGTCCAACAGGAATTTGCTCAGCAACCCACCACACCAAAGAATATGTCAACGTCTTGGATCAATAATTTTACATAACCAAGCCATTCAACATCAACAATAAAATTAAACACTCCACACAACACCACATAAAGACAACCGGACGTCTTTATGGTACCCTGTACAAAACCACTTTAGATAGGTTTAAAGCTCCAACCTTGCACCCAGAGTGGTAAGAAGTGGTAAGAAAGAGAAGACATATCGATGTTGGACTATGCCATTAAATGAGTGTTATCAATATCGTATTCTGATTTTCAATATTAAAAATCAAAAAAGCCCATCAATGCCCATCAAAACGGTTTTGAAGGTGATCATGTATAACATGTGACCCATTACAATCATTAAACAGATGTTGTGGGAAATTGTGGGATTTTTTAATAATTTGATTTGAAATTATTGATTTTTTTTTCATTTTTTTTCAAAATATACATTTTTTATTGCGATTTTTTTTTTTTTTTTTTTTTTTTTTTTTTTTTTTTTTTTTTTCCGTACGTTGAACCCAACTTTGAGTTATCATAAAATTTGAACCGCATTGAGTTAGGACATGGTTGAGGCCATTTTAGAATCATAATAAGCAGCAGTTGAAAGAATTTAGGATCTAAGTACCACTATCTTAATTCTTTTAAGTTAATGGGGCGAGATATTATTTATGTAAAAGTCCCTAAATTTTCCTAAAAGAGGGGCAGAAATTCGAAACATATCATCTCAAGCAATATTTTCTCCCTAAATTAAAAATTTGAACAAAAACTGTTAACAATCTTGGGTAGTGTGATTAGTCATTAAAAGAACATAGTATGATGATGAATTTAGTGGAACTGGAAATGACAAATTCGATGCTCAATGGAAGTTATCAAGATCACCGACATGACAATTCAAGTTTTACAAAACCTTTATTATTAAATTGATAAACAAGAGCTGGAATATGTGCTAATAACATCAAGAAAATAATTTAACAGAACTCAGCAGAGCAAAAGTTATTCAAAACAATTCTGAACCCTGGTTGCTTCCTCATCAAGTACAGATACAACCTTTTGAGAGCAAGATCGGATGGTATGGCCGAGTCGTTTGCAATGTTTACACTCAAGTTGCCGTTTTCGGGATGCAATCTTCGGATGTGTCTTGATCATCATTCTCCTTGAATCAGATCTACCATTTTGCCGTCAATCATCGAAAGTTCTGTAATTACCGTTGCCGAACAATCACTTATAATTGGGATGACAGTCTTCTCGAGCTTCGCCAGTTATCCATGTACGGTTTGAAGTGCAGAGAAACAGATTCTCGCGTTTCCTTTTTCCTAACAAGATAGACTGGTCTTCCATACAAGATTGAGTTAGGGAGATGGTTAGTTCAGAGTGTTATATCGCCACAGAATACATGCAGTGGACACCAAAATCCACCAAGGTAACTCATCGTTTCTATCTCTTCCTCTTCATCACTGCTGTCTCCACTATCCTCTTCTTCAGCGTTCTGGTACCGAATTTGGTGGGAGCCAGAACTGTCGAGCCCAAACTTAGCAACAACTTTGAGATCTTCATTTGGTGTCAGTTCGTTGATCTCAAGTAAGGAGTTGACAGTCTGCAAAATGACCTGCTGTACGTCAGCACTGCTTTTGACAGCCTCAGAAAGGATGGATGAGGGGAGAAGAGTTTTCTTGATTTTATCAACCTCATTTCTCACTGGAATGTTAAAACTGTGTTGTAGTAACTCCAATCACAATTCCTTATATTGGTTGACTGAGAGATTTATGTTGTATAGGAGGAAACACGCTGACATTGCATCCATATTGGGTTTTTCATCTCTGGCTTCTCCATGCCGCTGTGCCCAGCGTTCAGTCAGTGCACGCAACAAAGAAGCGGTGCTGATGTTTTGTTCCTCGGCTACACAGGTAAGATTGTTCAGGATACCATCCAGGATCTTGTGACATGTTCGCTCACCTGGGATTTCGCTGAGCCTTTTCTTCGGTAAACCACCAGCATCAACACCACGTCCAACAGTTACATCTTCCTCTAGTTCCGATGACGACTGCTGTTGTGCCTCGACTGGTTTCACATGAACGAAGACATCATTCTCCCACTCTTTTATCTGATCCGGAGATTTCTTGCGCATGTTAATTTGATTCATTGCAAGGGTACGTATATCTTCTTCTGATGGTAGAGCTTCTCGCTGAGAACCCAGCATACATTATGCTCAGCACACAATTCGTTCAGGACTGCGTAGGTGGATGACACTTTTCGGTCCACACTTCCTGCCTGATTTTCATAGATATCATACACTTGTTTATTGGTAATGGATTCCATTTTCTAAAAAACGAGCAAAACATAATCATTAGATTTCACTTTTAACAAGCCCTAAAACAGGTTCAAACACCAATTTTAAGCTGAGATATTGTCAAGAATATGATTTTGGATCAAACTGCCCAAATATGGAAATTCAGTCCCAGACCACCGAAAAAAAGCTATTTTTGGATTTTTTTTTATTTTTCCGGAAAGGCCTTCAGATTTCGCTTCTAACGAGCCCTGAACCAGCTTCAATGACCAATTTTTTGCCAAGATAAGGACTTTTTTCCAAATTTTCTCAATCTGGGCACACTGTGCGGTAGAGATGGGTGGTTTTACCGAAAAACCGCGGTTTTTCGGTTTCGTCTCCATACCGAATACCGAATCGTTTTTTTTTTTAAACCGTAACCGTTCGGTATTGTGTTTTTACTACAGTAAGCCACCATATACAAGGAAACACGGTTGAAAAGATTTTCCGATTTGAATAAAATTGAATATTACCAAAAAATGTTATATTAGTAAGAGGACAGATTGAACAAATATATGATAAAAACATTTAATTGACTTGTAGGAAGAAATCTTTGTTTGCAGTTTGTTTATCATTAACATTTTGAATTTTCAAATGAAAAAAAGAGAAATACGACAGACAACATGACATCATATTTTTAGCATAAACTATTTTCAAATGAAAAAGAAAAAAATCAAACGCGTTCCGTATGATGTCGAAAATCTATTTGATTCAACTCAAAATTGTAAAATAATTATTTATGTTTGTTTCAGAGTTATCTAAAAAAATAAGTTATTAAAATGAAATTTAAAAAAAATACTTGTTGTAAAAGTAAATAAACGAAAAGTAGCGAGCGAGTATAAACATTTAAAAAGAAAAAAAGTAGTTGCCAATGCTAGTATCACTTTATTCGGATTTTTAAAATTATTTTAAACATTAGGCATTTCATTGTTTACTTTTGAAAAGCCACTTCATACATAAATTGTCATTTCTAGAGAACTATCTCTCAACTATACCGTTTTCTCTCCCAAAAATGGGTTATTCAAAAAGTAGACTATGCAACGATTTATATTTTACTAAATTGTTAATATGGTATTTATTTAGAGTTGACAATTTATTCGAAAGTTTAATTATTAAACTTTAATCCAAGTCATGAATTCTATGACTAAAATTACCTTAAAGCTTAAAAAATGACTTTAGGTGAATTAATAATCTCTACTTTTTTTTAACCATCCTTCCTTTTCCCTTGGCGCGGTTTTCGGGTGTACTACTAGTCTTTTACGCATGTCTATAAAGTTTTATTACCCTGTCTTAAAAACAAATATTAACCCCAACACGCACCAGTTGACAGAACTTCGAGCACACAAAATGACAGACATCCCAACAGTCAACACCGGCAATTTGAGAAGTATATGGTGTGTTTATTTTTCGACTCTATCCGATGGCACAGACGAAAACATTCCAGCAGAAGTACAGCAAAGTAGTGAACCAAAAGGGGAAAAAGACTTTTGGGGTTTTCTCCGAAAGAACAAGAGAAATTGATACCAGCGGTAAAAAAAATATCTCGGATTAAAAACGAGGTAGATCGATTTCTGTATGGAAAAGCCATCGACCCATCAGCCTGTCCTTTTTTCTGGTGGAAGAAAAATGGGAGGCTCTACCCGAATCTTTGTATTCTGGCAAGAGAACTTTTGAGTATTCCAGCTACCTCTGTAGCGAGTGAACGGATATTTAGTAAGGCTGGACTTGTCATTAGTTACCGGAGATGTAGGCTGAAACCTAACCATGCTGAGAAACTAGTTTTTCTCAATCACAACCTAAGAAAATGAGTAAAAACATTTTCACCTATTAAAAAATTAAAATTTTTATCTGTCAAATAATTTTGACAATATTTCATTTTCATCATCATTTTTGCTTAATTTTATTTGTAAAATTATTTTGTTTGTTTAAATAAATTTTCGTTTTTTAATTTCTTGCATTTCTGAGTTATATTTTAGCTTCTGATGGGTTAAAGAATTAGATAGAATGTATATTCAAACTCAGTTTTATTCTTCAGAAATCTTTCATGAATCTTTGGTCACTGTTTTAACGAGTTAACTGTTGAAAAGGTATCAGAACTTTGATTACAACAGTCAACACCTTAAAACTTATATGATTCATATCATGGAGAATGATTCAGTCACAAAATTATCGAAACAGTGGCATAATTCAACTAAACGTTGAATAATAACTAATCATCACACAAGAGAATGAATAGCTTCCATAGTAAAAAAAATCTTTTTAAAAAAAACCGAAAAACCGAACCGTAAACCGAGGTTTTAAGGGAAAAAAACCGATACCGAAACCAAAATTTCAAAACCGTCCAACTCTACTGTGCGGACTTCCAGTCTATTCGAACCCTCAACGTCTGTTGCCTGAAAAGTATAAATACGCCAAGCAGAAATTTCAACAGATGATCGAGGATGGAATTATTGAACCCTCTGAAAGCCCATATGCTTCACCTCTCCACCTTGTTCCTAAACCAGACGTGAATTCCCATCGTGTATGTGTCGATTATCGGCGACTCAATGTGCAAACCATCCCAAACCGCTATCCCGTACCGCACATACACAATTTCACATTAGGACTTCAGGGTGCAACAGTCATTTCCAAACTGGATCTGACTAAAGCCTTCTACCAGATCCCAGTAGCAGAAGAAGACATTCTGAAAACGGCTGTGACCATAACTTTCAGACTCTTCCAGTTCAAACGCATGCCTTTTAGACTGAGAAACGCTGCCCAAACCTTCCAACACCTCATTGATAATGTCCTAAGAGGACTACCCTGTGTATACACGTACATAGATGACGTCCTCATAGCAAACCCGGATGAAGTGACACATAAGCAACATTTACACCAAGTTCTGCAGAGACTATCACAAAATGGTCTTAAGATCAATGTAGACAAGTGTATATTCGGCGCCAAGCAACTTCAGTTTTTGGGACACCAAATTGATGAAGGTGGAATCACACCCCTGCCTGAAAAGGTAGAAACTTTACAGCAATTTCAACCTCCAACCTCATTCCGTCAGTTGCGACGATTCATAGGACTTGTTAATTACTATCATCGGTTTATCCCAGACTGTTCAAAGGTCCTATCTCCCTTAACGAATATTTTGCAGAACAAAGGGAGAAGACAGAAACAAGCCCTTACACTCACTGCAGAAGCACTTCATGCATTCAACGCAGCCAAATCCGCATTGACAAACTGCACCAAACTCACCTACCTCACTGACAACGTTCAGGCTACATTAACCCTAACAACAGATGCAAGCACATCAGCTGTAGGCGCGGTACTACAGCAGGAGATTGATAACACCAAGGTATCCATATCTTTCTTCTCCTCCAAGCTCAGCCAAACACAGTCCAGATACGGTGCATTTTCTAGGGAACTCCTAGCAATCTACCTAGCAATTAAACATTTCAAACATGTGCTAGAAGGTAGACAATAAGTCATTTACAGACCACAAACCATTAACATATACATTATGGACAAGTCCGGACAAATACTCACCCAGAGAATCTCATCACCTGGACTATATATCACAGTTCTCAACTGAAATTCAATATATCAAAGGTGACCAGAACATTCTAGCTGATGCACTTTCTCAGCCAGATACAAACTCCATCACCCAGGACTTTCTTAGTCACGATTTGCTGGCACAGGAATAAGCATCAGACACCACTTTGCAACAAACTCTTCAAAGCACTTCCTTCAAATTCGCTCCTGTACCAACCCCTTTTAGCGACAAAAAAGTCTATTGTGACACAACAACATCCACACCCAGGCCTTACATCCCACCTTCACTGCGACGACGTATATTTGATCATTTTCATTCACTCTCTCACCCCAGCAAAAGAGCCACACTGAAAATTATCAGTGACAGATTTGTATGGCCAGGGATTAACAAAGATGTCAGACTTGGGCTGGCAACTGCATAAACTGCCAGCGTTGCAAAGTTCACCGCAACACCAAGTCCCCTATTGGGACATTCAGCAATTCCAATGCCAGGTTCTCTCACCTGCATATAGACATCGTTGGACCCCTGCCACTTTGCCAGAAACACTGCTATCTACTAACGATCATTGATCGATTTTTCCGTTGGCCCACTGCAATTCCATTAAAAGGACATCTCAGCAGACACAGTAGCCAAAACCATCTTGAAGGAGTGAATAGCCACGTACGGTGTACCTGCTGTTATCATGACCGACAGAGGCACACAGTTCCAGTCAAAACTTTTTGCTGAATTTAACCTGCTCCTGGGCACCAAGCACATACGGACAACTGTATATCACCCCTGATCGAGCGATTCCACAGGCACTTGAAAGCATCTCTCGCAATGAGACCAACCACAACCAACTGGGTTGATAATTTGCCTTTGGTCGTATTATCAATTAGGAACGTCGTAAAGCAAGACTTAGGTTGCACACCGGCTGAAATATTTGTTGGTACTACATTATCTTTGCCCGGACAGTACTTTCATAACAAAGATGACGTACACCCTACAACTGCATTTGTACAGGACCTAAAGGCAAGGATGTCGAAACTACATTTCACCCCTACACCACAAGCATCGAGACAAGTTCACATACCCAAGACGCTATTTGACAGCGAATATGTATTTGTCCATGACGATGTCGTCAAAAAGCCTTAATCACCACACTACCAAGGTCCTTACAAGGTGGTTGGATGGAGAGAGACATTTTTCACCATCACAAAAAACGGCAAGAATGACACTGTTTCCATGGACAGACAAAAACCTGCTCCAGTTGTAGAATCACAGTCAAGTCAACAGACACACAACACCTACACAGATTCCGACACCACAGACGAATCGAATACTCCATGTGAATATACTCCACAAGAACAAAAGACAAGATCGAAAAGTAACATTCCCACACTATTTCAAAACTTACATCTATTATTAGAAACATACAAACAGATTAAAAAAACAACATTTTTTTTTCAATCTGGGGGGGGGGGAGTTCTTGTAGCTGTTATCCCCCTCTCTCAAACATAATTGCACCAGTTTGCCAGTAGTCGTCGCTTTTCACCGTCAGGTGGCGCTGGATGACGACCACTGAGTTATCTGCCCTTCTTGATTATATAAACCGGTGCACAACACCAGACAGGCCTCTTTTTCGGTTCCGGCCACGGCAGAGGGTAGTCATCGGAGACACTGCTCGTCTCCTTGTCTGACCCACAAAATCACACGTGTTCCAATTCATAAAAACGTTTTTCTCGGTAAGAGATTTTTCTTCACACACGCATTCATATTCCTACAGAGACAATTTCTTCTCCAGAATATTTTATTTTCACGTACACAATTTCTTTATTGAACATATTTTCCCATGTGTGTTTCAATCATATGAACTATTTCAACTCCACACACATTATACATACACACATACATATATACACACAGCATTCATCATTTCACATACACACTATATACGTATTAATGTACTCTGTTTCATTGTCGTTACACACGTTCAATAAATGCTTTATTTAAACAACCTATTGCCTGTGAATTATTATTTTGCCTTGCATGTGACATTGCTTGTATTATGAACATGTAACCGGGATTTCCCCTAGAATCCCGACAAGATAAATTCTGTACATTGTTTTTCGAGGTGGGTGAGTGTTTTCTACTTTTTAAAGCGATTACGTGTGTTTTACGACTTTGCCGGTCGGACTTAGGGTTAGTGGCAAAATAATTAGTCAACTGTCCTAAAAAGCTAGAATGCCCTAGAAAGCGAGGGTCATTTTATGTTAAATTTATATGCGCAACTAATCCCCTACTCTAAATTAAAAGAATAATTGTTTGTTTTTCAGTATGTTCACACGTAATCGCCTAAAAAAATGTAGAATCTCATTTGTTTGGTGTGTGTGGGGGTGGGGTACTTTTATGTTTTCCCTTTACGTATTGTATCCAAGATTTTGATAAACTCATTGAGATGTTGATCTATATTTTTCTCTCGTACCATTTTTTCCTATTTATCAACTTGTGCCATTTTTATCAGTGCCATTTCAACTAAATTCAGTGAAAATAGCGATTTGAGAGACAGTTTAGCAGTCACAGGTTTTCAAATTCTCCATTAATTAAATTTAACGTAAAATGACCCCCGCTTTACGGCCATTCTAACTTTTTAGGACATTAACTAATTATTTTTACCACTAACCCTAAGTCCGACCGGTAATGTCGTAAAACTACACGTAATCGCTTTAAAAGTAGAACCCACCCACCCCGCCTGAAAAACAATGCATAGAATTTATCTTCCAGTGCAAAAGAAAATTGGTTAATGCCCTAAAAAGTTAGAATGGCCCGGAAATGGTTGATCATTAAAATTATATGCAAAACTGATCCCCCAATTTATATTCTAAAATAATTGTTTTTTCTTTCTGCGAAAGATGAGTACTACAATACATAAATAAAAAAAATTGGTTTTTCATTTTACCACCTGGACTGAGGGTTAGTAGTAAAAAGAGTGCATGTTTTTTTTATGATGTAATCTTTAAAAGAATGCAGCATCCACATACTCCCTCTACAATGCTAATATCAAGATATCTTCTTGTGAATGTGACTTGGGCATTACCGTCACTAGCGATTTGTGTTGGACAAAACACATCTGTCAAGAAGGCCAAAGGTGCCTTGGCATCACTCAGCAAGACCTTTGCTAGCTAATCTCCAGCCATTTATTTAAAATTGTATACAACTATGGTATGACCACACTTTGCATCATCAGTTTTGAATCGTCATCTCACTTAGAACATTGACTGTTTGGAAACTATTCAGAGATGTGCAACCAAGCAAATACTGTCCATCAGTCTGAACACCTTGTGGATGTTAGATTTTTCCTCCCAAAATAGATGTCGCTTTACTTGACCACTTGACCACAGCTAATCTCAGTGATTCCTTGCTGCATTATGTCCAAGTCTGATTGCAACAAAAATTTATAGAGTTCAGGATCTGTCCTTTTTATCTCAAAGTACAGTATCATTAGTTGTCATGTAACAAATAGAAACGGACCAAGAACAGATTCCTGTGGTGCACCAGATTACATCTCATATGATGAAGAATGTCCTAAAACTGTGACTACTTCTTTTCAACTGAGATTGAAGGATTTCAACCAGTTAAAAAGTTCATCCTTCAAACCCATTGCAGAGAGTTTTTGTGTGGGACATTTAAAGCTTTAGCAAAGTCAAAGTAAATGACATCCATCCATGAACTGCTATCAGTGGTCTGAATGGTGTCCTCAAGAAACTTGATAAGCTGATCACAACAACTGGAGTTCGAAATAAATCTAAATTGTGAGGGCTGTATACGGCTGTGAGAGTTCCAGGGTGTTTCTCTGACACCGAATTCGATCAGTTTGGCAATACAACTAGTAAGACTGAGTGGGCAATAATTGACAAGTAATGTACAGTCGCCCTTTTTGAACAGAGGAATGACACTGGCAGCTTTTCACTGCTCCGGGATGGTATCATTGTAAAGACAGAAGAGAGAAAGCTGGAATAGAAAAAAATACCCACCACGTTTGAGAGGAGGGTATGCAACACCATCAAGACCAGGGGAGACATAGTTACACTTATTTTTAAGGTGATGTTGCAGTCTTCCAGATGTAAATTCCATAGTTGTTATTGAAATTTATATTGGGGGATGAGTTACAGCAGTAAAAATGCCTGCATAGCACTCAGCAATAAGTTTTGCGCATTCCTTGGGATCATCAGTGATCTGACGTGTGGGGATTGTGAAAAGGACCATTTGGGGAGCAAGGTCTCTGCTTTGAATGTACGTATTTCTAGAACACCTTTACTGTCGGGATTTGCTGCTATGCACTGTTCAAATTCAAGTACTGCTTTTTTTTGTAACTTGCTTGAGGTATGTTCTTTTCAGTCCGAGGAGGTCCACCATCCCAGGCTTTACCTTTTCTTTGAGAAGGGGTTGGTTTATTGCTAATCGCCTGAGGCACTCCTATTAGGGAATGCCAACAGGGCGGTTCAGGCATTTTTTGTAGGCCAGAGTACACTTATCTTAGTGTTCTGGCTTCTCAAAACCACACCTGACCTTGTGTCTAACCTGTTGGCAAGGAGGTAAATAATGTATTCATGTTCAGCATTCCGACGTTCTTTCCTCGGAAGTCGGACCGCTGAAGTTTCCCAAATTGAACTTTTGGAGAGTTTTTCTTTTGCTTACGTGGCACTCATGCTGCTCATGTTCTCCATATTGAGTCTTGGATATTCTGGTGTATAGGGGTTTACATCTCCAGAGTTGTAAAAATCAAGCCAGTTTGGACGGTATAGCTCAATGCAGTATACATTCCAATCT
This sequence comes from Sepiola atlantica, assembly GCA_963556195.1. NCBI lineage: Eukaryota > Metazoa > Mollusca > Cephalopoda > Sepiida > Sepiolidae > Sepiola > Sepiola atlantica. The sequence continues at coordinate 48,456,813 of OY744522.1, forward strand.
GCTTTCTTTCAATCAAAGCGAGCAGATTGGAGATGGTTGCTGCTGCCCACAAGAGCCAGATTGGCAATGATGATAGCTTGATCAGAGTCACCTAAATGTTCCTCGGGAATAACACTGATAACCATTTCAGGAGTAGTGGTGAAGAGTAGATTCAAAGTGTTATCACCTTTTGTTGGGGAGGTGGCTACTTGCGACCAGTTTGAGTCCAACACTACCTCAAGGAAATCATTGATACTCTGGCCAACAAAAGGCTTCCCATTGATGGGGGGAAGAATAGGGAAAGGGGTCCTATTTATTTTTTTCACAGATTATCGAAACACAAGTCACCTTTTCGTATTAAGTTTATATGAGGAAATACAGAGAAAAAGACGATTATTTCGTCTGTACCTAACAAAATTGTTTCAAAGACTGACAGTATACGTTTTAGCTTTTATGTTCTGAAATATGAGGAGGAGAGAGTGGAGAAGAAAAGGGAAAGTTTTTTTTCTCCAAATATTGAAACATACAATTAATAAGGCGCCTCTTTTTATTACAAAAATAATTCACAAATGTGGGTATTGTTCACTCTAAAAATAAATAAACAAGTTTACATGAATAAAAAAAACAAAAGCAAAATAATTTTAAAGATAAGAGGTTTATGTAGTTTGCTTGAAGCATTGTTTATTAGTATATAGAAATGTGATACTTAGAAGGCAATACAATGCAGAGGTGTGACGGATAGACGCAAGTTGGAGCAAATAAGACATATAATGGTGGAACAAATGAAATAGTTTCACCCTTAATACAATGTATACATACACACATATATATATATTTATTAATTATTTTTTTTTTTCCTTTCACAAACACATATATATCTGTCTATCTACACAATGTTACGTAATACCTGTATCAAGATGGTCTGGTGGAAATTCCGTATTTTAAAGACTTCTTTGCGTGTCTTTGAAGCATGGAGTCATATGACAGTTTCCCCACTTTTTTATGCACTCCTTTTCATTATTGTTGTATTCTGCAAGATCTTTCAATCTGCACCGGTTGGGCAGTAGGGAGCAGACAGGGTAGTGTGGCATTGTATTATCCTCCTCTCTACATTCACAGTCAGTTTTGTAGCCTTATCTACTCATAGCAACCTTTGATCGCTCCATTCCCATTCTCAGGCGGTTGAGTGTTTTCTACTGGAGCCAGGGTGCATCTGAACTGGGAGGGAGAGCCTCAGATTAAGGGGGGATTTCCATGTCAGTAGGAGGGAAGTCATCCTCTAGCTGTCTGGTCCACATCTGTAGTCTGGTGTTTTCCTGAGGTGTTGTTAGGGGTTCGACATGGCTTAGGAAGCTTATCCTTGACTTCAGTCGTTGGATAACGTCAATGAAGGAGATAGCGTTCATCACTGTGATCTCTACTTAGCTGGAAACTTTTCGTCTCACATCTAAAGGGGCAATGCCAGTGAGGAGATGCAGGTTGTTCAGGTTGGTTGACTTCAAGTAGCCAGTGATCAAGCGACAGGTGTTGTTCAATGCTGAGTCTAGTTTTTTGGCATGTGTTGATCTCTCCCAAACAGGACAAACATACTTCAGCGGAATATCACATGGCTAAGGCAGTACATCTAAGTATGTAATCTGTGGCTCCCCATTTCAAAAACTGACTTAATGTTTCCAAATTCTTTTCAAATTCCGAAGCTATTTTTTCCCCAAGCTATGAAAAAAAAATGAAAATGACTAACTTGGTTAGGAATAAGTCTGAATGCATTCTGGAGGATTTAATTTTTGTAATTAAATGTTGTTTTTTAAATCGGAGTTTTTGAAAAATTCGTTTTACTTTAGTCTATTGCGTTTTTTATTTCAATAAATATTCAATTAATACTAAAAAAAATTAAATTCTCGTAATCATGATAAAAAATCACACACTAATATAATAATACGCTTTTTTATCGTTTGTCGATCTAAGGGAGGTAATTCCTTTGCTCATGATTATTTAAGTTTTATTATTTTCTAATTTTTACTTTCAGGATGAATTGATTCTACTGATTTTTACCTACCTTGATGCAAAGGAACTTTCAAATATCACCATCATCTGCAAGAAATGGAACTACCTATCATCTACGGATAGTTTGTGGCGACCTTTGTTAAGCACTGATGTAAAAAAATGGGAAGTTATTACACACCTATCAAACCCAAGCCTTTATCAAGAAACCGACTCTGAGTGGACTCAAAAGGACATGTAAGTCTTTATTATGTTTTTTCCAAGAAAAATAAGTGTTGAATAATCGCATTGAATTATTTGCATTTTTTTTTTGCTATTGTCCTCATTATCGCTATTTATTCTTTGACTACATTTATATATATATATATATATATATATATTATATACTAGCAGGGCTACACTATGTTGCCCAGGGCAAAAGTGTAACTTTCTATTAAAACTTCTATCCCATTACCACTGTCTATCTTTCTCTTTTCCCCCCTCTCCCCACACCAGCTCATTCCTCTCTGGACATACACACAAACAACTTATTTTTATAAATTTCTTAAGGAATGAGTAAGGGAAGTAATTCCTTGATTAAAAAATCAGAGTTACTTCCCTTTATTTAGTACATGAAATGGCTGGAAAACTGACCTACTCTCACGAAATCAGCGCCAGTTTAGGGTCAAAGAATGAATAATATTTTCTAAATTTTAGATATAATTTCCAGGAGCAACGGCGATCAAGAAAATACCAACTTTGGGGCTGTTTGTTTTGCAGTTTTTGACTTTTAGTTGGACATACACACACACAGACAACTGGCCTTTATATAATACTAGCAGGGTTACCCGGCGTTGCCCCCTTCCTCCCGTAAGCATAAGTGTAATTATCTCTCTCTTTCCCCGGACAAAAGCTGTGCCGCTTTTGCTGGGGATGGGGCATCCTACCGGATGCCAGACATTCACCTGCTATTTCAGACACTCCAGCTGAGAGATCTTTTAAAAATTCTAACCGTCCATTTAAGGGCAATTGTTTGTATCGCTGTTGCACTTGGTTTACTGGGTATATTCGCCAGGTAGTTTTTGAAATTCTTTTTTCATGAGTCGGGTTGCTCCTATAATTATTTGAATGATGGAAATATTCCTGAGATTCCAGTTTCTTTTCATGTCATACATATTTTGTTATCTTTTCCCTTTCAGCTTTGTTTAAGCCAGCATCATCATTATTTCCAACTGTTCTTTCTGGTATATGTTCCCAGGACTTGCTGCTACACTGGATATTCAACTTTTTACAGATGGTCCAGTGAAGATATTTGCACACTCCGTTGTGTTGCATTGTATAGTAGCCATCCCCCAAGAGAACCTTACAACTAGATGTCAGGTGGTTCACACTCTCCACTTCTGTGTGGCAGAACCTGCACTTGTTATTGTTGCTGAGACCACTCATCTTTTTAAAGGCATTGGTCATCAAGCCTTGATCTTGGGCAGCCATTATCATTCTCTCCTGATCATAGTGGAGCGATCCTCTTTTCAGCCAGTCTACAGAGCCTTCCTTATCTATATATTCCTGGGATAGTTCATACAGAAAATATTCAGCACGTTGTTGGTTGGCCCATTCTTCCAGTTTTCTGCAATGGAAACTCTTTGTGTATTTCTGGCGGCTCTTCCAGGCTATTTTTGTGGCAGGCTTGTTTTCTGTTTCTGCCTCATTTGTAAAACAGTCATGTTCAAAATGTTTGGCCAGTTTTGTGATAGAGGTTGTTCTACTGGCTCTTGTTTCTTGGTGTTGATGTACCATCATAAAGTTTGGGTTCTGGGAACTCATCAGATATTGGCCGGTGCTCACAATAGTGGCTCAATGTTAATGCTCAATTTCTGAGAGACCCATACCTCCTGCTCCTCTTGGGAGATACAGCCTTGGTAGACACTGGTTTTTGTACATTACTCTGACAGTGTCAACATTTTCTTCATTTTAGTGTCTAGTCTGTTAATGTCCTTTTGTGGCTGAAGCTGTATGTTATTATTGGCATGGCTAGTTGGTTAATGGCAGTTACTTTGTTTTTGTTTGTCAGCTGTGTTTTGAAAATTTTTCTTACATGGCATACATATTCCTTGCCAATTTTTTCTTTAATCTTGGCATGTTGAATTGAATCGTTTTCTTCTATGCCAAGGTATTTGTATTGTTCCTGCTCTTCAAGGTTTTTGATGTCAGTATCTTCATCAAGCTGTATATTTTCTGTTTGGATCTTCTTCCCAGCTCTGAGGGAGCACTTGGCACATTTGTCCAGGCCAAACTTCATTCCAATATCTTTGGAGAAGGTATGGACATCCTGTAAGAGTCGGCTTCAGTCAGCATCTGAACTGGCATACAGCTTGAGGTCATCCATGAAGAGCAGGTGGTTGATTCTTTTGTTTGGGTCTTGTTTGCGGACCATGCTCAGGTTGTTGGCACTTCGGCTTTTGTTCAGTAATTTACTTAGTGGATCTATCGCCAGGCAAAAGAGTAGAGGAAATAACCTATCTCCTTGGAAGATTCCTCTTTGGATCTTGACGTCAGGGATTGTTATTGTTCCATTAGCGTGGCTTAATTCAATAGTTGTTTGCCATTTCTTTACATATACAGCCATGGTTTTCTTGATGACTGAATGAATCTTATATAATTCAGGGAACCGCAGAAGCCATGTGTGGGGCACACTTTCATATGCCTTTTGGTAGTCGATCCACGCCATGCTTAGATTTCTCTGCCTCTTCCTACAGTCCTCAAGGATGGTCTTATTGATCAAAAACTGGTCCTTGGTGCCTAAACACTTCCTCCTGCATCCTGCTTGTTCTTTTTCGAGGTACGCTCCAGATACAAGTCTTGTGTAATTAGTAAAGGTCATTTTGTGTCAGAAAATGTCAAGGAAAATCACTTAAACAGAGTTAACAGACATAAACAAATTAAAAAAAACAGCAAAGAAAGATATCATTTGGTTCTATTCAAACGTAAACACATTTAACCAAGATTAGGCAGAAAACAGAAGAAATGACAGATGGTTATGTGTATATCTTTCAATAGTTCTTCCTGATTTTCCTTCGAAAACTGATCACTCTCTTGACTCTGTTGTAACTCCAAAGATGGTTGCTAGGGTTCGTTCTGATCTTGACAAGTCTAGATTTCTAGTACAACAAAATGGTAAGATAAATTTCAGGGAAACATTATTTTTAATCAATCAAACGGGGCGGGTGAAAAAAAAAATTGCTAAAATTTTCCGTAAGGCCTTTATCATCTGACCCTGTAAGAGTAAACGTCATGATGATAAATTAA
>OY744522.1:48469577-48577077 GCA_963556195.1 Sepiola atlantica
AACGTTGGGAAAAATATATCTAAAAAATCAATATTCATTTATTATTATTTTTTTAATTTATTTATTATTATTATTTTATTTATTTATTATTTATTTATTATTATTATTTTATTTATTTATTATTTATTTATTATTTTATTTATTTATTATTTATTTATTATTATTATTTTATTTATTTATTATTATTATTTTATTTATTTATTATTTATTTATTATTATTATTTTATTTATTTATTATTTATTTATTATTATTATTTTATTTATTTATTATTATTATTTTATTTATTTATTTATTATTTATTTATTATTATTTCTGCTGTTAATTTGATTAACATTTAATGAATTTTCTTTTCAAATAGAATTGCCTCTTTTTTTTCCCCAAATGTGTGATCGGGAGGAACCTTAAAATCTCATTAATTTCATGTGATACATGGGCAGATATATTTAAATGAAATGTTTTGGATTGTTTAATGCTGAAACATAAGACACAGTGTATACAATCCAATGAACACAAACTGTTACTTGGAAGGAATCTGGAAGGTTAGAGTGAAAACTTTTTTGCAATGTTATTCGTGCATAAGAAAATCTCATTAATTTCATGTGATACATGGGCAGATATATTTAAATGAAATGTTTTGGATTGTTTAATGCTGAAACATAAGACACAGTGTATACAATCCAATGAACACAAACTGTTACTTGGAAGGAATCTGGAAGGTTAGGGTGAAAACTTTTTTGCAATGTTATTCGTGCATAAGTGAATTCAAATATACCTTTCATATATTTCCGACAATATCTTACGTATAATGCTGCTTTTTGGTGGACACTCGTGTTTGCCTAAGTAGTACCATTATTAAATGAAATGGTTAAATTATCTACGGGGCTTGGAACATAGAAAATTCACAAGAAAAATGAGATGCATACAGGACTTGAACCTGTGGCTGGCGTAGATTTTTTATTTTATACTAATGAGTCACCATTAAGACAGTGCGACAAGTATTTGTTGTCAGTCAAGCGGAAATCTAATTTTTACTACCGACGCAAGCACAAGTGTCCACCAAAAAGCCGCGTTATACATAACGTATCTCATAAAATGAATACAGAGTAATTTATTTTATAATTACATATCATAAGATTGTTTTGGAAAACTTTCATTTAAGCTAGAAATTGCTTTCTATTTGGCAGTTTAAAGGCTTCAAAATTGCTTTCAAATTTTAAAGTAATCTGTAATTCTTCAAATTGGCGAAAAGAAATTAATTTGTGGCTTGAATCAAATGCAACAGTCAAGTATTATGGCTCATATGTGGTTCTTAATAAAAGGAAAACATTAATTTTCTCACACACCTCTGTCGTATCAAAGAACCCAGTTTGTTTTTCTAATACATATTCAGCATATACAAGATAATTAAATTTAGTAGTGATGTCTGTCGCAATATACATTGAATAGGTTCTTTTTTTTTTTTTTTTTTTTTACAATAATGGTCAAATTGAAACTCATCGTTTTTCTTTGGTTTAAAGCACAAACGCACCATAATACTTGACTTTTGTTTCTAAACTTTAATTCAGAAATTATATTTTAATCGGTAATTAAGTCTTAAACATTGGTTTTGAATAAATTCACACTGTAAGTACACATAGTTTATCATCCCTCATGGATTCTATTATAATTATGTTGACCTGCAGATCATACAGGTCCGCCAACAAGATCTGTTATACACTGATGATAACTTAAGTAAGTCGAAAGCTTGAACATAAATCAACACATTCTGAATTTTTGATATTTCTTTTATTCTTTATCTCAAGAATTTAGAAACATAAATCACTGGAAAAGTTTATAAAAAAAAACGCAACCATCATGAGTCTGAATGAATATTTGCTTCCCATATACAGGGTGGGCAAAAATAAGGGTCCTATTTTTAAAAATTCATAACTTTTTTATTTATTGATTTTTTTTTTTTTTTTTTTTTTTTTTTTTTTAGAATAAGTAAAGGACCCCTTCCGAAGCAAGCATGAGCCGTATTAGCCCTAAGGAACGTACCCTCATTTAGAAAACATTATTTTTGCTTAAAAAACTCAAAACAGTGTAAAAAACAATACTTGAGTTTTTGTAAGTTTTAAGAAGTGTTTTTCGGCTAAAATTTGTTTTGTTTATTTCAAAAAATCTCGGAAGGGTCAGTCTACACACACATAAAGTTTGGTGAGTTTAACTTTTATTTTGTGGAAGTTATTCAAATTCAAGTTATTCAAATTTAAAGATAGGACCCTTATTTTGGCCCACCCTATATAACAACAAGATGTACCTACACAGTGTTACCCGGGATGTGGTGAAGTCATTTCAGTTTTTTTATTTTTATTTTTTTGAACATTTTTATTTTTATTTGTTTGCACATTTTTAAACTTAAGGTGGACAACTATTATTATATTCTTCAATTTAAAATGAGTTAACCCCTTTGCTGATTTTTATTTTTAGGTGATTATTTAAAAATGTTTCATATTAGTAGTCATGATATATGATAGCAAAGAACATTATTATATTGCCAATAACATGGTACAACAATAACAACTGAAAATTGGTTAGTCAGAAGCAAGGTTTGATTCATTAGCTTAAATGCTATTTGGGTCTGAGTTTGAAAATCCGACAAGATAACTTTATATGTTAGATATATTCTCCTAATATAACAATATCCGTTGGGTATTTTTACTAGTCACATTTTATTAATGTCGACAGTAGGGGTAGAAATTTGATGGCTTAAGCTGGTTCATCCAAAGAAACTTGTTTCTCCCCTTCCTAATATTTTCTATCGCAAACTGAGCAATAAATCAACTTCTACAAATTGGAGCAAAGCTAAATTAAGGCAGCAAACCTTGCACCAAGGGTTTGATATCATTTCAGAGATGTATAAGAATAATCATAATAATTGGCTTATCTCAACACTTTACTTCAGTTTCATGAAAATTCCGATCATCAGAAATATATTAATATTGTTTATTTGCAGAAATAGTTAAATGTTTCCTCAAAAGGATATAAACATAATAAAACTTTCGAAGAAGTCTATATTGTACCAGAATAATATATGGATAAAAATAATCAAACAACAAATTTTGATGTGACAATGGGTACTTAGGATGTAGCAAGAATATGTGAATAAACAAGAATCTATTAATAATGGAGATTATGTATCTGTCTGTCTGAAGCCGAAACTATATTATTAGTTTTGATCGCTCTCGTTTTATATCTACTTATCAGCTCCTATATATACCCATTCCAAAACTTCCCCAAACATCATGCGTATTTCAAATGTTTTTTAAAAATCTATATAATTGCGTTACGTAATTAAAGTAGATTGTAATGGAATATAATGGAACAGCCGATGTCCACTCCAACATTTGGTTAAACACCCTCTAGTTATTAAGTATAATGTTCTATTTCGACCGTACAGAAAGTTCTATTTCAAGAAATCCACAGGTGTTAACATGACGTGAGATTAGAGAGAGAGAGAGAGAGAGAGAGAGAGAGAGAGAGACACACAAGACAGGGGCGCGTTATTTGATTAATAACATGTAAACAGCACATTCTCTGAGATTTATCGTACTAGGCGCTCAAAAATGATATACTTACTTTGATTTTTTTTATTAAAACGTTTTTGTTTTAAATCTTATTAGAAATTATGTTTTAAAGCACAAATTTATTGAATCAAATTGTTTAATTAAAAAAATAATTGATTTAAAAATTACTATTTTTTTTTGTAAAAAAACAAACACATTTTACTGAGCAATTAAATAACTGAATTTAGAATCGTGTTCACTGTATTTTATTTTTTTAATTGTTAATTTTATTTTAGGTACACCTTTTTTTCGATTTGAAAAACTTCAAATAGTATTATCTTTTTACGACCTTAAGTGAGTTTAGGATGTTTTGTTTTTTTACATTTTACGCCGTAAAGGGTAAATTTTGTTTAAAAACTGTTTTTATTATTCCGTGTTTTATTTAGTAAAATAAGAAAATGGGGTAATTTTTCTTTCCTTCTTTTTGTAAAAAAAGAACAAACAAACGCATTTTACTGAGCAATATTTAATTGCTCAGTAAAATGCGTTTGTTTGTTCTTTTTTTACAAAAATAAGGAAAGAAAAATTACCCCATTTTTTTATTATACTAAATAAAACACGGAATAATAAAAACATAGTTTTTGCTAGTTGTTTTATTTAAAAACAACTAGCAAAACATGCGACCGGAGGGAACATATATTTGCCAGTATAATTAATAAACTCTCCTCAATAATTGACAAGAAAAATATTGTCATGGTGATATATTTAATAATACACCAAGCAGAAATTTAGATAAAAAAGAACAAAATATTACGAGTTAAAAATAATCAATCTTGGTTTTGATATAGAGATAAATATTAGCTTAAAAGAAGGTCAATTTTTTAGATATAACTTTTAGTATGAATAATAAAACCTATGAACCTTACAGAAAACAATATCTCACTATATATTAATAAATATTAATATCAGCTTTCAAACAAATTCTTACTTCAATAGGCTATAGCGTGTATACATTATTCAGTAATATGAATAGACTAATGAATATCACTTTCTTCTGGGTGGCACTTTTATCCCCCGCCCAGCCCCTGGCGCCAGCATTTTAGCTCACGTAACTCAATCGTAGTCACTTATGAACAGAATAGTCTTCCGTATTAACAATTAGCATGTATCCCACCCCCAATACATTTTTTTTGTCTATTAATTATTTACCTTACAAAATAGAATGAAGATTGATGGATTTTTGCCCACCGCCGCCCAGCCCCCGGCGCCAGCATTTTGACTCAATCGTAGTCACTTATGAACAGAATATTTTTCGTTATTAACACTTAGCATATATCCCCCCCCCCCCCAATACATTTTTTTGTCTATTAATTATTTACCTTACGAAATAGAATGAAGATTGATGGATTTTTGCCCGCCGCCCAGCGCGGTGGTGGGCAAAAATCCATCAATCTTCATTCTATTTTGTAAGGTAAATAATTAATAGACAAAAAAAATGTATTGGGGGGGGGGGGGTATATGCTAAGTGTTACTAACGAAGAATATTCTGTTTATAAGTGACTACGATTGAGTCACGTGAGTCAAAATGCTGGCGCCGGCGGCCTGGGCGGGGGATAAAAGTGCTGCCGCTTTCTTCTTCCATAAAAATAATTGTCAGCTAAATATTCGGCACTTCTGCATTTCAACCGTCACTTGGACTTAATAATTGAAGAGTTCCATTCATTCCACCGAGTCAACCGGAAGTGCCAGACTGTATATATGAAAACAAAACAATGTTGACTGTTTGTTGGATTTTCGTTTTAAAAGATCACTGTTGACTATTTTGATAAAATTTTAATTCATACAATTTTTTATTGTATGAATTAAAATTCTGACTAAAATCACTGACTATTCATTTTAATGATAAATTGTCGTTTTAAAAATCACTGTTGACTATTTTGATAAAGTTTGAATAAAAACAATAAAAAAAAACATATTTTTATTATTTTTAAATTATTAAATAAAATATTTTCATATTCAATAACGATACATTGTTCGCTGTTAATATTGTCATTTTGAATAAAAACATCTAATTCGGTTACTTCCAGTTGGTTGTCTACCCCTGCCTTCAAAAGAGGAAAGCAAATTAAGTCCAAGTGACGGTTGAAATGCAGAAGTGCCAAATACTTTTTAAATATAGAAAACGAATATGTCACTTTTTAATTATTTAAGATTGTAGCAATTTAATTATTTTTTAAAAGAATACATATGCTTTGTCTTCTTACCATGAACCCAACTGTCAGCTAAATATTTTTCAAATTACTAAAACGAATGTCACTTTTTGAAACTGTTTTATTCGACAGGACTGCACAATTTGATTTTGGGCAATTTATTCAAAAATCGGATTAAATTTTTTTTTGTTTTTAGCGACATCATATCAATCACTGTCTTTGCTAATCGGACGATCTCATTTTTTTTAATGTGTGTGAAAGGTGATAACGTACATACGAACATGAAGTACCTTTATAAATGGATTTAATCAAAGCAATAGCATGTAGTCACTTGTAAAGTTAAAGTAAGTAGCAATACACCACGTTTATGATGAAGCTAATTTTGATGCGTATGATGTAAATGGTTGTTTGAATGCAAATAAATATTAATTAATCGGTTCTTTTATACGACAGGGACGCGTGAAAAAGTTAATGTCTTCTTGTTTGTTTAGGAGCACACATAAATCATATTCGACTATAATTCAAGCTCTAAATTTCTTTCTATTCGGCAGTTGAAAGGCTTCGAAGGGTCACAATAACATTAATAATATTAATAAAAAAAATTGGCTTACTCGTATTTGTTTATCGTTCGTTAGACGTTGAAATTAATTTTGAAGCCTTTAAACTGTCGATGAGAATGTCATTTCTGGCTTAAATGTAAGTTTAAAGGCAAAAGAGTCTAGTGTTATGGTTTAAATAAAGATATTACTTTTCTCATGCGTCCCTGTTGTATCAAAGAACATAGTTAAAAAAAAAAACCCAACAATTTTGAGTGAGCAACATGTTGGTTCTTATGTAGGTCAGCCCCTTTTGCTGCTCATATTGGCTCGATAAAATTCGGTAACGAGTTTCGATAGCCGATCACACAAAATTAACTTCTGGTTTCTGAAACGGAAAACGAAAAAACACACTGATTTATTTAAATTGCATTTTTTTTTACTGATATATTTACATCTTGCGTCGTATTCTTTTGTAATTATTATTTTCTTTTTTTACTTAGAAATGTTTTTTTCAGTCAAGCGGACAGTTTATTTGTTTTTATAAATTGTTGCATTTCACACGGACATGCAATCTTCAATATCTACATTGTAGCCAAAAGTTGTTTCTGACCAGGTTGACCAGACCATTCTTTAAATTTCATAGACCAAGACACGAAAGCCACAATAAACCACGTCGCCCCGCCCTTTATAATAATAATTTAATAAAACTGTTCGCGTGAAATTCAACAATTTGCGAAAACAAATAAACTGTCCGCTCGACTAAAAAAACAATAATTGCAAAAAAATAAATAAATAAAAAATAAAAAGCAATAATTTACGAAAAAATACAATGCAATAATTTATATATATTACATACATACAAATAAATCAGTGATATTTCGTTTTCTATCTTTCGGTTTCCGTTTCAGGAACCCGAGTTTTATTTTTTGTTTTGTTGTGGCTTTTAGGCTGTTTTCGTAAGTCGCTACCCTATTTTACTGGTAGCCAGCTATCTGATCTATATATGCATCACTAATTTCAATTAATCCCTGACTAGTTTTGTTTTTTTTTAGCTATGTACACCTATTTTAAAAAGAGACTCTGTCGGCCGGTCTGTCACGTTCAATAGCAAAATCATTGGTCTGTCACGCAGATGGAATGGACGCAATTTTAGAATATCTCTTCCCATTTTAGTGGATTTGTCATAATAATAAATAAATGAAATGTACATATTAATGTTTACTTTTTCACGAGTCAATAAATGCTTTCAGTTTTATACGAGTCCGAGTTCCGTAATATTACAGTGTATTTTAAAGTGATCCATCCTTTTATGTTTAAAGGAAAACGAACGTCCACAATCCTCAAGGACACAATAAAACCGTTGCTTGTCGTGATATGAACGGATATGGGCGTGAAGGTTTCTCTTTTCAGAGTAATATCGCTTGCAGTTCTCATAGGGGCACACACACATTTCTCGGACGTCTGAGTGCACCTTCATGTGTCTTTTTAGCCATTGGCCCTGTGCAAACGTCCTTTCACATACTGGACACTTCTGGGGTTCCTTATGAGCTGCCGTTTTATGTTTGACCAGCTGTGGCCATTTTTCGAATTTCTCTCCGCATTGCGGACAGGCGTAACCTTCGTGAACTTTCATGTGTCGCCGAAGTCGATTCATCCACTTAAAAGACATCCCGCAACCAGGATGCGGGCAACCGAACGGGGTTTGGCTAGAGAGGTCGAATTCAGGGTCCCGAGCTATCATCATCTTCTCGTCATCTTTTACTTCATCATTATTATTTTTGTATCTATCTGCTTTTACAACGTCCGTGTATGCTGCTAACAGGCTCTGGATTTTCTTTTTTTTGTTTTCGTGAGACACTTGGATATGCTTGCGGAGGTTAGTCTCATTAATAAAGGTTTTCTCGCAACCCTCCATCGTGCAAGTGACCGGTGGCAGCCCACCGCCGGGTGACAACTGGCAATATTTAGAATGTCGGTTCAAGTGGTCCTTTCGTTTGTAGGATTTGTCGCATCCTTCATTGGCGCAGGCGAAAGGCCTGTCGCTCGTGTGGATGCACATGTGTTGCTCCAGGTAGGCCCTCTTGGAGAACCAACCATTACAGCCCTCTTCAGAGCAAATATATACCTGCCCTATCTTATTTTCCTCGGCCTTCGCTGTCGGAGGGATAGTGGAACCCTCTTCTTTTACCGATTCGTACAGACTGAGTAACGGTCCTTTGTTTTCTGTTGTTTTATATATACGAACAATGGATAGATCATGGTTGTCGTCGTTGTTTAAAGTTCTTGTCATTTGAAGGGGCAGTTCGACGATTTCTTCCTCCTCTTCCTCGTCATCCATTTGATTCGGACTAAGAGATCGCTGTGTACAATCATCCATTTCCTCAGTCGTCAGATGATTACTTGTACGACTGTCACTATTGGAAATAGATCGTTTAATATAATCCTCAAGATCTTTCCGTTCAGGAATAATTATAATTGGTGATTCTTCGACATCGGACGAAGAATGACACTCGTCATCTTCCATTTTGTTTTTAAGTTTCAGTTCAATTATGAAATAAATAAATAAAAGAAGCTTCAAATAAATATAAAATGTTATAAAAATCGAGTTTAAAATGATGCATAGAATATTAGACAATAATGCCGGCTCGTGGTTAATTATATAAATTACTTGACAACTGTTACTGACCGACCGTACTTTATAAACAAACAAATGGAAATATACGCTAAGTACGGATTTAAACGACTAATCAAATATGTATATATACAGCTGAATATATATACTCGTAATGAGATGAACTGACATAGTAAGTATATGTAGAACAGTATAAAAAGATGAGTCTTTGGAAATAAAGATGTTATTATTTGCGTAAATAGAAATTCTACTTCCTACTACTACCTTTTTTGTTATATTTTAACTTGTGGCGCCCTCTACTGGACGTCAAAACATTCCATGTGACTTACCTCCCTTAGTACTGACCATTTTTGTCCAAAATTACATAATGAATTAAAATATTTCGATTAATAAAAGGAAGACGTGTCTGTGTATTTCTCATCCCTACGTAACTTACACATTTGTTTCATTTCCTATTAATCGATGATTTATTGAAATCGAATATGTAATAGCATAAAGTACCTACATAACTTTGAAACTCATATTAAAAAAACAAAACTATTAATCTTTTGTTTTTAAAAAGCTTATTTCCTATATATATTTATCACACAAAATACACGCTAAAATATACTCCCGTCATATGTTTGAGTCATGTTTGGAAAAAAACGAAAAATAAAAAAAGCTTCCATGTTCTAATTAGCCGTAATTTAAAATTAACTCATCAAGTGACCCATTTTCTATCAACGTTCTATCACTTTCAGCCTCTCTTACTCCCGCTCTTATTCACTTCGTCATTGCCCCCCACTCCTTCCTGTTATCCTTCTCCATTATTCTTTCACCCTCTCCCTCTCTCCTTTTACACTCTTTTTCTCTCCCTCTCTCCTTTTCAACTCTTTTTCTCTCCCTCTCTTATTTTCTCCATCTCTCTTTTTCTCCCCCCTCCTTTCTCTCCCTTTATCATTCCCCTCTCTTTTTCTTCTGTTTAAAATCTGATTTCTTTTATTTTAGCAAAATAATATTAATCGCCATCTTTGCTAATCGGACGATGTCATATTTTTAATGTGTGTGAAAGGTGATAACGTACATACGAACATGAAGTGTCTTCGCCTATTATTATAAATGGATGAACATATTTAATCAAAGCAATAGCATGTAGTAACTTGTAAAGTAAGTAGCAATACACCACGTTTATGATGAAGCTAATTTTGATGCAAATGGTTGTTTGAATGTAAATAAATATGAATTAATCGGTTCTCTTATACGACAGGGACGCGTGAAAAAGTTAATGTTTTCTTTTTTGTTTAGGAGCACACATGGATCCGGCAGCACTTTTCCACCCCGCCACACCCCTCCACCGTGACTCGGTCGCAATCATTTAAAAATAGAGAATAGACTTCATTATGAAAAATAAGCATATAATTGTCGTTTCATGTCCCCCAGAATACTTTTTTTTCCGGCTTATTTTTATTTTGTTACTTTTCGAAATAGATCTGCCACACCCCGTTGCCAGGCATTTGGCTCGCGTGACTCAATCGCAATCATTTAAAAATAGAGAATCGTCCTCATTATGAAAAATAAGCATATAATTGTCATTTTATTACCCCCCACCCCAATACATTTTTTTCCGGTTTATTTTTATTTTGTTACTTTTCAAAATAGATCCGTCACACCCCGTCGCCAGGCATTTGGCTCACGTGACTCAATCTTTATTTTTAAATGACTGCTAGTGAGTCACGTGAGCCAAATGCCTGGCGGCGGATCTATTTTGAAAAGTAACAAAATAAAAAGCTTCTTTCCTCGTGCTGTTAGACTTTGGAACTCCCTCAATGCTCCCTGGTTTCCTGACTGTACTGACATGCAGAAATTTAAAACTAATGTAAACAAACATCTCGCTGCACAGTTCCCAATTTAGGTTGCCCCCCCCCCCACTCCTAAATAAAACAAACTTACCATTTTTCTCAGTCTACAGTGGCCGCCTGCCTTGTTTGGGGTGAACTATGTTAAAAAAATAAATAAATAAACCGAAAAGAAAATATTGTATTTGGGAGGGGAGGGGGGCAATAAAACACCGAAAAGTACAATATATTTAAATCGATAGTAGACTTAGAAATGTGCAGAACATCCATCAACGTTAATTCTATTTCGAAAAGTAACAAAATGAAAATCAACCGAAAAAAAAATGTTATGGGGGGTGGGGGTTAAAATGACAATTAATGCTTATTTTTCATAATGAAGACTATTCTCTATTTTTAAATGACTGCGATTGAGTCACGTGAGCCAAATGTCCGGCGGCGGCCGGTGGAGGGGTGTGGCGAGATAGAAAAGTGCTGCCCCACATGGATCATATTCGACTATAATTCAAGCTCTAAATTTCTTTCTGTTCGGCAGTTTAAAGGCTTCACAATTACCATCGAAGGGTCACAATAGCATTAACAATAATAATAAAAATGGCTTACTCGTATTTGTTTATCGTTCCTTAGACTTGGAAATTAATTTTAAAGCCTTTAAACTGTCGATGAGAATGTCATTTCTGGCTTGAATGTAAGTTTAAAGGCAAAAGAGTCTAGTATTCAGGAAGACGTTACTTTTCACATGCGTCCCTGTTGTATGAAAAAACAGTTAAAAAACCCAACAATTTTGAGTGAGCAACATGTTGGTTCTTATGTAGGTCAGCCCCTTTTGCTGCTCATATTGGCTCAATAAAATTCGGTAACGAGTTTCAACAGCCGATCACACAAAATTAAACTCTGGTTTCTGAAACGGAAAACGAAAAAACACACACTGATTTATTTAAATTGCATTTTTTTACTGATATATTTACATTTTACGTCGTATTTTTCGTAATTATTATTTTCTACTTTGACTTAAAAATTATTTTTTCAGTCAAGCGGACAGTTTATTTGTTTTTATAAATTGTTGCATATGCAATATCCAATATCTACATTGTAGCCAAGTCTTTTCTGACTGTTGGAAGGTTGATCATTCTTTCAATTTCGTAGACCAAGACACGAAAGTACAACCCATGTAGACTCTCTAAAAACTGTTCGCATGAAATTCAACAATTTGCGAAAGCAAATAAACTCCCATTTACTAAGAAAACGCACTAGATAACAATAATTACAAAAGGCACTTGTGCAGTTTAGTAAACAGCGTCAGATAACCTACAAGAAGTAACACCCAATAGATTAAAACATTTTAATAAATTTATTTAATAAAATATAGTTTCTGAAAGAAAAACATGGCTTTTTTTTAAAGATTTTTATGTGAACGTGGCTTCCGGTTAAATTTATGGCGTCACGGTAAAAAAAAAGCCGTTTTTGTTAGACTTAATTGTGTATGCGATTTATAAGTACTGTGCGTTCGAATTATAGTTTAATAATAATACATTTGTTTAATTATTTTTTTTATTTTTATAGTTTAGTGTAGTAATAAACAAAGGGTATATGTTACGACGCTCAGCAGAGGCGCGAACGGGGTCTAAAAAAAGAACGAGAAATGGTTTAAAAACATAAATTTGCAACAAGTGAAGTTGACCTACGACGAGAATAGATATTTTTCTACTTACCTATGTAATTTGTTTTTATTTTTACCTATTATAAATGGGTTTTCATTAGATGTAAAAAAAAAAATTTCTTGTTTTTTTTCCCACCGTTTTCACAAAAATCAATATGGCCGCTCCTAGTGCATTTGTTAGTAACCCCCCCCCCCAAATCGGCCATGTTTTTTTCCCAAGTTGCGGTAACAAAACTATTGATTTCTAATAAATAGCATTTCAAACGGGTTTAAAATATAAACAAATAGCACATGCAAGTTTGAAACTAACTTTTACAGCTTACAGATACTTTTATTTGTTGTATATTTATTTTTTTAGCGTTTTTACTCTGCTGAGTCTCGTAAAAGATGCCCAAAATGACATTTTAAGAAATTCATTTTGACAAACAAATTATCAACCAAAATTCTTTTTTTTCTTCTTAATAACGTTATTTTTTATTACAATTCATAACATTTTCTAATCTCATATAAAATGTTCCAAAAAAAATTGTTTTTCGTTCGCCGTTCTTCGGTTGATAATTTGTTTGTTAAAATTAATTCAATATTATTATTAAACTATAATTCGAAGGAACAATACTAATAAAAAAAATTGCATAAACAGAACTAATTTATGAAAATCGCATGAACAAAACCTTTTTTTTTGTACATTTGTTGTCATCCGTAGCGGACGTGACGTCATAAATTTAACCGGAAGCTACGTTCACATAAAAATCTAAAAAAAATCCAAAAACGTTCTGATGAAATAAAATTTATTTTCAATAAAGTAACATTTTAGACAAAACATTGTCATAAAATATAGTTTCTGAAATTGACAGTGATTTTTTTTTAATAATTTAAAATGATATAAAACGAACATAATAATAATGAAACTATATTTTATGACAATGTTTTGGTCAAAATGTTAATTTATTGAAAATAAACTTAATTTTATTACAATGTTTTTATTTCAGAAACTATATTTCATGGCTTAAGCACCACAATCGTTCCGCCGAACTTCGTGCGGGTTCCAAACCAAACCGGTGTAGTCCGGAAAATGCCATCTGTATATTTTTGATTTACAAATAAGAAAACCATAATGATTTCTGTAAATCGAAATTTAGAATTTAACTTTTTAAAACTGGAATGTTAATTTTTTATTTACATACATATTTTAGAACGAAAATAGTGAAACTTTAAATGTTTCTTTAAAAAAAATCATACTAATATTGACGATATAAACTTTTTTTTCTTAGAAATGGAATAACTTCCAGAATTAAACTTTTAATCTAATCATAGCTAGCATATTAATTCTGCTAATCTAATCAACAGATATGAATGAAATCGTTGACGACGTGATTTTAGCGGTTGGCCTATGTTTTATTAATATAACCTCGAAATAATTAATAGTCGAAACAACTGATTATTTGAATACCGTAAAATGGTTGGCACGACACGTCTCCTTCCATGGCGTATATACCTACAAGCAAGAAAAAAGAGCATTGACGGCTACTTATGGGTTTGCCCAAAATGTAAGAAAACGAAAAGTTTACGGCTGGGCTCTTAAAAATTTTTTTTTTATAGGGTGCCTATTTAGCGACAACCAAAAACATACGGATGGCATTTTCTGTATTACACCGGTCTGGTTTGGAATTCATGTAAGAACGGAAGTTTGTCGGCACAGTTGTGATGCTTCTAAGCCGTTTTCAGTTTCAGGAACACGAGTTTCATTTTGTGTGGTAGCTTTTAGGGTGTTCTCGTAAGTCGCTACACGATTTTAAAGAGCCAAAACTGGTAGCCAGCCATCTATATATATATGTATCACTAATTTCAATTTACCGATGACTAGTTTTAAGAAGTGTTTTTTTTTTAGGTACGTCATCACATTTCTATAAGAGACTCTGTCGGTTGGTCTGTCACGTTCAATAGCAAAATCATTGGTCTGTCACGCAGATGGAATGGACGCAATTTTAGAATATCTCTTCCCATTTTAGTGGATTAATAAATAAATGAAATGTACATATTAATGTTTACTTTTTCACGAGTCAATTTTTCAGTTTTATACGAGTTCCGTAATATTACAGTGTATTTTAAAGTGATCTAACATTTTATGTTTAAAGGCAAACGAACGTCCACAATCCTCAAAGACACAATAAAACCGTTGCTTGTCGTGATAGGAACGGATATGGGCGTGAAGGTTTCTCTTTTCAGAGTAACATCGCTTGCAGTTCTCATAGGGGCACAAATACATTTCCCGGACGTCCGAGTGCACCTTCATGTGTCTTTTGAGCCTTTGTTCCTGTAAAAACGTCCTTTCACATACTGGACACTTCTGAGGTTCTCTGTGAGCTGCCGTTTTATGTTTGACCAGCTGTGGCCATTTTTCGAATTTCTCCCCACATTGCGGACAGACGTAACCTTCGTGAACTTTCATGTGTCGCCGAAGTCGATTCATCCACTTAAAAGACATCTCACAACCAGGATGCGGACACCCGAATGGAGTTTGGCTAGAGAGGTCGAATTCAGAGTTCCGAGCTATCATCATCTCCTCGCTATCTTTTACTTCATCATTATTATTTTTGTATCTATCTGCCTTTACAACGTCCGAGTATGCTGCCAACAAGCTCTGGATTTTCTTTTTTTTGTTTTCGTGATACACTTGGATGTGCCTGCGGAGGTTAGTCTCGTTAATAAAGGTTTTCTCGCAACCCTCCATCGTGCAATTGACCGGTGGCAGCCCACCGCCGGGTGACAACTGGCAATATTTAGAATGTCGGTTCAAGTGGTCCTTTCGTTTGTAGGATTTGTCGCATCCTTCATTGGCGCAGGCGAAAGGCCTGTCGCTCGTGTGGATGCACATGTGTTGCTCCAGGTAGGCCCTCTTGGAGAACCAACCATTACAGCCCTCTTCAGAGCAAATATATACCTGGCCTATCTTATTTTCCTCGGCCTTCGCCGTCGGAGGGATAGCGAACCCCTCTTCTTTTACCGATTCGTACAAACTGAGTAACGGTCCTTTGTTTTCTGTTGTTTTATATATACGAACAATGGATTGATCATGATTGTCGTCGTTGTTTAAAGTTCTTGTCATTTGAAGGGGCAGTTCGACGATTTCTTCCTCATCCTCGTCATCCATTTGATTCGGACTAAGAGATCGCTGTGTACAATCATCCATTTCCTCAGTCGTCAGATGATTACTTGTACGACTGTCACTATTGGAAATAGATCGTTTAATATAATCCTCAAGATCTTTCCGTTCAGGAATAATTATAATTGGTGATTCTTCGACATCGGACGAAGAATGACACTCGTCATCTTCCATTTTGTTTTTAAGTTTCAGTTCAATTATGAAATAAATAAATAAAAGAAGTTTCAAATAAATATAAAAAGTTATAAAAATCGAGTTTAAAATGAAGCATAGAATATTAGACAATAATGCCGGCTCGTGGTTAATTATATAAATTACTTGACAACTGTCACTGACCGTCCGTACTTTATAAACAAACAAATGAAAATATATTTAAGTACGGATTTAAACGACTAATCAAATATGTATATATACAGCTGAATATATATACTCGTAATGAGATGAACTGACATAGTAAGTAGATGTAGAACAATATAAAAAGATGAGTCTTTTGAAATAAAGATGTTATTACTTGCGTACATAAAATTCTACTTCCTACTACTACCCTTTTTGTTACATTTTAACTTGTGGCGCCCTCTACTGGACGTCAAAACATTCCATGTGACTTACCTCCCTTAGTAGTGACCATTTTTGTCCAGAATTACATAATGAATTAAAATATTTCGATTAATAAAAGGAAGACGTGTCTGTGTATTTGTCATCCCTACGTAATTTACACATTTGGTTCATTTCCTATTAATCGATGATTTATTGAAATCGAATATGTAATAGCATAAAGTACCTACATAACTTTGAAACTCATATTAAAAAAAAAAACTATTAATCTTTTGTTTTTTAAAAGCTTCTTTCTTATATATATTTATCACACAAAATACACGCTAAAATATACCCCCGTTATATGATTGAATCATGTTTGGAAAAAACGAAAAAAAAAAAAGCTTCCATGTTCTAATTAGCCGTAATTTAAAATTAACTCATCAAGTGACCCATTTTCTATCAACGTTCTATCACTTTCAGCCTCTCTTACTCCCGCTCTTATTCACTACGTCATTGTCCCCCCTTTCTTTTTCTTCTTCTACCTCTTTCCTTTCCCCTCCCCATCTCTTCTTTTCAACTCTCTTTTTCTCCCCCTGTCTCCTTTTCAACTCTCTTTTTCTCTCCCTCTCTCCTTTTCAACTCTCTTTTTCTCTCCCTCTCTCCTTTTCAACTCTCTTTTTCTCCCCCTCTCTCCTTTTCAACTCTCTTTTTCTCTCCCTCTCTCCTTTTCAAATCTCTTTTTCTCTCCCTCTCCCCTTTTTAACTTTCTTTTTCTCCTCTCTCTCATTTTCAACTCTTTTTCTCCCACTCTCTCCTTTTCAACTCTTTTTCTCCCCCTCTCTCCTTTTTAACTCCTTTTCTCCCCCTCTCTCCTTTCAACCCCTTTTTTGTCTCACTCTCTCCTTTTCAACTTCCTTTTCTCTTCCTCTCTCCTTTTCTCTCCCTTCCCAAAACTCTCCCTCTCTCTCACTTCCCCCATTTCTCTCATTTCCTCCATCTCTCTCTTTTTTCCCCAACCCTCTTTTCCCCCATCTCTTTCACTCTCTCATTTTTTCTCTTTCCCCTCCTTTCTCTCCCTTTATCATCACCCCTCTTTTTTTCTTCTGTTTAAAATCTGATTTCTTTTATTTTAGCAAAATAATATTAATCGCCATCTTTGCTAATCGGACGATGTCATATTTTTAATGTGTGTGAAAGGTGATAACGTACATACGAACATGAAGTGTCTTCGCCTATTATTATAAATGGATGAATATATTTAATCAAAGCAATAGCATGTAGTCACTTGTAAAGTAAGTAGCAATACACCACGTTTATGATGAAGCTAATTTTGATGCGCATGATGTAAATTGTTGTTTAACTGTAAATAAATATGAATTAATCGGTTCTTTTATACGACAGGGACGCGTGAAAAGGTTAATGTTTTCTTTTTTGATTAGGAGCACACATGGATCCGGCAGCACTTTTCCACCCCGCCACACCCATCCACCGGTCATTTGGCTCACGTGACTCAATCGCAATCATTTAAAAATAGAGAATCGTCTTAATTATGAAAAATAAGCATATAATTGTCATTTTATTACCCCCCAGAATACATTTTTTTCGGTTTATTTTTATTTTGTTACTTTTCGAAATAGATCTGCCACACCCCTCCACCGGTCATTTGGCTCACGTGACTCAATCGCAATCATTTAAAAATAGAGAATCGTCTTCATTATGAAAAATAAGCATATAATTGTCATTTTATTACCCCCCCCCCAATACATTTTTTTTCCGGTTTATTTATTTTTTGTTACTTTTCGAAATAGAAATAACGTTGATGGATTTTCTGCACATTCCTAAGTATGGTTTCGATTTAAATATATTGTACTTTTCGGTGTTTTAATTGCCCCCCCCCCCTCCCTCCCGAATACAATATTTGGATCAAGACTAGAATAAGGACCCCAGATCATTAACACAAGACGCGGGACATGTTTTGGAAATCTAAAGTTTAGAAACTGATTTTTGAAGTCTAACTCCGCCCTCGTAGGGAGGCAAAACGAAAGATTACAAGTCAGCCGATGTTTTAAAAAGCGTATATATTTCGTTTATTTATTAAAATAACTTGTGTAATCTTCCGTTTTGCCTCCTCGGGCTAGGAGCAAAGTGTAGTATGGAAAATCCTTCTAAACTGAGGTAAGAAATGCCCCTTTTTGGGAAGCTTGATTTTTCCCTACAAAACGAAAGATTACTTAAGTACGATGATAAATATTTCATAGCCCCCCCCCCCCCCACATTTCTGCCCTCGTGGGGAGGCAAGTAAATAGTGACACAAAAACATGTTTTAAAAGAAAACATGTTAATATTTTATTTGTTTGATTTATGGACTCTCTGCCTTAAAATAACTATTAACATGTTAAAAGAAAAAAAAAATTCCGAAATATACTGCATTTATTAAAATAAATAAAAGATTTATTTACAAGTGTTTTGTAAATAGAGACCACGTGTATTGCGAGGTCAACCGGTGATTTCCAAAACATGTTCCGCATCTTGTGTTAATGATCTGGGGTCCTTATTCTAGTCTTGGTCCCAATATTTTTCTTTTCGGTTTATTTTTATTTTGTTACTTTTCAAAATAGATCCGTGACACCCCGCCGCCAGGCATTTGGCTCACGTGACTCAATCTTTATTTTTAAATGACTGCTAGTGAGTCACGTGAGCACAATGCCTGGCGGCGGATCTATTTTGAAAAGTAACAAAATAAAAAGCTTCTTTCCTCGTGCTGCTAGACTCTGGAACTCCCTCCCTGCTCCCTGTTTTCCTGACGATACTGACATGCAGAAATTTAAAACTAATGTAAACAGACATCTCGCTGCACACCTCCCAATTTAGGTTGCCCCCCTCCCCCCAACAAACAACTTACCCTTTTTCTCAGTCTACAGTGGCCACCTGCCTTGTTTGGGGTGAACTATGTTAACAAAAATAAATAAATAAACCGAAAAGAAAAATATTGTATTAGGGAGGTGGGGGCAATAAAACACCGAAAAGTACAATATATTTAAATCGATAGTAGACTTAGGAATGTGTAGAACATCCATCAACGTTAATTCTATTTCGAAAAGTAACAAAATGAAAATAAACCGAAAAAAAAAATGCTATCCGGAGGGGGGTGTTAAAATGACAATTAATGCTTATTTTTCATAATGAAAACTATTCTCTATTTTTAAATGACTGCGATTGAGTTACGTGAGCCAAATGTCCCGCGGCGGCCGGTAGAGGGTGTGGCGGTGTAGAAAAGTGCTACTCCACATGGATCATATTCAACTATAATTCAAGCTCTAAATTTCTTTCTGTTCGGCAGTTTAAAGGCTTCACAATTATCTTCGAAGGGTCACAATAGCATTAACAATAATAAAAAAAATAGCTTACTCGTATTTGTTTATAGTTCCTTAGACTTGGAAATTAACTTTAAAGCCTTTAAGCTGTCGATGAGAATGTCATTTCTGTAGTGTTATGGTTCAAATTAAGACATTACTTTTCTCATGCGCCCCTGTTGTATCAAAGAACATAGTTAAAAAAACAAAAAACAATTTTGAGTGAGCAACATGTTGGTTCTTATGTAGGTCAGCCCCTTTTGCTGCTCATATTGGCTCGATAAAATTCGGTAACGAGTTTCGATAGCCGATCACACAAAATTAACTTCTGGTTTCTGAAACGGAAAACGAAAAAAACACTGATTTATTTAAATTGCATTTTGTTACTGATATATTTACATCTTGCGTCGTATTTTTTGTAATTATTATTTTCTTTTTTTACTTAGAAATTTTTTTTTCAGTCAAGCGGACAGTTTATTTGTTTTTATAAATTGTTGCATTTCACACGGACATGCAATCTCCAATATCTACATTGTAGCCAAAAGTTGTTTCTGACTGTTGGAAGGTTGATCAATGATCATTCTTTCAAATTCGTAGACCAAGACACGAAAGCTACAACCCATGTCGACTCTGTGAAAAACTGTTCGCATGAAATGCAACAATTTGCGAAAGCAAATAAACTCCCATTGACTAAGAAAACGCACTAGAAAACAATAATTACAAAAGGCACTTGAGCAGTTTAGTAAACAGCGTCAGATAACACACAAGAAATAACGACCAATAGATTAAAACATTTTAATAAATTCATTTATTTAATAAAATATAGTTTCTGAAAGAAAAACATTCTAATAAAATAAAATTTATTTTCAATAAAGTAACATTTTAGCAAAAACATTGTCATAAAATATAGTTTCTGAAATTGACAGTGATTTTTTTTTAATAATTTAAAATGATATAAAACGAACATAATAATAATGAAACTATATTTTATGACAATGTTTTGGTCAAAATGTTACTTTATTGAAAATAAACTTGGGTGCTATTTTACTTATAGGGCGATCAAGTTAATTGTGTTCATGTAAAAGCATTATTTTGTACTTACTCAGTCATATTTTATCTCTCACGCCCCGAAAAAGAATTTTAAAATATCAAGCAGAACTTTAATTAGAACGATTTTTCCATTTCCATATGGGTTATATGAAATGGCGAGTCTGCGATTTTCGGAGTGGCCGGTTAGCTAACTAAGGGCAGATAAGTGTCCCCTTGTCTATTCTACCGACCGCTCACAGCCCAAAATGTCGGCTCGGGCACAAATACAGGTTGAACATCGAAATGGAAAAATCGTTCTAATTAAAGTTCTGCTTGATATTTTAAAATTCTTTTTCGGGGCGTGAGAGATAAAATATGACTGAGTAAGTACAAAATAATGCTTTTACATGAACACAATTAACTTGATCGCCCTATAAGTAAAATAGCACCTAAACTTGATTTTATTACAATGTTTTTATTTCAGAAACTATATTTTATGGCTTAAACATCACAAACGTGCCGCCCAACTTCAGTTCTAACATGAGTTTCAAACCAAACCGGTGTAGTCCGGAAAATGCCATCTGTATATTTTTGATTTACAAATAAGAAAACCATAATGATTTCTGTAAATCGAAATTTAGAATTTAACTTTTTTTAACTGGAATGTTATTTTTTATTTTATTTACATACATATTTTAGAACGAAAATAGTGAAACTTTAAATGTTAAAAAAAAAAAAAATTTCTAATATTGAAAATATAAACTTTTTTCTTAGAAATTCCAGAATTAAACTTTTAATCTAATCATAGCTGGCATTAATTCTGCTAATCTAATCAACAGATATGAATGAAATCGTTGACGACGTGATTTCAGCGGCTGCCTATGTTTTATTAACATAACCTTGAAAGAATTAATAGTGGAAACAACTGATAATTTGAATACCATAAAATGGTTGGCACGACACGTACTAATTAGCAATATGTTAATATGCTAGAAATGTCTCCTTCCATGGCGTATGTACCTACAAGCAAGAAAAAAGAGCATTGACGGCTACTTATGGGTTTGCCCAAAATGTAAGAAAACGAAAAGTTTACGAGTGGGCTCTTAAAAATTTTTTTTTTAGGGTGCCTATTTAGCGACGACCAAAAACATACAGATGGCATTCTCCGGATTACACCCAGTGTTGCCAATTTAGCGGGTTTCCCGCTAGACCTGGCGATTTTGATTTGAATCTGGCTAGTAAAATTTGGATCTAGCGGCTAGCGATTTCTTTCTTTAAAATCTGGCGATTTCGTTTGCCACATACACACACGCAATTTTCTTTTTGGCTAAGATCAAAGTGTAGTATCTGTTCCGATGGATACTGCACCCCATAGACTGGTATTGTCTTGGCCTTCGGGGCTTGATTTATGCCGGTCTATGGGTCTGTCCTCTGCAGTTCTAGGAGGTCCACCCTCCCAGGCTTCGCCCTTCCCTCTTTGGGGGAGGAGTAAGTTTATTGCTTACTGCCTGAGGCGCCCCTACCGGGGAATGCCGACGGGGCTGCCCAGGCAATTTTTAAACCCCACTTTTCCGACCCGACCTTGGGTCACATCTTACTTGTGGGAGTAAGATAAAAACTGGCCTTGTGCCTAACCCCTGGAGAGGAGTAAATCAATACACACACGCAATTTCAGATTTCAGTAAAACTATTTTCCGTCGTATTCATTTTCTCTTTAGTCATCATGAGATTATTTCTCAAGCTACCTTCCATACATGATATATGCAAATCTGCAGTAGTTTTACATGTTAGTAAAAATGTTCTAAAAATAAAATTGTGATCGCGACCGGACGAAAGGCCACCAAAATAATTCAAACACGGACGTAAAAATAAATTAATTAAAAAAACAATTCTAGGGCATTTATAACGAGAGCAAACAGAACGAAAAATGGGTAAAAAAAACAAAACAAAAACAACAAATAAATGTGCCACAAATAAATGTTACCAAAGGCAAGATAAGTTACTATTCTACCTACCTGGATAAGTTTATTAGTGTTTTAACTTATTTTAAACCATATTTTTGTTAAAAGTTAACATGGTGGCGACTATTCTGTTCATACTAAAAAATAAAATGGCGTCGATAAGATGTCGACGATGATAACTCGGATAATCGCTAAAAATCGAAAATTAAACAAAATACTGGTAGAAACAATGTCACCAATCGTGCGAAAATGTGTTGTTCTTCCAGCATTTTGTTTAATTTTCGATTTTTAACATTACAAAAGGTTTGATAAGAGAGATAGGAGGCAATGAACTTTGCATCCCCATAATTTACCAATAAAAATATTCGACTTACACTCTGAGAACCAATGTTAACTAAATTCTTTTACCTACTAAGTTAGAATGGCCCGGAAATGGGGGGTCATTTTATGTTACAAGTATATGCAAAACTGATGCATTCTGAAATAATTGTTGTTGTCTTCTTTCCGCGAAAGATAAGTAATGCAATACAGCGGTTTATTTAATATAAATAAATAACACAACAAAAAAACTAACTTTAATATTCAATAAATTGACTATTAACAGACCCGTTACACCCACGTCGCACGCACTTTTTTCGACTTTTGTTAAATTTATTATTTATTTATTTTTCGTATTACCACAAGTAATTCAACCATTAACAAAATATTAAAATGGCCAACTTTTGTCTTTTTTTCAGCGGTGACAGAGCAAATTAATCCACTTATTAATTTGTTGCCCGATTTTTGCGGATTTCTTTTTTTTTTTTTCTAAATAATAATTTATTTTCAGATTTTTGTGGATTAAAAAAAACATTTTGCAAATATTAATTTGTTTTCTCATTTTTGTGAATATTTTTTATAGCTTTTATTTTGACAATATTAATTATTTTTCCGATTTTTGCGGATTATTTTGCAAATATTAATTTCATTTTTGTGGACAATTTCTTCGGCAATATTCTATATTTAGATACGTCATTATTGTGATGTTAAATTTGTAATATATTTCAATTTTAATGTTTGATTTTATGATTTGTTTCTTACAAAATAACATATACACTCCATTAAACCTCCCACTAACCCTAGATCCAGGTGGCAACAAATTAATATTTATGAAAACAAATTAACTTTTATTTGCAAAATAAACCGCAAAAGTCAGACAACAAATTAATATTTGCAAAATAATTTTTTGAAGTAATAGACAAAAACAGACAAATTAATATTTGTACAGTGGATATATTTTCGCTGTGATAGCTTTGAAAAACAGACAAAAGTAGTCGATAAAATTTGGCAGTCATTTTTATAGGTATATATATATATATATATTAGAGTACGAAGTTAAAATCTAGTGGTTTTTTTTTAAAGCGATTTTATTGTTTTCGATCTAGCGGATTTTGACAATCTCAGAGTTGCCAATAATGACGAAAAGTTAAAAATCTAGCGATTTTCTGGCGATTTTGCTTTCTCAATCTAGCGGGTTTTGAAAATCTCAGTTGGCAACACTGATTACACCGGTCTGGGTTGGAATTCATGTAAGAACGGGAGTTAGGAGCACGGTTGTTATGTTTCTAAGCCGTTTTCTGTTTCAGAAACACGAGTTTCATTTTGTGTGATCGCTTTTAGGCTGTTTTCGTAAGTCGCTACCAGATTTTAAAGAGCCAATACTGGTAGCCAGCTATATATATATATATATATATATATATATATATATATATCACTAATTTCAATTTACCGATGACTAGTTTTAAGTTTTTTTTTTTTCGAATAGGCTATTTTGCCGGTTCATGTTGATTTAACCTAACTGTTACAGTTACAGTGAAGATTTCACGAGTCAACTTAACTGTCGGTTTATTTTTTATTTCAACATTTTTCCAATAAAAAAATAATAATTAAAACTTCTGACTATTTTAAAAAATTAAATAATTTATACGGCGATTTTCGCCACGATATATGAAAAAAAAAGTTTTATTTCACCATAGACTAAGTAACTACGATGAATTTCTATGCCCATTTAAATGCATTTACGTATTGTTTTTATTGTAAAATAAAATATAAATTATGTTTTTAAGTACAAATATTCGCTTTGAACCCCGTTTATGGCTACTTCTTTTAATATAATTCTCTACCGGATTACCTCACAATGTTTGTAAAACAATTCAACTTTGCTCTAAAATTCGTCGTTACATGTAGCAGTTGAAATTATTGACAATTACTACTGTTGTTATTTTATCGCAAGAAAAACGATCAATTCAATGGTTAATTTAGTGAAATGGTGAGAAATAATCCTAACATTTATCTTAAAAGATAGTGAAAAATCAGTTTTAAAATTGCTGTTTAGACTGTTTATAAAACTGAAATTAAAAAAAAATTATATCTGATTTAATTTCTTTAGGGACTTATCTTTAATTATTTTAATAATCAGATTTCTTAACAAGAGTTATTTATTTTTTATATCAATGAATGAAAACTTTTTTTTTCTTAAATAACTAAAACATTTTTTATCCGACGCAAATTACTTCTAAATCCGACTAAAGAATCTAATTGTCTGTAATATTTTCGTTCATTTAATTAATTTTTACTTTTAATGTTTTTTGTATTAAAAGCAGATATTTCTTTTATATTCAAAAATTAAAATAACCGACAGAATAACAACTGATGATGACGATGAAAATAAATTGTTATTAAATATTTGTCCTTATTTATTTCATTATTTTATTACATAAGCCGGCAGAATAACGAACCATCGTTATTTTGTCGGTCCCGGCAGAATAACGAGGGGGTCGTTATTTTGCCGAGAACGGCAAAATAGCCTCTTCCCTTTTTTTTTAGGTACGTCAACACATTTCTATAAGCGACTGTCGGTTGGTCGGTCTGCCACGTTCAATATCAAAATCATTGGTCTGTCACGCAGATGGAATGGACGCAATTTTAGAATATCTCTTCCCATTTTAGTGGATTTGTCATAATAATAAATAAATGAAATGTAGATATTAATGTTCACTTTTTCACAAGTCAATTTTTCAGTTTTATACGAGTTCGAGTTCCGTAATATTACAGTGTATTTTTAAGTGATCTAACATTTTATGTTTAAAGGCAAACGAACGTCCACAATCCTCAAAGATACAATAAAACCGTTGCTTGTCGTGATAGGAACGTATATGGGCGTGAAGGTTTCTCTTTTCAGAGTAACATCGCTTGCAGTTCTCATAGGGGCATAAATACATTTCTCGGACGTCTGAGTGCACCTTCATGTGTCTTTTTAGCCATTGGCCCTGTGCAAACGTCCTTTCACATACTGGACACTTCTGGGGTTCCTTATGAGCTGCCGTTTTATGTTTGACCAGCTGTGGCCATTTTTCGAATTTCTCCCCGCATTGCGGACAGGCGTAACCTTCGTGAACTTTCATGTGTCGCCGAAGTCGATTCATCCACTTAAAAGACATCTCACAACCAGGATGCGGACACCCGAATGGAGTTTGGCTAGAGAGGTCGAATTCAGGGTTCCGAGCTATCATCATCTCCTCGCTATCTTTTACTTCATCATTATTATTTTTGTATCTATCTGCTTTTACAACGTCCGAGTATGCTGCCAACAGGCTCTGGATTTTCTTTTTTTTGTTTTCGTGATACACTTGGATGTGCCTGCGGAGGTTAGTCTCATTAATAAAGGTTTTCTCGCAACCCTCCATCGTGCAATTGACCGGTGGCAGCCCACCGCCGGGTGACAACTGGCAATATTTAGAATGTCGGTTCAAGTGGTCCTTTCGTTTGTAGGATTTGTCGCATCCTTCATTGGCGCAGGCGAAAGGCCTGTCGCTCGTGTGGATGCACATGTGTTGCTCCAGGTAGGCCCTCTTGGAGAACCAACCATTACAGCCCTCTTCAGAGCAAATATATACCTGGCCTATCTTATTTTCCTCGGCCTTCGCAGTCGGAGGGATAGCGAACCCCTCTTCTTTTACCGATTCGTACAAACTGAGTAACGGTCCTTTGTTTTCTGTTGTTTTATATATACGAACAATGGATAGATCATGACTGTCGTCGTTGTTTAAAGTTCTTGTCATTTGAAGGGGCAGTTCGACGATTTCTTCCTCTTCTTCCTCATCCTCGTCATCCATTTGATACGGACTAAGAGATCGCTGTGTACAATCATCCATTTCCCCAGTCGTCAGATGATTACTTGTACGACTGTCACTATTGGAAATAGATCGTTTAATATAATCCTCAAGATCTTTCCGTTCAGGAATAATTATAATTGGTGATTCTTCGACATCGGACGAAGAATTACACTCGTCATCTTCCATTTTGTTTTTAAGTTTCAGTTCAATTATGAAATAAATAAAAAAAGAAGCTTCAAATAAATATAAAATGATATAAAAATCGAGTTTAAAATGAAGCATAGAATATTAGACAATAATGCCGGCTCGTGGTTAATTATATAAATTACTTGACAACTGTCACTGACCGACCGTACTTTATAAACAAACAAATGGAAATATACGCTAAGTACGGATTTAAACGACTAATCAAATATGTATATATACAGCTGAATATATATACTCGTAATGAGATGAACTGACATAGTAAGTAGATGTAGAACAATATAAAAAGATGAGTCTTTTGAAATAAAGATGTTATTATTTGAGTAAATACAATTTCTACTTCCTACTACTACCTTTTTTGTTATATTTTAACTTGTGGCGCCCTCTACTGGACGTCAAAACATTCCATGTGACTTACCTCCCTTAGTAGTGACCATTTTTGTCCAGAATTGCATAACGAATTAAAATATTTCGATTAATAAAAAGAAGACGTGTCTGTGTATTTCTCATCCCTACGTAACTTACACATTTGTTTCATTTCCTATTAATCGATGATTTATTGAAATCGAATATGTAATAGCATAAAGTACCTACATAACTTTGAAACTCATATTAAAAAACAAAACTATTAAAAGATTGTTCTCTAAAAGCTTAAAATACACGCTAAAATATATGATTGAGTTATGTTTGGAAACAACAAAACGAACAAACTTAATTGTTCTCATTTGATGTAATTCAATAGTAACTCATCAAGTGACCCATTTCTTACTAACGTTCTGTGACTTTGACCCTCTTTTACTCCCGCTCTTATTCACTACGTCGTCTCCCCTTCCTTTTCTCCCTCCTTCTCTTAAGCTCAGTCTATTTTTCCGCTCCCTTTAATTTTTTACTCCCCCTCTCTCCTTTTTAACTATCTTTTTATCTCCCCCTACTCTTTATTCCCCCCCTACTCTTTATTCCCCCTACTCTTTATTCCCCCACCCCTACTCTTTATCCCCCCCCCTACCCGTAATCCCCCTACACTTTATCCCCCCACCCTTTATCCTCCCTACACTTTTGCTCCCTCTCTTTTTCGCTCCCTACTCTTTTGCTCCCTCTCTCTTTTGCTCCCTCTCTCTTTTGCTCCCTCTCTCTTTCGCTCCCTCTCTCTTTCGCTTCCTCTCTCTTCTGCCCCCTCTCTCTTCTGCCCCCTCTCTCTTCTGCCCCCTCTCTCTTCTGCCCCCCTCGCTCTTCTACTCCCCCTCTCTCTTCTACTCCCCCGCTCTCTTCTACTCCCCCTCTCGCTCCTTCTCTTTCTCTTTTGCTCCATCTCTTTCACTTTCGCTCCATCTCTTTCTCTTTTGCTCCATCTCTTTCTTTCTTTCGCTCTCTCTCTCTTTCTTTCGCTCTCTCTCTCTCTCTCTTTCTTTCACTCTCTCTCTCTCTCTTTCTTTCGCTCGCTCTCTCTTTCTCACTTTCTTTCGCTCGCTCTCTCTTTCTCACTTTCTTTCGCTCGCTCTCTCTTTCTCACTTTCTTTCGCTCGCTCTTTCTTTCTCACTTTCTTTCGCTCGCTCTCTCTTTCTCACTTTCTTTCGCTCGCTCTCTCTTTCTCTCTTTCTTTCGCTCTCTCTTTCTCTCTCTTTCTTTCGCTCTCTCTCTCTCTTTCTTTCGCTCTCTCTTTCTGTCGCTCTCTCTCTCTCTTTCTTTCGCTCTCTCTCTCTCTCTTTCTTTCGCTCTCTCTCTCTCTCTTTCTTTCGCTCTCTCTCTCTCTTTCTTTCGCTCTCTCTCTCTTTCTTTCGCGCTCTCTCTCTCTCTCTCTTTCGCTCTCTCTCTCTTTCGCTCTCTCTATTTTTCGCTCTCTCTCTCTCTTTCTTTCGCTCTCTCTCTCTTTCTTTCGCTCTCTCTCTCTTTCTTTCGCGCTCTCTCTCTCTCTCTCTTTCGCTCTCTCTCTCTTTCGCTCTCTCTATTTTTCGCTCTCTCTCTCTTTCGCTCTCTCTCTCTCGCTTGCTCTCTCTCGCTCGCTCGCTCGCTCTCTCTCTCTCTCTCTTTCGCTCTCTCTCTCTCTCTCTCTTTCGCTCTCTCTCTCTCTCTCTTTCGCTCTCTCTCTCTGTCTTTCGATCTCTCTCTCTCTCTTTCTTTCGATCTCTCTCTCTCTCTTTCTTTCGCTCTCTCTCTCTCTCTTTCTTTCGCTCTCTCTCTCTTTCTTTCGCGCTCTCTCTCTCTCTCTCTTTCGCTCTCTCTATTTTTTGCTCTCTCTCTCTTTCGCTCTCTCTCTCTCGCTTGCTCTCTCTCTCTCGCTCGCTCGCTCTCTCTCTCTCTCTCTTTCGCTCTCTCTCTCTCTCTCTTTTGATCTCTCTCTCTCTCTTTCGATCTCTCTCTCTCTTTCGATCTCTCTCTCTCTCTTTCGATCTCTCTCTCTCTCTTTCGATCTCTCTCTCTCTCGATCTCTCTTTCTCTCTCTCTCTCGATCTCTCTCTCTTTCGATCTCTCTCTCTCTCTTTCGATCTCTCTCTCTCTCTCTTTCGATCTCTCTCTCTCTCTCTTTTGATCTCTCTCTCTATTTTGATCTTTCTCTCTTTTGATCACTCTCGATCTCTCTTTCGATCTCTCTCTCTCTTTCGATCTCTCTCTCTCTCTTTCGATCTCTCTCTCTCTCTTTCGATCTCTCTCTCTCTCTTTCGATCTCTCTCTCTCTTTCGATCTCTCTCTCTCTCTCTCTTTCGATCTCTCTCTCTTTTTTGATCTCGCTCTCTTTTTGATCTCTCTCTCTTTCGATCTATCTCTCTCTTTTTCGCTCTCTCTCTCTCTCTTGCTCTCTCTCTCTCTTTCTCTCTCTGTCTCTTTCGCACTCTTTGGTTCTCTCTTTCTCTTTTGCTCTCTCTCTTTTTCTCTCTCTTTCTCTCTCTTTTGCTCTATTTTATTTCTTTTGCTCTTCCTTTAATCTTGCTCTAACTCCTCTCCCTCTTTCTCTGACCACTCTCCCTCTTTCTCTAACTCCTCTCTCTCCTTCTCTAACTCCTCTCTCTCCTTCTCTAACTCCTCTCTCTCCTTCTCTAACTCCTCTCTCTCCTTCTCTAACTCCTCTCTCTCCTTCTCTACCTCCTCTCTCTCCTTCTCTACCTTCTCTCCCTCCTTCTCTACTTTCTCTCCCTCCTTCTCTACTTTCTCTCCCTCTTCTTTTTTTCTCTCCCTTTCTTTTTTTCTCTCTTTCTCCCTCTCTCTCTCTTTCTCCCTCTCTCTCACTCTCTCCCTCTCTCTCTCTCTTTTTCTCTCTTTCTCTCTCTCTCTTCCGCTCTATTTCTTCTCTTTCTCTATTTCTTCTCTCTTTCGCTCTCCTTCATTCTTTCTTCTCTCTTTCGCTTTCTTCTCTCTTTCGCTTTTTTTTCTGTTTCACTTTCTTTTCTCTCTCGCTCCCTCTCTGTTTCGCTCCCTCTCTGTTTCTCTCCCTCTCTCTCTCTGTATTTCTATCTCTCTCTCTCTCTGTATTTCTATCTCTCTCTCTCTCTCTCTGTATTTCTATCTCTCTCTCTCTCTCTCTGTATTTCTATCTCTCTCTCTCTCTCTGTATTTCTATCTCTCTATCTCTCTCGGTATTTCTATCTCTCTATCTCTCTCTGTATTTCTATCTCTATCTCTCTCTGTATTTCTATCTCTCTCTCTCTCTCTCTCTGTATTTCTATCTCTCTCTCTCTCTCTCTCTGTATTTCTATCTCTCTCTCTCTGTATTTCTATCTCTCTCTCTCTCTCTCTCTGTATTTCTATCTCTCTATCTCTCTCTGTATTTCTATCTCTCTCTCTCTCTGTATTTCTCTCTCTCTCTCTCTGTATTTCTCTCTGTCTCTGTATTTTTCTCTCTCTTTTGCTCTCCCTCTCTCTTTTGCTCTCCCTCTCTCTTTTGCTCTCCCTCTCTCTTTCACTCTCCCTCTCTCTTTCCATGCTTTCTTCCCCCTTCTCCCCCCCCCCCCCCTCAGCCGAAGGTAACAAGGAAAGAATAAAGATTGAAATAGTCCATTATAAACAAAAGGGAATAGCACCACAAGCAACAATTC
Source organism: Sepiola atlantica (assembly GCA_963556195.1). NCBI lineage: Eukaryota > Metazoa > Mollusca > Cephalopoda > Sepiida > Sepiolidae > Sepiola > Sepiola atlantica. The sequence continues at coordinate 48,500,427 of OY744522.1, forward strand.
TATATAACCTGGAGAACTAAAAACAATTATGCTGCAAAGAAGCAGTTTCACTTAGCTATCATATCATTGTAAAGTGGACATTAACTTTATGGGTGGTTTAACTGAAATCGCTAATTTCTACATTAAAGGTAGCAGAAACAACATTTTACATTGTAAATAATACATTTCAGGGTTAAATCCTAATTTAGTCCTCCGGATTATTGACAGTGAAATGGGCTTGGGTATTATTCCCAAACAACTTATTGTTGCTTAAAAACATGTTTTAGTAAAATAAATTTGATTAAAAAAAAAAAAAAGAAAAAAAAAGCAATTTATAGCAAGTTGAATTGTATGTGAGAAACATTAAAGTCAATGTTTACTTTTAGCAAACATGGTGCCGACTTAACATGTTGAAGTAACACTTATTAAAGGGTTTATGGGTGTGTCAGTATTGCAAACCTGTCCTGGGATGAGAACTTCAGCTATTTCTATTTTTATAATTTGTACTTCATTTATTTTCTATTTTTATTCTTTTAAATTTACTCCCCTTCTCAGCTATCGCCAATGCTGTCCAGAGTTGAGAAAGTGGAAAATCGAACCAACTTTCAATTTTTGGAACCTCACATTCCTTTGGAACTTATTTCAAAAGAGACTTCCCAAGATCGGAATATTCGGACCTGGATTGGAGTCAAGAACCAAGAAAATAATGCAGCGTATTCTTTGCGACCAAAATGATGGTTTTAAAACCACGGGCATCATTCCAGGAAGTTTTTCAGGTGAGTGTATGTCTATTACATATGTGAGTTAGAACTGATTTGATGTCGAGGCATGTTGTTGCAGACTATGCTGGGCACAGCAAAAGATAGAATATGATTGTAAATTCTTTTACCCATGATTCTTATTGGGGGATATGGACACTCCACGTGGTGAACCAAGCTGTCATCTTGGTTTTCCCTTCTGTTGCATAGCCCATCTCCTGCTTGGACCACGGCAGTACGCTCGTCATTTTTAAAACATCATAAATCATATTTTTTACATACCTTTAAATTTCTCCCTCGCCGCATAGAGGGTCGCCGTCTCGATGTCGTTTAACGGTTGAACTCCTTCCTCCTTCTTCTGCCGTGAACCACGCCACTGCAACAAAAGCTCCATGATCGGGTCAGAAGACAAACAATCTTTTTAATTTAACTTCAGTTTTTATTTCAAGCGTTAGTTATCAAATCAGCTGGGAGATATTCACTAACGTCGAGAGAGAGAGAGAGAGAGAGCGAGAGAGAGAGAGAGAGAGAGCAAATTACTGCTTTCGTAATTACTTAACTATAATTCCCCTATGTAAGTTGCTTGACTACATGGTAAAATCACGTCTGTTAGGTTCGCCTCTAAAACCCAGACTGCTAAAACTCACTTCTCACGAAGAACGAGTGACATCACGGATCCTTCTGTTTCCCACGCAAAGGCCCGTGACGTCACAGAGCCTCTCGCAGGTGCACATTGACCCTTGATCTGAGGTCTCGTCATGCGGTGACCTTGTCACGTCTGTGATTTCCGACTGTGAGAACAGGCCCTACTCTGCACTCGACTGCACGGTCCCCCCCCCCCCCCCACCGCACTAATTCGCGCAAGTCAAACCAACGATTTCCAACAGATACGCTCATTCCCATAGGGCCATTATCCAACACTTCTTTTAACCGGAATCTGGCTTGGTATGAAAGGATGAACATGAAACAACATTGAATATTCGCAATATTAATTTATTTAAGTTTGAAAACCACCATTTACATCTGAATTGGTTAGTTGCATTATGGCTTCCTAGGAACTTTACGAGAGAAAGTTGTTGTATATGTGTTTGCGAGAGTCAGTATGTGTGTTTATGTTTTAAAATGGCAACGTGGAATATAAGAACTGTTGGATATTGGCACTGAAAGACATTGGTGAAGGATTGCACTCATTGAGACTGAACTTAACCAATACAATATCGAAATTGTTGTACTTAGAGAAACTAGACTTAATCTTAACACCTTTCAGTGTGGCATCTGACTGTCACATTTGTCAGTCGCAACCAGCATGCATCCCATATTGAATTTCTATCCTTCTTCAATCGCTTTAAGAGATTGCATCGACTCAAAGTTAATTTCTTCTCCACACACACACACCAATCTGCTCTGTTTTACTCTTGTTATGATTTCCGTCACAATACAAATAGACGGGGTGTCAGGTTGTCTCAACTTTTGGTGATTGTACATTCTTTACATTTCATGGTGGCTATCGCCATATGAAGCCACTCGCAACTCCTCTACAAGTATATTGCAACTGAAAAAATGGTGCATCTTGTTAAGACTGTAGATACTTCTGGAACTGTATTTCAGTGTTTCTATTGCCAGGTTACTTGACCCTCATCCCCCAAAAAACAAACATCTAAGTCCAATACATCTGCGCTATCTTCCACTTGTTCCTGGTCATTACAGATCCAGCCAATTGGTCCAGTTTAGCTCTTACGTGCTGTGATAACACTTGTGAGTGAATGCCAAGCATATGCTGGGCTATCTTTTTCAACTGATCGTAAGTGCATTTTTAGGCGCTGGTCTTCTCCCACTCCAATCTCCACACTTGCCCTTGAGTGGAGGTAGGTAAATACATACTTATTTCTCTGTTATTCAATTGACTGAATAAAATTAAATTCTCTTGTTCATGTTTTTCAGGTGTTGGTTCTTTCTTTACAATGAGTGTTCATGACAAAGCCTTCAATCTGACAGTGATGTATTCAGGTACGAAAAAAGAACGCGAAAATGCGGCCAACCAGGGCATTCATAGGTTAAGCCGTCTTGAGCAGATGCAGCAGCTCAAAGAATTGTGCCGAACGCTGGATGGATTTGTCTTTGTGGTCGATGCTTCGGATCCAGGATCTTGTAAGTTTTTTCTCATGACAAAAATTAAGTAAATGAGTGATTTTTATATTCATCATTCTATTAACGTTGCTTTTAGAAGAATTCTCAAATTTTCTATCGTATGAAAGTAATGTTTTGTAACCAAAAAAATGAATACCAATGATAAAAAAAAATCCAGCAAAAATCAGAATTATTGAATGTTAATAAAACTTTAAGTATTTATTAATAAATGAATGTTAAGATAGAGTATTGTGATTTGTTCTAAATATTAATTAAATTATGAATAATTTTATTATTCGAAAAATACATATTTTTAAAATATTTATTTTAATACGTGACAAATGATTTGTAATAAAAATCTATGGAAACAGCCCAAAAGTATCGAAATCAAGCAATAACAGTAACGCATCCTCCCTTTTTTTTTTTCCTGAGTTATCAATTTAAAAAAAAAAAATTGAATTTAATAAAATCAGATCAGTGAATTTAAATACAAGGAGAGAACCTATGAAAATTAAATGTTGCTAAAATGTGGCGGATTATAAAAAAGGGTGAAATTCTAAAGATTAAAGGAAAAACTATAAAGCATAAAAGTAAAGAGCATAAAAAAAGGGGGAAACATAAAAAAATACTAAAAAAAATATTTAAAAAAAACATAAAAAATATAACTAAAAATAAATAAAGGGAATATTAAATGGAAAATTAAGTAATTTAATAAAAAAATGTAAGGAAAAAAAGCAACGTTTCTTTTTATCAAAATGGAAAATTTAAAAAGTAAAAATTAACATTTCATGAAAAGAAAATATAAAAATAAAAAAGACGATAAGTAAGAAATGTAAAATATTAAAGATAAACAATAAAGAGAAGATTTAGTTAACAAAATAAAAGGGAAATTTATTCATAGCAAAAAAATTAATCAAAAGAAAATGACTAAAAGAGGAACTTGAAATGTAAATTAAAATACGTAATTTCCTAAATTCCAAAAAGATGAATAAAATAGTAAATTTATTTTATGATTGAACTAATTTATCTAGTGATATTTTATTTTTATTGCTAATTGTACATTCAAAATCCATATTAAAGTGCTTAGTTTCCTTTTTAATAATTTAATGCAAAAATAATCAGAACCACGATACGATTTTCTAAACATTTTATAAAATTTTCAGTAGTTGTAACTTCTCAAAAACATTTAGGAAACTGGATATTCTCTTCTGGACTACGCATCCCAAAGACAAAACTGCCTCTGAACCAAAACCCACCTCTTTTTATACCTCCTTAGTCTCGGTTGAGAAATGGGGAATCTCACGCTTGAGTCAGCCGCCTTTTGTCCGATGATGCATATGCTGTGTCAGTTCATTATATAGCTTTGCTGACGTTCGTCTCGCAAATTTGCTATGTGCACAAGAACATGTACAAACGAAATATCTTGTGCATCCCAAAATACGGAGTGATATGTCAGGTACAGGTTCGAATCCTGTCTGAGTCATTTTTCTTTTTGTGGATCTTCTCATCTTTCAGCCCTGAAAGATAATTATTTTCCGTTTACATAATACAGCATTTCTCTATGCAAAACACAGTATTTGTTAAAAAAAGCAATGTTTACAATATTAAAACTATGCAGACGTACTTATTTATTTATTGTTTTTATTAACATTTTGCTGATTCTGAGCTACTACAGTATGAAATATCGATTATATATATATATATATATATATAGTGTGTAGATTTCAATTTTGTGTAGAGAATCTGAATAACAGAGCTCAATGTAATTTAAACAGAGCAAAATAGAATTATAAAAAGAAAAACTATACACACATTAAGGTTGTACACATAATAACTTATTTCGACCCCTTTAATTAGGTCTCCTCAGATGTATAGACAACCACGTTTTTTGACGTGGTTGTCTATACATCTGAGGAGACCTAATTAAAGGGGTCGAAATAAGTTATTATGTGTACAACCTTAATGTGTGTATAGTTTTTCTTTTTATAATTCTATATATATATATATATATATATAATCGGCTCCTGATAAACGCAGGTAGACATGAAGTAAAGAAAATTAAAATATTAGTATTCACTTTGAAGAGATGCACAAACTTTTTAGAGTTTACGTGTATATGATTACCATTAGCTTTGAAAAAGATTGTAATCTTCTGTTTGTATTAATCAGGGGATCAAGATGTGTTATATACACCCTCTTACTGATGGGTGTATGAAGTCCTTTATGTATACGAGTTAATCGCCTTCTCATTGTTGCTGCCACCACCATAATCATTGGGAGCCCAACTTGTTAAGGCACACATGCTGACCTCATTCGAGCAGCACGCAAAAAACATGTCTTCTCTCGTTCAAGTCTCACCAGCTAAGGAAGAGGAAGAGGGCTCTGGACGGAAATCACATGGTTTGCATAACTTCCATTTGAACCCCTAACTCCTTCATTAACATGACTGCTACTACCTAACACACCTTCCTTTCCATTTTTTAAAACATCTTCATAGAAGATATTTTCCACATCTCATTTTAACACCCATTCCTCTGCTCACTTTTTCTTCCATTTGTCACTTGTTTCATTCTATATCTATAAATCGGGCAAAAACAGAAACCCCCATTTACCATTTCCTATTTTTTTTTTTTTCGGTCAGCCACCTAATTTTCTGTAATATACCTTAAGAACCAAAGAGTCCACCTTCCCAGGCTTTGCCTCCCCTCTTTGGGAGGAGTAAGTTTATTGCTTACTGTCTGAGGCGCCTCTACCGGGGAATGCTGACGGGGCTGCCCAGGCAATTTTTAAACCCCACTTTCCCGACCCGACCTTGGGTCACATCTTACTTGTGGGAGTAAGATAAAAACTGGCCTTGTGCCTAACTCCTGGAGAGGAGTAAATCAATACTCAAGGCTTGTACCAATAATCTAACGGTAGGAATTGTCATAGATAAAACGGTTGAATTTTGATCTATCATATATATAGTCATTTTTTAAAAGCCGTCCAACAAATACCAGCATGTAAAACAGATGTTAAACCAATGATGATGATGATGATGATGATGAGTATTTAAACTATGTTGATTTGTTTTCATTTTCTTTTTTTCTACAGTGAGTTGGGCTGAGAAGGAATTACTAAATGTGACCAATGAAAGGTGGTCAGCGACGCACACACCTGTCCTTGTTCTGGCCTGTATACCTGAAACGCCCACTGGTCAGAATCCATTGCCCACTCTTACTTGCATTGATATAGTCAAATCTCTAAAATTGTCCAGTCTAACAAAACCATGGCAGGTAGGTTTTTTTTTCTTTATATTTTTTTTCTCAGACTTATTTTGATGGATTGTTTTCTTCAAAATTTTTTCCTAATTCAGCAGCATCTGTCATTTAAAATCTATTTTACCTTAATTAAAATCTAGGACTAAATGCATATATTTGGCAGCTGAAAGGAACTGATTTAGTATGACACCGTATCATTCAAACTCTATGCATTTTTAAACGTAAACAAAACACTTATTTTCGAATTGACTTGGTCTCAAAATAAAATTGTCTCCATTAAAAGATGTAAAATTAGCAGTTGAAACGTGTGAAAAATTATCACCTGCACCTTATATGTATATATTATATAAAAAATAATTTGTTTGTCTGCTTTTCCCATTTTCTCTATCCAATGCAAACCTGATACAAATTACTGTAGCAAAAGGACATTGGGACTAACATGACCCCCTTGCTCTGGCAGTGATCGATTTTCAGTCTAAACACTGGACCCTGACTTTAGAACTAATCAAAAGTATTCACTCTTTTATACTACACAAGAAGTAGTTTCTTTATTTTTTTCTCACAAATTCTTGATTTTTCATATTAAAGTTTTTGAATTTATTTTAAAATTGAATGTGATAGTTAAAAAAAGTAAAAAAATAAATAAACTGAACAAATACATACCAACTCTATTGTTGACATATGCAGCGTCTTTATCTGTAGTCTAAGTAGAATAAACATGTTTTTGGGGTTTAACAATTTTAATTTAACAAAAATGTTATTTATCTAGTGATGATAATTAATTATAAAATCGGGGACCTATGTTTTGAGGCATTTCCGTCTGTCAGTCCGTCCAGATTTTTCTCTGCAACCATCCATTGAATTTCTCTGAAATTTTGCATGAAGTTGTAACTTTGGTCAGGTTAGAAAGTGACATTCTCCGATTTTTGAAAAAAAATCTGGTTAGCCCCCCAGGGGTTCAAAAGGCCCCGAAATGGCAAAAAATGACATTTTTTGCACCATAACTTTTCATCCATCCATTCAAATTCTCTGAAACTTGGCCAAAATGTGGAGGCAATTGTTCCTAATAGAAAATAAGTATCCCTGACCTTGAAAAAAATCTGGTTCGCGCCCCCAGGGGTCAAAGGGGGGTCAAAAATGCCCCAAATTGCTCAAATTTATTGCATTTTACACTCGCCACATCAAATCACATACAGAGGGGGACCACGCACGTGCGGCTTGTTTAAATTGTTTTTATTACAATTTAAAGTAAAACGATTTGTCCTCTTGAGTTGATGTACAGAAGAAAATTTGAGACGGTCATTTCTGATAGTTATGATTTTGGATAACTTTCTTGTTTGGGAGGTGTTGATATAGAGACAATGATCATCTAAGAACTTCTTTGTGGGTCGTTCACATGTGTGTTGGACTGTTGTTGATGAAAAGAACAGAAAGAATAATTCGCCGTCCCGTTTGAACTCAGTGGTAGAGCATTCTTTCAACTCTGAGTAGTGAACCAAATACATTTCAGTTTATTAACTCTCCAGTTCAAGCTATCTCGGCGCTATTAGGACTATAGCGTCCAGATAATTTGACATTCGACTTCTGCGGCACGACAACAAATGTACCAGTAGTAGAATGGTTGGAAGACTTGGAATTGACTTGTGAACTTTGCGACATAACCAAGATAGAACAAGTTCTGCCACTACGGTTGAAAGGTGTGACCCGGAAAACGTATCGGCAGCTATCCAAAGAGCAACAAGACGTCGAGGAGATAAAACGCTCTCTTGTAAAAGCCTATGGAACGGATTCGTTTTTTTCTTTCGATCAATTTACCATGCGCTGCCTTCGTCCATGAGAAACGGCAGATGAATTTCTAACAGACTTGTAACTGCTAGCACGGCTGGTAGGTGAAATGCCGCCAGAATGCTGGATAAAAAGTGTCTTTATCAATCGGCTACCGAGTCACGTTAAACGACTCTTTTGATCGTTCACCAGAATGGAAATGCTTAACGTTAGAGAGAGCTTGCGCCGTATTGGTGGACATCAGGGATGAACATTTAGCCGCTGCAGTGTGACCTAAACAGGCCTCACATATACCGAATCTTCATGAAACTCGTCAGAGTGATGTCAACTGTTTCAGATGCGGGGGCCCGAACCATTTGGCTAGAGATTGCATGCAGCACGGCAGTTTTAGAAACCGGAGGGAAAGATTGGCCATGCGTTGTTATTTCCGCAACACAACGGAACCTCGTGAAAAACTGTCTGGGAAACGGAAACGGAGACGAGATGTCAGCGCCACTCTCTCCCCATTCAAATTAAAAAAGGTGCTCCCTTTGATTAAAGCTGTTATTAATGACAAAAAGCGCATAGCACTGATGGATTCTGGATGTTCTCGGTCTCTTGTAATGTGATCAGTGTGCGATCCTTGGAGTCGGCAGGCATCGGACGTTCTAACAGTCGACGATGAAATTCTCCGCAGTAGTGGCATTGGGACTATCATGCTGACAGTAGATAACGTAAGCCCCGTAAAAGTGGATGGTCCGCTGTTAGACTTTGACATGCTAATTGGAATGGATGTCATTAAGATGCTTGGAGTCTGCATAAATTAGTCCGGAGATGCTATCTTCTCAAGGATGGAGCCATGTGCCTGCGCCGCGATCAGAATCGAGGAACCAGATTTCAGCGCCGAGTTCAATGAGCAGACCAGAGTGTGGGCAGCATCATGGAAATGGTCAGGCGGTCAGCCACCCAGTTGACATAAGAATAAGGTGCCTGAGTATCCCATGTCCGCTCAAATTTGGCAAGAGTATCGCCACAGCTAGAAACGTGGCTGAACAATGGATGGCTGCTTCCATATCCTGAGAAGGAACCTGGTTCCCAAAAAGGCCTGATTCCATTAATGGCCGTGTTTCAACAGAATAAGTCTATGGTGTGGCCAGTGTTAAATTTTAGTGAGTTGAATGGATACGTTAACGCCTACATGGCACATGCTGATGTCTGTGAGCAAAAGTTAAGAGTGGAGAAAGAAAGGTGTCAACGTGTCGTTGCTCGATCTCCGAAGGGCCTACTTACAAGTGCGTGTCCACAAATCCTTGTGGCCGTACCAAACTGTTATCTTTGAAGGAAAGAGGTACTGCTTATCGCGCATGGTGTGTGGACTCAATGTGACACCATCCATCATGCGGGCTATTGTTGAGGCTACATTCTTGAAAGATGACGCTATCTGGCAAGCAACTTCGACATACATTGACGATGTTTTCATCAACGAAGATATAGCTTCTGCAACTAGGGTGAGACAACATTTGGCTAATTTTGGACTAGCAAGCGAGTGCTTGGCTTAACAGTTCAGGAAGAGAGCAACATGCTGATATGGGAACGAGGGAACGAGGTTCGAAGCATGCTGCATGTTCTTACCTGTCGTAGTGTGTTCTCATTAAATGGCTCAGGGTGACTGCAGCATTCATTAAGGGAAGAGCAGCAGACATAATAAAGGGTTGAAACGACAAGGTGACCGATATTCCTCTAACAACAATGATAAAAGAAGTCGCCGCAAGAGTGCACCAAGAAGACCCCGTGCTAGGAAAGTGGTGTGTTCTGAGCTTGGATTGATGCAAGCTCTAGCCACCGGAGTACGATGGAGCTACTGTGGACGAAAGGAAAGGGATGCATAGCACATAAGCTTGGCAGAACTTGATGCTGTGTAAAAAGGTGTAAACTTAGCATTAATGCAAAAAGCGACGATAGTGCATCTTCACACTGACTTTGCCTGTGCGCACAAATGGGTCACGGATACCCTCACGGAGAAGGCCAGTGTGCGCACCAAAGCAGCAAGTGAGATGCTAATCAGATGGCGGCTTGATGAGCTTGCAAGCCTTGTCAAAGGGTATGAACTCTCTGTAGATGCAGGATTGGTGAGGTTGGAACATAACTGAACAGATAGTCTGACGAGGGTACTACAGTGATGGCTTGATCTTATCAAGAAGGCGGTTGAACCTCCATACTGTGCAAGTGCTGTGTTGTCAAGCAAGCACGACTTTGACTGGATATGGTCCATCCATCACCAAAGCGGCCACCTTGGCATACGATGGACACTGTACTTTGTCAGGCAGGTGGATCCCATGGTTTCTAAAGCGTTAGTGAGGGCGGTGGTAAGAAATTGTGAGAAGTGCCAGTCGATTGACCCACCACCCATGCGTTGGCCGGGGTGGGGAGGGAAATTGGACAGCGACACTTAGTCTCGAGTGGGAATGGATATAACTCACTACCAAGGCAGACACTATCTGTCGCTCATTGACTGCGGGCCCACGCGGTTCTCAATTTGGTGTCATCTGAGACGACAAGATGCAGCAAGCCTGTTCTGCAAGCGTGGAGCACCGGCTGAAATACTTGCTAACAATGACACAGCATTTCGCAGCAAGGTTCTTGGGGATTTTCTAGGCGAATGGGGGAATCCAATTGCATTTTCGTTGTGTGCATGTCTCCTCCGGTAATGGCATTGTAGAGCGATGTCATCGAAGCATAAAGTGGATTGCAGCAAGGAAACAGTGCACCATAATGAAAGCAGTCTATTGGTACAATGTTACTCCTAAGGATGATGTATCGCCGCTGACTGCCTCTGCCAACTTGATTCATCACTACTGCGTACGACTGAAGGATATCGATGCACCCCCCCCCCCTCCCGGAACAAACACAAACTACAGCAGATTGGATACAATGTGGGCGATTGTGTCTGGATGAAGACCTCAATTGGACGATGCACGTCCCCTTATACATGGGGCCGTGTTACGGGTGTGATCAGCGCACAGAACATCCTTGTTGATGAGATGTCCCGCCATGTAAGGGATCTGCGTCCCGTCTTAGGCCTGGATACTTCGTAGAGTGGGAGTGACGGCGAACTCTCAACCTAAAGTACAAAGATGATCACCGTGAATGAAACTGCCGGTGATCTCCTTGAGGTAAACAGGAGGAAGTACCTTTACCCCGGAGGTGCACTAGACAGATGTTATCTATGTGATCATCAGATCACTGGGGAGTGTAGCGATGTTGAGAGGAAGAACCCCCAGACTGATGACAATGAGCCGGCTGTGTTCATTGGTCAAAGAGGCAGCAAGTAGCGAGCTTGTCTGTGTTGTGACGGCCTTGAAAGGAAACAGTGGTGACACACGAGCGTGAAACCGAGCCCATGATATTACAAGGCATGGGTCGGATAGGCGCTGTTGACAGTCAAAAAGATGGAATAAAAGGCGTGGTGTTTTTTGCTTGACGATGTCAGTTTGGTTGTGGACACCGCGTCGTCCACGTGTGTGTTGGACTGTTGATGAAAAGAACAGAAAGAATAATTCGGCGTGCCGTTTGAACTCAGTAGTATAGCATTCTTTCAACTCTGAGTAGTGAACCAAATGCATTTTATTTCAGTTTATTAACTCTCCATTTCACAATATTTGTAGCAAAAAATAAACGTGGACAACAGAAGAACACAACTCTACAAATTCAATGATTTTTGTTTCTATTAAGTGGATATTTTTATTGAAAGATATGGTTACAAATAACTTTATTGAAAATAAAACTAAAAGTGAATATTTTACTTGTACGATAGAATGAAACTATCATCTAAAGTTCTTACATTTCATAGAATTTGGATCTTTTTAAAAAAAAAAATTTCAGTAAAGAAAGCAATTGTGGGATTTTTACGTTTCATATAAATACAAAAACCATAAAAATTTATGTTCACATGACTGGGTTTGATATTGGGTAGGGGTTGACTGACTTAGTAGCGGGGAAGGATCTTGATCCTTGGTGGAGCTACGTGTCTATTATGTGTAATTCTAGTTTTCTTAATTTTTCTATTTCAGGTGAGGCAGTGTTTTGTCCATGAATTGTCTGGTGCTTATGAGGGCATGAAATGGGTTCTCGAACTCTGTGAACCCCAATGAAGAGAAGAAAAAAACCCAATAGATTTGGCACTAGAAACAAACTGCTGAGCTCTGTGATAAAAGCATGAATGCCCGGTTTTTGGCAGGGTCATCTTTACAATTGGTTAAATGTGACACCAGTTACATTTTTTGCGACCTTGTTATTTTTCTTTCGTTTTTATTTAAACATTTTTTTTCACCATTGTTATTATCTTGGGTACTTTTAAGAAACATATAAGCAAAAAAGACACCCACCCACGCACACATATATATATATATATATATATATATATATATATATATATATATATATATATATATATATATATGATAGCTGGAAACTACTTGGATACCGTTGTGCGTACTCTTTGTTTGGAATATGATTTGAAAATAATTGAAATCTATAAAAATACATATACTTTGCTCTATCTCACTATACAATTAAATATCGAGCTGTTATAGTTTTTGCAAGTTGATGATAAATCTTTATAGTTAACTCAAAGAGTTTTCAAATTGATTTAAATTTGAATGTATATATATATATATATATATATATATATAATGTGCATGAGTATCTGACATTCTCTAATAAATAAATATATATCATTTATATTACTATACAATTATATATTGATTAATCAGCTATTGAAGACAGAGGTTGACGTGGTATTCAACCCCATGGGGTTGATTTTCCAATGACTTCCAAAACCACTGGTATAGATGGCTAATATATTATGCTCTTACTAACGTAATTGAGCACTGTTTTTATTTCTTCATATATATTTTATCATACTATATACATATATATATATATATATATATATACAGGGTGGGCCAAAATAAGGGTCCTATCTTTAAATTTGAATAACTTGAATTTGAATAACTTCCACAAAATAAAAGTTAAACTCACCAAACTTTATGTGTGTGTAGACTGACCCTTCCGAGATTTTTTGAAATAAACAAAACAAATTTTAGCCGAAAAACACTTCTTAAAACTTACAAAAACTAAAGTATTGTTTTTTACACTGTTTTGAGTTTTTTAAGCAAAAATAATGTTTTCTAAATGAGGGTACGTTCCTTAGGGCTAATACGGCTCATGCTTGCTTCGGAAGGGGTCCTTTACTTATTCTAAAAAAAAAAAAAAAAAAATCAATAAATAAAAAAGTTATGAATTTTTAAAAATAGGACCCTTATTTTTGCCCACCCTGTATATACATACATATACACACATAAACCCAATATGGAGGATGGATTATAATTGTATATGTTGAGTTACTATGTAGAAATAAAATAATTCTGGATCTGACATTTCTATGTGTTAGCAAACTAGTGTGTGTATGTATATATATATATATATATATATATATATATATATATATATATATATATATATATATATAGTATGTGTCTCACATTAGCAAAAAAAATCATCAAAGTGCTCAATCATAAATCATACGAGAGCTAATATTTATTATTTTATTTAAATTTGTCTGCTGGAAATACCCTGGTTTCGTTCATCTGGTCATCCTAGAATTAGGCAAAATTCTGTGCTGTAATACTCCAGACAGAGCCATCAGTCTCTGTTGGCATAGGATAGGCTGGTGGGAAAAAAAACACCATCAGCCTATCTACACTAACTGAGACTGATGAGTCTTTCTCGAGTAGTACAGCCTGGAATTTTTCCTAATTCCAGGATGACCAGATGGACGAAATCTTGGTATCTTCAGCAGATGCAGTATTGTACAGTATTTAAATAAAATAATATATATATATATATATATATATATATATATATATATATATATGGTAGGTATTTATGAATGCAGAAAGACCGGAATGATGAAAGAAAGTATAGACGTATATATATATATATATATATATATATATATATATATATATTAGTAGATAAACTTATATTGTGTGTATTTGTTTGCATGTGTATAAAGTTTGTGTACTTATGCATGGATACAATTTCAGAAGGGTATGACCCCCCCCCCCACCACCAAACTATGGGTAAAATAGCAACTTGTGTTTACTGAATTGTTTACAATAGGTGAATTGTGTTTTGAGATTAAATAACCCCCAGAAGGGTGATTTTTCTGTTAAATCAAACAAATCTGGGCAAAATCGTCAACTGTTCAACTCCATCAAATCAAACTATAAACTATTTCGACTAAACTGACAGTAAACAAAACAATAATGATGCTCAAAGTGGCTTTAATAATTTCATGACTAAATTAAATGCTTTAGACTAAACTAACATAAACCTGCCGAAAGTAGCCTTAAAAATCAAGTACTCTTTCCAATTATTAAACTATTAACAGACTCAAAGATGAAAACAAATAACCTACGAAAAAAATGTACAAGTTTTTTTTTTCTTTTCACACTTTTTGACATTTTCTTATAAGCTCTTTTCTTTAATTTTCTCAGCCATGTTTAACCCTCGCCCTCCTCCCACTTTCATTAAGTTTACTAAGATAAACCAATTTTATAACTGATAAAAATCCAAGTGAACTCATCAGCCATGAGACACAACAGAAACTAAATTAAATTGACTGATAATCCAAATTTTGTTTAAAAAAAAAAAGATTGTTACCTAGTATCAATTGTGTAAATCTAAAAATGAAATAACATTCAAAACAAATATTACATCTTTCAATTATTAGAGACAACAAATTGATATCTAATCACCCACAGATTTTTTTTGTTTTAATTAAAATTTTATTTTAGATTAAATAAAAATCTTTTTAAAAAAATTATTTTTATTTTCAATTTTCGAATAAATGATGGCATTATTAATGAGTGTCCTGTTTAAATTAAAAAATCTCATTTTGGGTCAATACTGGATTTCTGCTTCTACCAAACATGGTCAAAGGTCAGGATGAAGTCCACTTGTCTTGAGATCTTGGTGTAGAACCATTGTTTAGCTGTTCTCTCGGCCTCTTCCCAGAGGTTTTCATCTTGAATCTCGTTTTCGCGTCGGTGTTGTCATTTGCATGCTATACATGTCTGTACCAGCACAGACAAGTTTCCCTCATTTTGTCTGAGATTAGCATAACATTGTAACGGTGGCAAATATAAACATTTCGGGCATGTTTGGGTATGCTCAGACCTGAAGTCCAATGCAGCATCTTCATTTCCATAATAATAAATTATCATATATCTACCAAACGCCTGAAAAAACTCCTGCACACTAAAAATCTCAAACTCCACAAATTAATACTCAAATACATGCCCAACTTACAAAATTATATCATACAACACAGTCCACTCAATTAACATCTTACACACCCCATCCATAACACCACAAACGAACCCTTCATTGTCAACCTATCTCAATATACCCTCACCAAAGAGGAAAACTATACTGGACAAAGCCCCAACACAACACTATAACCCTATAAATTTGTGTTTTGACATGGAAAACTACCTATGTAAATGAATACTTAACTGCCTTACAACAATAAACAACCTACAATACCCCAACCATCCGCCTAAACTCAAAGATACTAAAATGTGGACCCCACATACACATAGACCAATGCGTTAAAAAAGCCAGACTACACCTAGACAAATTTCTACAAATATTTCTCCCAAAGAACAAACAGCCATACTCATCCTAAGAAATAATGAAGACATCACCATCATGGACACCACAAAATGAAGAAGCAGAAGCGGAACTCAGTAACACCAACCTCTACCAACCACTTTCCTGTGATTCCACAAGCTCATACAAAGCAGAACTCACAACTCTCACCCAAAACTTTAGCCCCCACACTAATATCATCACTTCCCTTCTCCATAATAACTCCAACATAGCTATATTCTATACTACACACAAAATACACAAACTTCCCAAACTCATAGGAAGGCAATGGCTGAATCTTTAGCAAATGACTTGGAATGGAGCCCAAAATGGATGGTTACATTTAATGATACCAAGACAAAGCTCCTTTCCTTTAACAATTATAAGAAACCTTACCAACCACCAATTATCATGGCTGATAGTACCCTTCCCGAAAGTCGAACATTCACACTCCTATGCCTAACATTTACAGGTAACATGAATTGGAATAAATACATAAAATATACTGTCAAGTCTGCTGCAAAGAAGTTGGGCTCCCTCTACCGAGATAGAAAACTCCTCACATCTGCCACCATTCTATATCTCTACAAAGCCACCATTCACCTATGCAGGGAGTAGTGTTGTCACATCTGCCCCCATTCTATATCTCTACAAAGCCACCATTCACCTATGCATGGAGTATTGTTGTCACATCTGGGCTGGTGCACTAACCACTAGTTTCTCTCTCTTGGACAGAGTCCCAAAAAAGAGTTTCTAATCTAATAGGTCCGACACTGTCTACGAAGCTCCAGTCCCTGTCCCATTGCCGCAATGTTGCATCTCTACGCTTGTTTTACAAATACGTCAATGAAATGTGCTCCTATGAACTTGTTGCACTTGTGCCTCCTCAACGTAAATACCTCTGAAGCAAAATTACATCCCTTCACTATAAAGGCCCCAGATGCCAGAAGGCTTTCTACTCTAATAACTTCTTTCCTTGAATCACTTGCCTTTGGAATTCCCTCCCTACTCTCTGTTTCCCGACTGTACCAACATGCAGAAATTTAAATGTAATGTGAACAAGCATCTTACTGCACAACTCCCCACTTAGGATGCCCCTATAAATCCTGCCCCTAATTTTTTTTACTTCATTTCACTCGAAACAAGGCACACTGCCATTACGGACACCCATCAGCTACCGACCGCTAACAACTTAGACAACATATACCAACTATCTAACTCCCTTAACATCCTACCCCCAAATAAACCAATAATCTTGGGCATTGGCATACTAACTAAATCTATATCAGTATACATAGGTCACATCTTAAACCCTCTACTACCTAACATTCCCAGTTACATCAAGGACACAACACACTTCCTTAACACGATTAGACAAATCGACACCCAGGCCATCCTAGTTACCATGGATGCATCAACATTGTACACCAACATCCAACACAGTGAAGGCATACAGGCCTGCAGAGAATTCTTTCTTAATCACAATTTCCCTAATGACCAGATACAAGACATGCAACTTTATGCATTTCTTTCTCACACACAATAACTTCCAATTCAACAACCAAAACTACCTACAAGTCAAAGGCACAGCTATGGGCACTGAAACGCTCCCCAGCTAAGCCAACATATTCATGCACATATTAGAAACCTAACTACTCCAAAACTTCCCACTCAAACTCTTCCATTACTGCTGCTAAATCGACATTTTTTTTATTTGGCTACACGGCGTAACCAACTTAGATAAATACACTATGGAACACACACATTCCTAGATGTCACAGTCAAATCCCTCAACAACAGACTATCAACATCCCTCTACACAAAATCTACAGATAACCACAAATTCATAAACTTTAATAGCAACCACTCATTAAACTTTAAAGAATCCATTATATACATCCCCTGCATACCTATTTAATGTATATACTTCAACCCTCTAAATCATATGCACCACGTTACCAAACTTACACAACAATTCATCACCCTATTAAATACATAAAGAAAGCCATAAAGAAAATTACATGTATAGACAGACAGCAACAACTAAAAAAAAAACAGCCGCACACATATGTTTTTTTTTTATCACAAACTCACAGCAAATCTCATTAACCACCTACCACCCTAAAGCAATCAGGCAACTACCTAACTTGGAAGCCATACTCACCTCACATAAGCACACAGAGAACACAGTAACTATAAATGCAATACACCCAGATTGTCTTGTCTGCATACATATACACACTAACTTTCATTTCACCATACTAAATACCAATATCCAATTCCAACCTCCCACCTCACATGTGACAGCCCTAACATCATATATACTGCAATGGAGGTTATATTGGTGAAAGCAGCACACCATTCTAACTCCAGTTCAACAACTACAAAACATCTATCCGACAAAAATCTCCCTACGCACCACTAGCAAACCACTATAAATTTCTGCTCATTTACTTGAATTTATATTGGCTCTTAATATTTTTATGTATTGAGCACTTTTTAAGATATTTCTTATATCTACAGCTCTCTACTTCATTCTTTTTTCAGTGAATTGTCTAATATTTTATATGTATAATAATAATAATAATAATAATAATAAATACATCATAGATGTTATTTATTATGTTAATCTGATAACATTTTGTTTGTTATAATTTATCATTTTGCTCTATTTTAGAAATGAACATTTTAAAATATTGAGCACTTTTTGTATAATAAAACATCATTTTATGCTGGTGAAGTGGATAATGACACGGACTGACGATCTGGGTGTGCCAAGTTCGAATCCAGTCTGTTTCATAGCACCGCTTTTACCATGGATGTTGGCAACCTTCACCTGGTGCCTACAGTTGTAAGTACCTGATTCTAGAAAGAATCAGGGAAAGCAATGCCAACAACAGAATCGAGCTGGTCAAGGTCGTACTGTGCTTAATTTATACTTTTCATGCTTTGGCAGGGGTTGCATGCTTGGTGTAATGGATGCCGTTGCAGACTATGAAATCTGCTATGCAGAGTTCAAATCATATCATGCTTCTCTTGTGTTCACTTATTCATTTTGGGGGAAAGTATGAACTCATAATCCCCACCCCCACTCATCAGTAAGCAACAACTTGTCTTTGACTAATCGAATACAATTGTTTACAAATTTTATATGCATAAACAAACAAAACAGCTAATCTTGGACAAACAATTGAATATATCTATATCAATAATAAATGATAATAAAATGTACATAGCTTTAACACTTTACTGCAGTTTCACGGTATCACCGATCATCAGAAGTCTCTCTGACTGGGATCAATCAAAATTTACTTGATACCAGTCAGAGACACTTCTGATGATTGGTGATACCGTGAAACTGCAATAAAGTACCATTTTATTATCATTTATTATTCACTTTTGAGTATTTTAAGAGACAATAAAAGATAAAGCGAAATGACATATGATATAAAATTTATAAGCCACAATTTCTAGATTTAGAATTTGGTTATGATATCGGGAATGTCAATCTCACAAAGACGTTCATGTTGACTGCTCTTTTATGTTGACTTATTTAGTATCTCTTTTATGTTGACTTATTTAGTATCTCTTTTATGTTGACTTATTTAGCATTTCTTTTATGTTGACTTATTTAGTATATCTTTTATGTTGCCTTATTTAGCATATCTTTTATGTTGACTTATTTAGTATCTCTTTTATGTTGACTTATTTAGTATCTCTTTTATGTTGACTTATTTAGTATATCTTTTATGTTGACTTATTTAGTATTTCTTTTATGTTGACTTATTTAGTATCTCTTTTATGTTGACTTATTTAGTATCTCTTTTATGTTGACTTATTTAGTATATCTTGTTCAATGCTGAATCTCTGTTCATTCTTCAAATTTGAAAAAAGATATTTCTCTGCTACAATTGGTCACCATAAGTAAGTGATGGATTCGTAGAGCGATTTCTACATTTGGAGAAATTTACTCCAAGTTTATGATTTATGTTTGTTAACCCTTAAATGCTTTATTTTTTATATTGGTTGGAAAAAATGTTATCAAGTGAAAAACGTTTCATAGGGGTAATATAAACTAGTACAAATGACTTTTTGAAAAAAAAAAATTATTGAACAAAAATATATGATGTTGCAAACGTGCAACAAATGACATCAAATTTTATATGTATAACAAAACACAACAATATATGCATTTAAAGAATCATAATACACTAGAGAATCATGATTTTTACTTAGCATTATAATGACCAGATTTAAAAGTTTAGGCTCTTTAATTAGGCAGATGAAACACCAATGACGCTCACCCATGACATTGAAGATACTGATTACCTACTTAGCAGGTGTGCTGATGCAACACCATACTAATACCTATTCACACATGCCAACAGGCTCATTGCAGATGTGAAACAAGTTGCAGTTTGACACATTTTCGTTGAATATTGTATTAAATAGGCATTTTGTTGGAATGTGTCATATTTGAAACAAAAAGCATTTAAGGGTTAATATACAATGATAGCGTTACAATTCCAAGGCATCTTTTCTAAATTCTATGAGAGATTTAATGTGAGTTTTGAGTAATGCTGAGAAGTGAACCAAAATCTTGACTAAGATACTTTTTCTTTTAAATCGTCAGGATTTTTTTTTCAAACATTTACACCAAATTTAAAATGCAAAATTTTAAGAGAAAAAAGAATTAAAAAGAAACTTCAAACGACATGTTGATCATCTTGATTATGTAAGGTTTAAATTTGTTCTTTTATTATAAGAAATAGTAATTTTTACTCCTAGTCAACTTGTTGAGACAATAATTGATGCAGTATATGAAGAAGTTTTGGATCTAGGAGTATGCTGCTATTTTTCTTATTGAAATTTTGAACAGCGCCTTAGAAATACAGAATTACATTTTGTAAAATTGCAACATAAATGCGACATTCAACATAAACATGGAATAAAGTTTAAAATCTAATGAATACAATTGTTACAAATCTTCATAAATTTGTGTTGGAAAAACTGTTGTCTGTCTGTCTCCATCTTCAGCTTTTTTGTTAGGACAAAACTGCCACATTTTTAAAACTAATTTTGAATACACACGCACAATGCTAACATTTTGATTTGAAATTTGTTTTTTATGAATTTCTAATTTAGCTTTTTTAATTTGAATTTATTTATATTTTGTTTGTTCTGCCTCGTTGATTATCTCCCTTTTTAATCATTTTCTCAACTCAATTATTAACAAAAATCATTGCAGAGAACATATATAATATTAATACAATATTGATATACAGACCAAATTCTGTTAAATAAAAAAATCCTCATAATTTCTTCTTTTTTTGTTGATCGTTTTTGAATTCATCCAGTTCGATCTTAAAATTTAAAATCTTCTATGCTATTTCTGTTTTTAATCTGACATGTTCAGCTATTTGAATTTGAGGATAAAAGTATTTAAAATCTATGCTATTTCTGTTTTTAATCTGACATGTTACTTTTTAAGTTCAACTATTTGAATTCGATGTTCAGCTATTTGAATTTGAGGATAAAAGTATTTAAAATCTATGCTATTTCTGTTTTTAATCTGACATGTTACTTTTTAAGTTCAACTATTTAAATTCGATGTTCAGCTATTTGAATTTGAGGATAAAAGTATTTAAAATCTATGCTATTTCTGTTTTTAATCTGACATGTTACTTTTTAAGTTCAACTATTTGAATTCGATGTTCAGCTATTTGAATTTGAGGATAAAAGTATTTAAAATCTATGCTATTTCTGTTTTTAATCTGACATGTTACTTTTTAAGTTCAACTATTTGAATTCGATGTTCAGCTATTTGAATTTGAGGATACAAGTATTTAAAATCTATGCTATTTCTGTTTTTAATCTGACATGTTACTTTTTAAGTTCAACTATTTGAATTCGATGTTCAGCTATTTGAATTTGAGGATAAAAGTATTTAAAATCTATGCTATTTCTGTTTTTAATCTGACATGTTACTTTTTAAGTTCAACTATTTGAATTCGATGTTCAGCTATTTGAATTTGAGGATAAAAGTATTTAAAATCTATGCTATTTCTGTTTTTAATCTGACATGTTACTTTTTAAGTTCAACTATTTGAATTCGATGTTCAGCTATTTGAATTTAGGGATTAAAGTATATAACAGAAAATCATTTTGAATAGCTTTTTAATGCTATCATTCTTATTTACTATCATTTCATAAATACACCAACAAAAGTGGTCATATTTAATTTGCATATATATTTTTAATCTTACATTTAAATATTTACGATGTGTTATTAAAACAAAAGATTATGTATATGCAATGTTTCTGTGGAATGAATGTTTGTAAATAAAAATTTAATTCCGCATTTTGTAAATTCAATTTCAATATTTCTAACTTAACAAAACAAAAAAGATATTAATGTATTTAAATAATTTTCGCTTCTAAAACATTTTCAAAAGCGTTCATTAAGTAAGTAAATAAATAAAAATAATACAATTTGATAAATTTTGTTGAGACTTTTAATTTTCTATCCGGTATCATAAGCACCCAATTGTTTATACTCGGATTTTAGCCTTATTTTCTTCTTGCACAAATTATTTGTTAAGCATTAATGAAAACCGAAACTCTACAGAATTCAATTAGAAATATTAAATTTTATTAAATTATTCAAATAATACAAAAAATTCTGTTTAATTAAATGTTATTATTATTATTAAACATTACTAAATTATTACTATAGTGATGAGCTATAATAACTAGTTAGACATTTTCTTTTTACAGATTTTTTAAAGATTTGTTTTCTTATTAATAAACCAACATTATTAACATTTAAAAACAAAACAGTTAATCATCAAATCCTGAAAATATTTTGCACATTGTTAACTTATTTTTGAATATTTGTGTTATCAGTTGGAAGGATTTGGTGATGTCTGATTGGTCTAATGGATGCCGTAGTGGCCTCTGGAATGGGCTGTCAACTTCAAACCTTATAGCATCTATTGTGATCATTTATAGACTAATACTCTTAGGAAATGTATGAACACACAATTTTAAGCTGTGTGTAAAATAGCAACTTGTGTTCAATTCATCGTATTCAATAAAAATTTTACAGAAGATATTGTTTCGGTATTTAATAATCCCAAAAGGTTTCTTATGTTATAAAACAAAACTAACCAAAGAAAAAAGAGATTGGACAAAATTTTGATAAAAGAATTTTATTTTTTTTATTTTTAGGTCCGGTTTGATAAGTAACGATTTGTTTATATCCAGCTTGTAGTTTTATTCATTTTATTTTTTTATGATAACCTAACACTGTAGGACTAATAAGAAAAGCAGTTACTAATCAAAGTCTGAAAATACTTTGCGCATTGTTAAATCATCTTTTAATCTTTAAAACGACTTGATTTCAAAAATATATTTTTGATATTCCAAAGTTGGTGTTATTCAATTCGACGGGAGACATTTTCGATGTAAAAACTAAGTTCAAAATCAAAAGTAAAAAAATTTGCATAGCAAAAAATTGATGTTTGCTTTTTTTCTTTTTGGAATGAAAAACACTTTTTTAAATGAACTCTCATAATTGTCAGATTTGTATGAATTTTACAGTCGCTAAAAGTGTCAAAGGCTTATTTTTATTATATTTTTAATAAAATTAAGAATTTTTTTTTAATTCAGCATTTTAAAATGGATGTGTCATTGGCATTGATACATTTTTTATATCAGGCAATGTGATAATTGAAATATACTTTTCTTAAAATCAGCATTAATCTTTATAATAAAAAAAATAATAAATGATTCTTGTTAAGCTTTAAAACTCTCCCAGGATACAATGCGTCTTAAAAATGATAACAAAAAAACAAACCGAACCAAAAACTTTCCATTGGTGGAAGGATTATAACCACTGTCCTGTACAAGCAAACTTTGATTAAGAAAAAAAACAAACTATTTCTGCTTTTTTACTTCTTTCTTTGAGATATAACTTGATTTAAATAAAAATGTATATTTTTTATAGCCCTGAGTTTGTGTTATTCAATTCATTAAACTTTTTTTTTGTATTTTCAGCCAGTTCTTATTACAGTGTCATTTGTTTTTACATATTTTTCTCAGACACAATGTATCTTCAAGCTGTATATACTCGCAGGGCTACTCGATGTTGCCTGGGAGCATGGATAGCAAAGTGAAAGAGTTAAAAACAAAACAACAAAAAAAAAGAATCGTGTATAACATCTTTCTTTTAAATTTGCTCCCTCTATCTACACATCCTTAGTCATCTTACTTTTTACCCCCTCCCCCACACACACACTGACAGCCCCATCCCTTTCTTTGGCAAAAAGTTCAATATTATAGAAAGCAAGAAAGAAAAAGTCATCAGCAGCTGACTGACTGAATTATTTTCAGTGTAGTTTTTGAACAACTGCCAGTAAAAATGAAGTAATTTTTTCTCTACCCCCCCCCCATTCTGGGTGACTCGAACAAAATAAAAATACTTTTTATTTATATTTTTACCATAACCAGCTTAGTCATACAGAATCAAATGATGTGAGGTTTGTTAGCGCATCTTTAATAGTTTCTGTGCAGACTAAAAAGGGATGCCCTAGATTACTAATACACAGGACTGAATAAGCACTTAGAAAAGTATGGTATCCCCTACATGTGAAAGTCGTCAGATTCTTTTTTTTTTTTTTTTTTTTAATATATTCATTTAATTTGTATAATATTTATCACATGAAAAAGAATCGATCCTTCATTTATTTGAAATATTTGGCTGACATTTTCAATGTAAGATGTTTTATAGCATATTGACCCTTTTAATTGTGAATCCAGTTATTTTAGTAAAAGATTTTATGTTTCAAGTTATTAATATTTTCACATATTTAACAGATTCTGTTTTGTGTACAAATGGTTTGTAGATTAATTTGTTTTGTCGGCAAATATTTGGTAAATAGTCTGTAATTGATAGGTGATATTTAACCAATGGATGGGACTTTGGCCTGCTCTAACAGTGTTATATTAAAACAGGATCAATTTATACTTGCGGCAAAATACTATCTTAACATTTTACAATCTACTCATCCAAGAACTCTCATCCATTCTTTCAATATAGCCATATCATCGAAGTCTCCTGTTCTGCACACATTTCCATATACTATCCTGATTTAATCTTCTGAGGTCATCAGATCTAAGCCTGTCTTTAAGACTCACATTACACATCCATCGTATGATTCTCATATCAGATGTAGCAACAATACTCCATTTATCCGCTCTTTCAAAGAGAACAATAAATGTTACACAAATAAACCGAGAAGTTATAAGAAATCTTTAACAAGTTTTAATAAACGTAAATTGTATTTTTTTAAACAAAACTTTAAAATATTAATCATGAATTTTTTTCAATTTATAAAAAAAAAATAAAAATGAATATTTGGTAATTTTGCAGTAAAGAAATCGAAAAAAACAAAATATGTAACAAATAACTTCTACCAAACGCATTAAAATTGATTTTTCTACCGACCTGTATACTTTAAACGTTCTGAAACTGTTTTAAAGTTTTTATTATTTCATTATAAGACTTTGTAGAAAGCTCTCTCTTTCTTCACACAAAATCAAAATAGTTGCATCGTCCTCTGTTAGTGGTAATTTTTTTTTAGGAATGAATATTCCTAAAAAAAAGATTAAAAAATTGACTTAGCCTACCATTAACTCAAAGTCCGACTGACTTAGTCCCTGGACTTAATGTTAGTGGTAGAGTAAGTCAAATTCAGAGATAATAAATGTTACAATCAGTTAACACACTTTAAAATCTTATGGGTCAGTAGAAAATTAAATTTTAATGCGGTTGGTAAAAGTTATTTCTTGTATATATACAGGGGTTTACGCGCTCCACTACTTTTTGAGCTGCTCCCGCCCTTGCTCCAACGCCCAAAATTGGAGCTGGCTCCTCTCACGCTCCCCATTTTCAAAAAGGAGCCACTCCAGCGCAAACTCTTATAAAATAGGAGCAACCTTTTTCAGCGCTCCATAATGAAAATATACCTTCTTTCATTAACGTTCTAATCTGCCAATGAGTGGTCGAAGGATAGGGGTGGGCGTCAAACGATCTCGTCAATATGGGTAGGGATATCAGTTTGAGTGTAAAACCGTAAAATGATATTTGACAAAATCTCGCTATTATTTTGAGATGTGCTAAGGGTTATAGGAGAACATCTCAAACGAAGCATACATAAATTTTCGTTTCCTGAGGTATAAAATAGAAAAATTTGAGCCGATATTTTTTCTATTTATTTTGGAAGGGAATTTAGATTTGTTTTATGTAAATAAAGTTTTACTTTTAAACATTATTAGTGATTATTTTCTTTTTATAGAAAACATTTCTGTGAGAGGAGAGACAGCCAGAGCAACATTAATCGTCGTGTGGTTGTTTAATATTTGTTTGTTTTAAGAACGTAACTATATTGTATAATGTATATTATTATTTATCACAGAGAAACGCGCAAGTACTTTCAAACAAATCGATTTATCCATTTGTTTTTTCAATAGTACAATTTGGGGCGAAATAAAACAATGAAGTTTATTTTTTAAAGATTGAATAAAAAAATATATTTCATAAGTTGGCCAAAAAATATCAATAAATTGTCAATAAACGATTCAGAGATCCATTTAATGTCTTAAAATTTAATACAAAATATCTGGCCTAGACCTTGGGAGTTGAAAAAATATCGGGTCAAATTTTCCTCCCCCGAAGAATTAACTGGAGCAAGTTTTCCTAGGTCGGGCAAAAACATTTATTAAAATAAAAAATTAAAATAAAAAAGGTGAAAACGTCTATATTTTAAATCTATAATAAAAACAAACGGTTTACAATTTTAATATTCGATAATAGATTTTTCAAGATAAAGAAAGATATCTAATCTACTTTCGGTTCTAAAAGGACAACAAATTAGTCAGTCTAATTATTTGCTTTTTTAAATTAAAATTTAAGACATTTTCTTTAATTTAATTAAGTTTAAACATCGGTTTAATTGTAGAATAGTAACCGCTGTTTTTTTTTGTTTTTTTTTCGCTCATTTCGCTTGGTATTCGCCCAAATTTTGGATGAAACTGATTGTTGGTCTTAATTGTATTTTTGGTTCTGAAATAAAATTCTTATTTACTTTTTCAAGTGTTTAGCATCTAAATTTAATTCCAGATTTTAATCGCTG
Source organism: Sepiola atlantica (assembly GCA_963556195.1). Lineage (NCBI taxonomy): Eukaryota > Metazoa > Mollusca > Cephalopoda > Sepiida > Sepiolidae > Sepiola > Sepiola atlantica. The sequence continues at coordinate 48,527,226 of OY744522.1, forward strand.
GCAGCCATGTTGGTTTTTATTGTTTTTATTTCCCTTGGACTAAAGATATTTTTTCCTTGGACTAAAGATATTTTTACTGCCTTAACATTTTATTACACACACAAAAAAAAAAAAAACTTTGAACATTCTATTTACAAAAGCAAGTTTTAACGAAATTAAACGAACTTAAAAGCAAACATGAAAAGGTTAAAACATACTGGTCGTGAATTTAAGAATAACAAAATGTCTCCAAAAAGACGACGGGTAAAAATATGGCATAAAAGTTCAATAAAAAGGAAAAGAAAAATTGGCTTATTTATTCAATAAGCAATAAACATCCTTGTTATAAATACAAAAAAGTTCAAATCTTTAAGAAAATAACTTCAAAGACATCTATAGACTCAGTGGCGCATTTGAAGACATTTGTTACCAAATTGTCTTCTGCCAAAACTGTCCTATCAAAAATGTACCATGTAGATGTGAAAAAAACCCTGAGAAGTTCAGTGTTCCGTTTCCATTTGTAACTCTCTTGTTCTTTCTCCCTCTCTCTCTCTCTCTCTCTCTCTCTCTATCTGTCTATCTCATATACATTTATCAGAGATATAATTTAAAAAATAACTCAAAGCATTTAGCTCAGACTTTTTCTTTTCCTTTTTATTGCTGAATACAAAAAACTGATGTTTAAAAAAAAATCAAATAATTTTGGAGCTAGGAGTGCGGAGCGATAAAACCACCGCACTTTAGTTCCAAATGGAGTTGCTCCCGCTCCACTCCCGCTGAATATAAAATGAGCCCTCTTCTCCTTCGCTCCAGCAAAAAGGAGCATGCTCTTTTTTGGAGGGCTCCGTAAAGCCCTGTATATATAAATATATATGTATATATAAATATATATATATATATATATACATATATATATATTTTTTCGATTTCTCGGCTGTTAACTATACTGCAAGATTTTACCGAATATTGTTTTAATAAAAAAATATATTTAAAAAATAAATTCTCAAATTACTTAATTACAGGTAAAGGTTGAAAAGGTGTTCGAATATGTACAAATCTTGTTAAAAAAATAAATTAAGAATTAAGTAAATCAAAATTAGAGGCGATTTATCGTAAGCAACAAATTCAATGTCTTAATTACACTTTAAAGCAACGGAAATAAGCGGTTTTATTTATTGTGAATACATAAAAAAAAAATACGTACAGTGAGGCACAAGCCCAGTAAATTGGGAGTAAATCGAGAGGCGTGTCTGTTGGTCTTTCACTAACTATCTTATTCTTTACTCAACGCATTCTGATCCATATATAGTGACAATACGATCCAGAATTTTTATTTATCCCTTACATTCATAATTGAAATCACCACAATACCGCATTCACCCTATGGGGCTTATATTCCTAAACTATATATGTTAGCACTTTCAATACCTAGTTTAGAAATATCATTTAAAAATAATTTACTTTGTTTTTAAACAAATGAAAACTAGTTTCTAATTTTTCTTCTCTGGTCGTTCGTACATTTTTTCTCAGCTTTTTGCATATAAAAATAAAAGTGAAACTGATTACATAAAACTGAATCCTCGCCATTTGCCGACGGAAAGTCAACTTTAGATGAACTCAATTCAAATTAAAACTTGTTTACATGAACGTTTTAACGTGTACAAAATTAAACTTTTTAATCCAAGCATTGGAAAATAATCTCAATATTAATGACATTGAATAATAAAATGTATTTATTAAAAGTTGTTTAGCATTTTTTTAAAGGCTTGAAACAATTGTCAGAGAAAGTAATTGTAATAGGCTTTTTTTTAATTAAATTTCTAAATGACCTGGAATATTTAAATACAAAAAAAAATGCAATTTTGTTTGTTATTAATACTTTATTCTCCAATAATAATTCTAAAAGAACATGTATGTACAATTTGTAAAACATCAGTTCAACTATATTTCTATAATTGCTCAATGTTTATTTTGGGTTAAAAACAACGCTTGAAAATGAATAAATGATTCAATTAAATAATATTAAAACTAAAAAATTCAAGAACGCAATCGTCCTTCAAGGGAGGTAATAAACAGTTAAAAATTAAGAGTTCTCTCCCCTTGTCCATTGTGATTCCGGTGATACAGAAGGCCAATGTATTGCCTTTGCTTGAACTTTATCACAAGAATTTAATGACGTTAGTTGGTCTGTGACGCTTAAGTTTAAAATAGTATTTTCGTTGTACTAATTAATGGCATTAACATATACTCCCAATGTCATAGTGTTGCCGGAGCCGGTTGATCGGTCTTACAACTAAGAAAAAGACACAGACAAGAATACGGCAATGTAAAAGAAAAAAAACCAACAACAAGAAAAAACAGACTCGTGTGTGCAACAAAATATAATATGATACAACATTTTGATGAAATGTGATTGATCGGCATGGGTGACGATATGCGCAGAAAGAGAGGAACTGTGTTGGTCTTGTTACATGGGATAAGGTGTTCAAGGATTAAGCATCCGGTTATGTTAGGAGTGCCGTTCATAAACAGGGGCAGCACGAAAATATAGTTGTATTTTTCACTCATTCTATCTCGTATTGTTTTTCTCTTCGTCGCAACAAAATAAATTTCTCTTTTTAAAATCCCATAACTTCATCGGATTTTGAAATAGGCAAGGAACATCAACGCACACAAATAATCACCAGCAATCATAATTACATCACCGTAGAAAAATGGAAGAATAAGAAGGTCGGAGAGCACATCTGCCGAAACGATAATAAGTGAGAGGAAAAAATGCAAAAACCGATAAGTTCAGTTGTACAGGCTTTATTTTCACTTTATGCTTTTCGAAATATGACGCTGCTATTGAGCTTTCTTGACTGGAGCAATTTCGTTTCGGTTATTTTCTGTTTTGTATTGTCTCCTCTTAGCGATGTTAAGTCAGTTCAACCCGATATTATTTAAAAAAATTATTTTTCAAAACATTCGTTACGGTCTTCTAACCTAACCCTAACTAGTAGCCACTCGGACTTAGAGTTAGTGGTAAAAATGTTAACTTACCCAAAACGCTAGAATGGGAGATCATTTTACCTTAAGCTTTTATACAAAACTGGTTTCTCCACTCTAAATTATAAAATAATAAAATAAAATAATCGCCTAAAAAAGTAGAATCTTATTTTTTTTTTTAATCCACAAATATAACGAAAAACAAAACATCTTTGTCTTATTCTTTGACAGTAAAGAAAATAAGGTAATACCATAGTAATAGGTTATACAAAAACATAAATTCATCAAAACGAAATTGTTCCAGTCAAGAAAGTTCAAAAGTATGGAAATATGTGTGGTGAATAAATCGAGCGAACGCCAAAAAGTGAATGGTTTGAATAGCTACTCGCTTCTTTCTCCGCTTCGTTTGGATACACTTTCCTCTTCACTTCCAAAAGCAAGTGAGTTTTCACAGTAACGTATTAACTCAATATTTTCCAACCAATGAATATCGTTTTGAACCCAAAATCTAGCAAGCCTATGTCAAATTAACAAAGCTTATGAAAGCAGTGACCTGGTAAAAAAATCAGAATCCGCCACAGATTCAACCTGGAGTATCTCAGAAGGACCAAGAACATCTACCCCCCCCCCGTGCATTTGGAGGCGATAAGAAGGGAACACTCCAAAACTCACGTACAAGCTCCATCCTTTTGCACACATCTACACACGTACTAACAGAACAAGGTAAACCTATGCATACTTACACAGTGCCACATTGTCTAATACTCACATACGCATATTACTCACACAGGCATATTCACACTAACAAATATATAGATTACACATACCTCCCGTGTCTACTAAAATCATGAGTTGTATAAACTTTACTAAATGAGCATTTCTTGACTAAAACTGACATTTATATTCATGTGAACTCATAGTTATATAAATGTTTTGTTATTTAATAATGTTTTCCTTGATTTTTCATTTACGAAACTCTGTTCGTGTTAAGTTAGCACTTGCTAGCTGGTGACCAATTCTATCTCCTCAATATTTCATTTCTTTCCATTTATATTTAATATGCATGCTCGCCCGTATGCATCCCCATTTCCTTCCTTCGCCATTTTCTACCCTGGCCATATATGTTAGTGTCTGAACAGCTTACTATTATTAAAGGGTTCGAGAGTGTTATGACCCTTTCCTGGAGTGGGTATTACAGCCACGAAGGCAAAATGAAACACAAGGTCGGTTTTAATATGGAAAATGGATATCAATCTCTAAAAAGTGGCATGCTGGATGAGACAAAAATTGCTCCAGTCAAGAAAGATTTGTAATTCTATGAATGAATATAGAACAGATGCTAGCTTTAAAATAAAGGCTAATAATTTCGTATAGAAAAGCATTTATACTGTTTCTCATTTTTACTGTCTATTTTGTCAATAGACTTAAATTCACACGTTTAAGGCATAAAAATAGAACGTAAAAATGATGGCTAAGAAACTGAAAACCTTCTTCATGATCAATCATCTCTATTTAATTTGTCGCCTTCTTCAAACATTGCGTCATCCTGAAGAAACGGCCAAGAACATCAAACGGAATTTTCATTAACAGAGTTTCTTTCCAAGAACTTCCGATCTGTGGAACACGCTGCCACAAGACTTTTTCCCTGAGGGCTACAGCATGGTCATCTTCAAATCTAATGTCAATAAACATTTGTCATAAACCGTGTACATAGGTTATCAAATTTTATTCACGCCATTAATTATTTTCAATCCTTTCATAATATTCATCATCATTCAACTGTCAATATATCCACATCATTAAACTTTATCCCCAAGTGTTGTTTAGCTTGATAAGTTGTGACTCATTAGTAAAAACATCTCAGTTTTATAATGCCCAGTGGCCAATTCACATTTTTTTGTAGGACCAAACCTCATAAATGCCTCAAGGTGATATCATTCATATTTTGTAGTATATATATATATATATATATATATATATATATTTCTTATGCAAGCGTCGTTAAAGACCACAGAGTTTTCTTTCTTCACGATCTTTCTTGTCAATTTCTCGACGCGGCGAGCGATTCTTCGGTTTTCGGGTGTTAATTGGTGGAATATGGCACCTAACGTTGTATCGTGGCCATTCCTCTAGCGCTTTCGGTCTCGCGACCGTCTTCAGGAGGATGTGTCTTATTGTTATTAAGAGCCGTATTTATAGTTTTATTATTAGTTATATATCTATTAATTTACATATGTATACATATATATATATATATATATATATATATATATATATTTATTTATTTATTTTTATTTTTATTATTATTATTATTATGTATTAATTGTTAAAGACGTATACGTTTCATCATTCGTATACGTTTCATCATGGCGGAATCATCAGTATAGACATAACCATTCAAGCCAGTCACACAATTCGAACCCGGAGCAAGAGTCACAATTAACCCCAATTCCGAACACGCCAATGAATGAGGCTACAATGAATGACTACATACGAGATAATAAATAAACCATATATATGTGACAAGGGAGCGGACAGCTATAGTCGACCGTCATAACAGTGTTCAACAGGAAGGACTTGCATTTAAAGCTTAGATTTGACGGCTTCTTTTATTACTCATTAAAGAGCCCAGCTGAGAAAGGGGCTACATATAATTATTTTAATAATAAATATTTAAATATTATCTACATACGTATACATTTAATCTTTGCGGAATCAACACACATATGTACGTACACATATGCACATACATGTAAATATATATATATATATATATATATATATATATATATATATATATATTTACATGTACATGCATTAATATATGTACGTAGATATATGTGTATTGTTTAGAAAAGCAACAGATTTTGGCAGAAGATTCTTAAGGATAATGAGTAGAATGTTGTGAGGACCAGTTGATTTGCTGGCATCAGGATTCTTGATAAGTTTGGCAACATTCTGGACAGATATATGGATATCACTTTAGAGTATTTTCAGTCATAGGGGAGAATTCTGGAAGTAGGTGTCCTGATCACAAAAGGGGGAATTTGAAGTAAATTTATTTGAAAGAAGCTTGACTTTGTCAGATGCTGAAGAAATCACATTAGGTCCATTAATAATGATTGGAATAGAAGTATTACATCTGTTTAGTACCTTGTTTGTTATTCTCCAAAACCAAACTTTTGCTCAGCATCTGATTTAACAGATTAAGCATTGGACTCTTTTGCGTTTCATATAACCCATTTGCAGCAGTTTCAGACAGTTTTAAAGGCGGCTTTGGTTTCAAGGCATCTATTTCGCTGATAACAATTGGAATAGTGGTTTCTGTGAGCAATGGCAGCGGTACACGCAAGACTGTACTGCTGCTTGCTGTTTGTCTCTGTTGAAAATTTTAAAGAGTATAAGCTCTCAATACATGCGATTAATTAATCAGATATGTCAAAGGCGACACATAACATTTTCTTTTAAAATTGAATGCACAGTCAGCCCTTGAGTATCGATACACTCTGCTATGGAAAGGAATATCAGGATGAACTTAGATTTGATATTAATGAATTCATTTGAATGATCGGAAGATCCCAGAAGAGATAGAAGAGTAGATGCCGACTGTTCGGAGAAATTGCCATGAAAAAAACCAAAAATGCTTACAAAAGTGTTTGCCAGCATCATGTACGCTAGTGGGTTTGTCAACAATCTGAGTCAGCTCATATGCAAGGAAAAAGTCATGACAAAACCTTCCTCCATCATCAGTCTTGTTGGAATAGACTAACCATTCTACATTGTGGCTATTAAAGTCACCACAGGATGAATGTTAGCAGAAGATTAAACAGACAGGATCTTGCCAATTCTTTCAGAGATTAATAATAGTACTAATAGTAATAACATTGTTGTGCGGACGATAAAAGCAAAGATGAAAGAAGCACTGTGAACAAGAGCAACACACAGAAGCACATAAAGAACAACTGATGATCTTAATTTAAGATGTTTCTACCGCATGGAAAAGCACAAATTCCATATCCATGGCGATCTTGAAGGTCGTATTTAGAGGTCATGTTAGAATAACCTGGAATCTTCGAAAGTTCCACACAAAAACAACAAGTCAAGTTTAGTCTCATGTAAACGGATCTCAACCCCTGGAAGGTTCGAACGGCGACCCCTAATGTTGGTAAATGAGACCCGGAAGGAGGGAGCCGCACTAAGAATTGAGGTACTGAGTTTATATTTATTTTTGGTTTGATAACTTTTCATGATAAAAATATTTTTAAGAGGTCAGCAGAAGAGTTGAAAGCAGAACACAGAGAACATGAGTAAATAAACGATATTTGTAAACCACTGAAGAAAGAAAAACCGTAGCAGTTCCCGCTAATAAGCATTGAGAAGTACTACATTATCCAGATTCTATTCACAAAATGGCAATACAGCAGTTCCGGTATTATATACCTGCTGAGAGGACAGCCTCATTTGGGAGTTATTCTAAGGTTTGGTTTCTTGTACTATCAAACAAATAACGTCAACCCAGGGAAAAAGTTTACCTCTAGCATCCTTATTAGTGACATGGCAAGAAGGAAAGAAAGAAATACTCAAAGCATCTCCAGTTCAACCAGGATTTTTTACACCGCCTAATAAACTGGTATTGTCCGGGCCTTTGGGTCTGGATTTACACCCGTCTATTGAGGGTTGTCTGGTCCTGTGCAGTTCTAGGAGGTGCACCCTCCCAGGCTTCACCTCCCCTCTTTGGGGAGGAGTAAGTTTATTGCTTACTGTCTGAGGCGCCTTACCGGGAATGCCGACGGGGCTGCCCAGGTAATTTTTAAATGGCCAGAGTGCTCACCTCTCGAGCGCTGGCTTATCTAATCCCACTTTCCCGACCTTGTGTCACATCTTACCTTGTGGGAGGTAGATAAATAAACCGTTCAGACAACCCGGGAAACATCAATTCTTACCTCTTTGTCAGAAACATCGCTCATAGAAGGACTAAAGGACAAAATAATGGGGGGGGGGCGAGAGTTACGACACTGACGAAACTACATGTTTTCTCTCATGCACTTTCTTCATTGTCCTTTTAAAAAAAATAGTTTTGCATGTTTTTCTTGGTAAGATAATTTCTCTTGCGGCGACTCCGGACTTGTAGTTATACGTTTAAAGTCCTACTCCTTTGCAATTATATCTTAACCCGTAAAGCAAGCAAATTGACATTTACCAAAAGTGGTTAAACTTCACTGTTTCATAAGAGATGGAAGTGCATGAATTTAATCAGACAATGAAGATTGCATTACATTAGTATCGGTCGTAAACAAGCATTGCGACCATTTCAAATTGTCATAATTGAGCGCGAATAATTTCAAGTGTCTGATATTTGTCAGGGACTCGTTTCAGTTAAAGACGTTGAAATTAGATGTAGAGTTCTGAATAAATTGGAAAATGACCCAAACTTTACTCTCCAGCAAATGGCGGAAAACTGTCAGAGATTCAAAAACCATCGAGGAATCTGTCATAGCACATATAAGAAAGGTACACCAGAACAAAGAAAAACAATCTAATTCTCAATCTCAATCTCAATCTCAATCTCAATCAAACCAATTAAAATAGAAACAAGACAACTTGCCCCCTCTGGTTGTGAGTTACTACGTTGGTATAAGCCCGAAATAAAAGTGCTTAACTTGTCGGGACAAGCGATCACGCTGCTGAGCTAGAAAAAGGTTAATAGTTGCGTAAAAAACACAAAATCGGATGAACAAGACGGGTTAAACACTAGGAAGTACGTGCAAGTACAAATACTAAATAATATTAAATTACAGTTGGATTCTGGGTCATATTTTATAATAATAAATCTACACACTTGAAAAAAGTTGGGAAAACCAACGTTGGTAAGATCTAATAAAATTGCTAGGTATGTGACAGGAGAGAAAATCAAGTTTGAGGAAGAGCATATCACAAATATAATCTTTCAAGGAAGGACGTTAAAATTAAAGATGTTCGTTTTAAAGAATACAGAAAATTTATTCGGCACCGACTGGATGTAGAAATTTAAGTTGTGCAACTTCATGCCAATTAATTCATTTGGCCAAAACCTCGAAAACCTGGCCAAAAAGGAAAAAAAAGTTTTTTCTGGGGGCCTTGGTCGGTGTAATAAGATGACAGCAAAATTCTAGTTAGAGCACATCCAACTTCTTTACCACAAATAAATGAACAACACGACAGACGAGAAAGAACCGGGGTCTTCTAAAAAATTGAGTTCAGTCAATGGATTTCACTGACCGTCTTTGTGACAAAGAAGTCAAAGGAGATCCGAATCTGCGTGGACTTCTCGACTGGGCTTAATGCTGCACTCAAAGACTATCACTATCCTTTACCAAGCCTGGAAGAAAGTTTTGCGAAATTAAATGGAGGAATTTTATTTAAAAAAAATCTACCTCAGTAATGCATATCATCAAATACCGATGGAGGAAGAATGTTCCAAGTTGCTCCATATCAACACCCATCGTGGGTTGCACAAGTTCGAACGTCTACCGTTTGGGGTCAAGTCGCCCTGGCAATCTTCCAACAAGTAATGGACATTATGCTTGGCAACCTTGACTTTGCGGTGGCATATTTGAACAACATATTTCTGAACAACTAAAATGTATAACAACACAAACAACATTTTCATAAAGTCTTCTCAAGAATTCAGGAGTTAGGGTTCAAAGTAAAATTATCCAAATGCGACTTCTTTATGGAGAAAATTAAATACTTGGGACACATTATCGACAAATATGGTAGAAGGCTAGATCTAGAACAGGCTACCGCAATCAAGGACATGCCAGCCTTGTAAAACGTCTCTTCCTTACAAAGTTTTGTAGAACTATAAACTACTACCAACTGTTCGTACCTAACATGCACAAATTATGCGCTCCTTTAAACAAACTTCTGAAAAAAAAACCCGACAAGGACCGAGAGTGCACATTTGAATGCCAGAAAATATTTGTCAAAATAAAAGAAGTCTTGACATCGGACTTGTTTCTCACCCAGACCTGGACATCATAGTTGTCAGCGACGCAAGTTCGTATGGTATTGGGGCATGTATTCTGCACAAGATGCCAGATGGATCTCACAAACTAGTTGCCACGCGTCGAGAACACTTCTTCCTGGTGTCGTTAGGGATTATTTTTCAGTAGCAAAGTATATTCACAGTAGACGCTTTACATTGCAGACGGACCATACATCATTACTTACCATCCTTGGTTCTAAAATAGGTATGTCTGTGCATACAGCAAATAATAACTTGAAAATGGAGTTTCTATTGTCCAAAAAACTCTGTCATGCCTAAACACATGGAACCTCTTGAAGATACTCTCATTGATTCGCTTCGATTAGAAGGAGAATTTAAAACTACATTATACAACACAGTAAGAGAACTCTCTGCAACTCTCGACCAAATCAAACGAGAAGCTCTAAACGATGATTTTATGTGACAAAACCAAACCAACATTTGCGAAAAGGACCAACATATTTCAGATCTTCTTTGCTTGTCTTTGAAGTGTCATGTGGTCATACGACAGTTTCCCACTTTTTATGCAGTCCTTTACATTAGTGCTGTACTCTGCAAGATCTTTCAAGCTACACAGGTTGGGCAGTAGGGAGCAGACAATGCAGTGTTGCATCGTATGGTCCCCCTCTCCACATTCACAGATGGTTGGGTCAGTTTTGTAGCCCCATCTACTCATAGCAACTTTTGATCGCCCCATTCCCGTTCTCAGGCGGTTTAGTGTTTTGTTTTTGAACCGGGAGAGAGTTCACCAGAAGGGGAATTCCCATGTCAGTAGGAGGGGGGCATTCTCTAACCGTCTGGTCCACAGCTGTAGTTTGGTCTCTTCCTGAGATGTTGTTAGGGGTTCGACATGGCTGAGGTAGCTTCTCTTTGACTTTAATCGTTGGACCGTTGGTTCACATCCATGAAGGAAATGGCGTTCATCACTGATAGCCTTTGTGATCTCTACTCGGCTGGAAACTTCCCGTCTCAGATCTGTAGTGGCAATGTCAGTGAGGAGATGCAGATTGTTCAGGTTGGTAGGCTTCAGGCAGTCAGTGATTAAGTGGCAGGTGTTGTTCAATGCTAAGTGTAGGTTTTTGACATGCGTTGATCTCTTCCAAACAGGACAAGCATATTCCGCAGAGGAATATCACAGGGCTAAGGCAGTACATCTTAGTGTGTGTACTGTCACTCCCCACTTGGAGTTGATAAGTTTCCGTGGATGTTGTCCTGAGAGATCATTTTCAGCTTTGTTTTTTTACACGATCTTTTAATGAGAGGGTGTGGTCCAGGGTTACGCGAAACTAGACAGGGTTGATGCGATTCTCAAGTTGTATTCCAGACCACGTGATGTTTAGGGGTAGGTTTGCCATCTCAGTTCCTGAGATGAAACGAGCGGATTTAAGTTTTTGCAGGGTTTTCATGCAGGTATTTATTCTTGTAGTAGAAGAGTAGCTCATCTAAAGCTGAGTTGAGGTTTGTTTCTACTGACTCAAATCTACTATCTTGGGATGTTACGCAAAGATCGTCAGCATAGATGAACCGCTCAGTGTTCTGGTTTATTGGTTGGTCATTAGTTGTTGTTGTATAGTAATGGAGCCAGCACACTACTTTTGACGCAAGCCAAAAGACTTCAGCTATTTTCTCTCTATGCGACGAAGTGCTGCTATATAGTAAGCGAGTCGTTATTTCTACCAAAAAGGATAATTCTTAGAGATTTCTCTCTCTCTCTCTCTCTCTCTCTCTCTCTCTCTCTCTCTCTCTCTATATATATATATATATATATATATATATATATATATATATATATAGAAATATGAAAAGCCTTATGCACAGTTATGTGTACTGGCCGAACATGGATAAGAATATCGAAAACATCATAAAACCCTGTAAAAGCTGTGCCTCGGCAGTTAAGGCACCCCGAATCAAATATAGTCCTTGGCCTAAAACGTACCGACCATAGCCTCAAATACATATAGACTTTGCAGGCTTGCTAGACGGATTCTACTATCTTATAGTAGTAGATAGGTTTTAGAAATGGACCGAAGTTCGTTGATGTAGAAATCCCACTAGATAAATTACAATCAATCACCCCCCACGAATTGTTCGCCAGATTTAGGGTAGTCGATTGTCTAGTGTACGACAATGGGACACAATTTACGTCCGGCGACCTTTATGATTTTTGTAAGACCTTCCAGATCAATCATATCACAATCGCTCCATATCAACCGAGGTCCAACGGACAAGCCGAGCGCTTCGTTGATACGCTGAAAAGAGCCATGAAGTAAGTTAGGGACACACCCCAAGGAAATGCCATACAACAGTTCCTTCAGGTGTATAGAATTACACCCAACGACAACACACCACCATCATTACCCCCAGCCGCACGTAAAATTTAGTATGTGTTCAACAAGTTGCTCCCCAAACAAACAAACCCCGGACGAACAAACACTGTCTTTTTCCGGATGTTTCGTGAAAAAGAAGGAGTTATGGATGTCATTTACGATACTTTTGACATACCAATACTACAAGCGGCCCCGGAACAACGACGTTGAAAAAGGAAAAGAAAAATGACGGACTTTATCGTCGTTAACCCAAAGAAGAAAAGGAATTAAGTTAATACTTATGGAGAAGTGTTATGGCAATTTACCCACGCACGCATGAACTCTCCCAGCTATAAATAGCAGCAGGTACTGCTCTTAGGGGAAGTCAATATTCCATCAGACAGTCATGACAGTCGGACCGAATTGTTTCTCTGGCAACCATCTTATTTGTATATATCTTGTTTTATTGTTTTTTGTTATATATACTTGCATACTTTATTCGTCTCCTTTGTCTTTATTTCTGTCCCCTAACAAGGCCACAGCTGAATCAAAGATATAAAAATTCGATATGCGATTAAGTAGTCTTATACGAGATGGAGTAGTAATGCTTTATCTATTACATAGAAAATTCTGAATGAATTTCACATCGATCATCCAGGTATTCAAAAGGGAAAACTTAATGCGTAGCTATACGTATTGGTCTAGGATGGGCCAGGATATCGAACAAATTGTGAAAGCGTGTAGAGGTTGCCAATTACGACAAAGTCACCACCGGTAAAATTTCAGCCATAGCTCAAAAACAGACGTTCTGTTGAAGAGACTGCCCATTGATTAGTCTGGGGTCCTTAACCGTTACCACTAAGAGTGGTGGACAGCCAGTTACAATAAATGGTCAGAAATGTTCAAATGTAAACAGTCGACATCCACAACTACTATAGATGCGCTGGACGAATGTTTTAGTTGCTTTGGTAGACCTAAAACAATAGTAAGCGACAATGAGAAACAGATTACAGGAATGAAAATTCGAAATCTTTTGCACATCTCTGTCTATAGACGACACTACAACCTCACCTTACCATCACAGATACAACGGTCAAGCGGAAAGATTTGTGACTAGTTTTAAAAGAGCATTAAGTTTAGACACAGATGAGAGGAGCATTCAGAAATGTTTATCTGTGTACAAAATCACTTCCACTTTAAGACATGTCACCAGCCGAACTGATATTTGCAAGGGAAATCCGCTCGGTATTCGACAGTCTCTTGTCGAGTCCAACAAATAAAAACGTCAAAAAAGAAAACGAAATCTTTCAAACTCGGAGACATAGTTTTAAAAATAACTATAAAGGTGGAACGGATTACTGAGAAGATGGAACAATCACTAGAAGAGTTTACAGAGTAACCTATATGTTGAAGGATGAAAGAATTGAGACCAATTAAGGCCCTGACATACTCATCAAATTATTCTTGTTCATAAATTAGATCCATTGCTCTTCTTTCTTCTCGTAAAGTCGGTTCTCTCTATCGCTCTAAATACTTTCTCACACCCGAATCTATTCTCTATCTCTACTATCAGACCATGTATGGAGTACTGTTGTGATATTTGGGCTGGTGAATCTGTGTCCCATTTGAGTGTTCTTGATAAGGTGCAGAAACGTATATGTAATTTGATTGGCCCCCCACCCTTTCTTCTTCTCTGCACACTTTCTCTCACAGACGTGATGTTGCTAGTCGCAGTCTTTTCTATAAATACTATTATGGCATGTGTTCTTCATAATTGTCTTATCTATTCTCTGCTTCCTTTGTTACAGCTCATTTGACTCGTTGGTCTACATCAATTCGCTGTTTTAATATCTCATTGTAATACAGCTTCCTATTCTAGTAGCTTCTTTCCAAGAACTGAAAGCTTGTGGAACTCTCTTTCTGCTGACTGTTTTCTTCCTACCTATAGCCTTGTTTTTGTCAAGACTAAGATCAATAAGCATATCTTTTTTTTTGCGATAATCATCTTTCGTTCTTATTAACTCAAGTGGCTTCATGCCTTGTCTGGAGCGATTTCCGTTAAAAAAATAACATGTTGCACAAGAAATTGATGAAGAAAAGCCGATGGAAGTGTTGTATGATGTATTTGACATACCAATCCCTTTAACCTCACAAATGCCGGAAGTATCAGTTCATCTAACTCCACCAATGTAAGACAGACCAACTACTCGAAACCAATATGGCGTAACGGATAAAGTACTAAGTAACCCTCCCAGGCTTCGCCTCCCCTCTTTGGGGAGGAGTAAGTTTATTGCTTACTGCCTGAGGCGCCCCTACCGGGGAATGCCGACGGGGCTGCCCAGGCAATTTTTGATGGTCAGAGTGCTCACCTCTTGGCCGCTGGCTTTTCAAGTCCCACTTTCCCGACCCAACCTTGGGTCACATCTTACTTGTGGGAGTAGGATAAAACTGGCCTTGTGCCTAACTCCTGGAGAGGAGTAAATAATACTAAGTAAATTCAGTTCTCGGCGCAGTCATCTGAAGCTTGAAGGTTCAATCCTCAGTGCGGGCGATATACTAGGAATTGCGAATTACTGAAGATTTCTACCCGGTCAAGGTTGACGGAACGAGAGTATGCTACTTCCCGTGGATTAAATAAAGGGTTCCGTTCGAATTTCCGTGCAGATTCCCGAGTTCGACAAGATACACATGAAGAAGGTCAGAGGTTACATCGGCCGAAACGTTGTGAGAATAACACTCAAGATGAGAACAGTAGTCCGAATAATCCAAATTATACAAATTATTAATCCCCATCTTAAATTTTTTTTACTATTTTTTTTTTTTACTGTGGAGAGCACTATAAATAGTGAGCGTCGCATTTACTTGTGGCTTGCTTCGGAGATTAGTAATCTGTGTCTCTCCATTATTGTAATCTCTATTGCAATAAACCTTTCTTTTTTCATTCAACCATCGCGTTAGTTGTCCTTTCAACCTGAGTACCAACCTTGTATATTATAACCATTTTCGAGGATACAACAATAAACCTGCTCGCCGAATAATGAAATGTTTGTATATTGACTTCTAGCTGGAGAGAGAGAGAGAGAGAGAGAGAGAGAGAGAGAGAGAGAGAGAGAGAGATAGAGAGAGAGAAAGAGAGAGATAGAGAGAGAGAGAGAGAGATAGAGATAGAGAGAGAGATAGAGATAGAGAGAGAGAGAGAGAGAGAGAGAGAAAGAGAGAGAAGAAGAATAAGAAGAAGAAGAAGAAGAAGAAGAAGAAGGAGAAGAAGAAGAGAGAGAGAGAATGCGAAATGCGACTTTCTTTTATAGAATCGTCTAGCTGATTCTACTCGACGTTGCTCTGGTGTCTTTTTCATTTCATTTTTCATTCACGATTAAATATTAAAATCGATTGGAAGTACATTCGATGCATCTATTTTCATTTAAAAAAAAAATATTTCGGGTTTCCCATTTCTGCGAATATTTCTTCAGGTTTAGGTAACTTCCTTCGTATTGTTTTATTTAGATCTTTAGGGTTTAAACATAATTTTCACTTTTCGTTTGATTTTTCAACTACTAAAAAGGAATTTCCACAATCAGTCAATTTATTGTTCCCATTTTACTCCTTATTTGCTTAAGCATGTATTTCATTCCAAAATTGAATATTTCGTGACGAATTTTTGGCTGATTTTACATCGGGATTTTTATGAGGCAATTTACCCATATCCGCGAAATTATCTTTATATTCTCCTGTTTGACTTAGGATATCCGTCTTATTTATTTCAGATATCCTTTTTATAAGTTATAATTCTTCTGATATTATTTTACTAGTGGGATGATCACCACTTATCAAGGCAAAAAAGCCACTCGAGAATAAGTGTTAATGAGATGGATTGTAAGTTGAATGATGAAGAATATTATGAGACGATTGAAAATAATGAATGGAAGGGGTAATTTATGAAATTTCTTGCAGGTTCCGTTCCTTGAGTTCTTGTGGTGCTCTTTATGTGATTTTGTTTTTTTCCTATTGCATCTTGTATGTGATTGGTTAGTCTTCGTAGCTTATGTGGAAAGGTTTCCGCATTCAAGGATTTTTCTTAAGATGTCAGCTGTTTTTATCATTGCCGTCCGTTGTGTAGTGTCAGTCTTCGCTTTGATTTCAATTTCTCCTACCATTTTTTCCAGTTTTTTTTAGACTGTTCATAGTGCTCCTACAATTATTGGTATTATATTGATATTCTTCAGGTTCTATGTTCCTTTCAGTTCTCTGGCAAGTTCTGTGTATTCACTTCGTTTTTCCGTCTTTTTGATCTTTGCCCTGTGGTCTGCTGGAACGGCAAACTCTACAATTTGTCAGTTTATTTTTTCTTCTTAACTATTATGAAATCCGGTCTCCTTGCTTGGATGAGTTTGTCTGTTTGTACCTCCATATCTCGGAGGATTTGGTGATTTTCGTTTTCCAGTACTATCACCGGTTTGTGTCTGTACCATTGGTCTGCGTGTTCAAAATTCAGTTTGTTTGCATAGTTCCCAGTGTACTGCTTTCCCCACACAGTTGTGTCTGATTTTGTATTCTTTTTAGGCTAGCTTGCTGCATCACTTATTATATGATTTGCTGTTCTGTTTCGTCTCTTTTTCCACAGAGTCTGCATTTACTATTTTCCTGGGTTTTATTTATTTTAGTTTTAATGAAGTTAGTTCTAATCGCATTGTTATATGCAGCTGCCAGTAGGGATTCCGTTTCTCTTTTTAAGTGCCCTTTTCGTAGCCATGTCTAGGTGTTTTCGTGAGTCTTTTCTCTTGTCATTCTTATGAATCGTCCATGTAGAAGTTTTCCTTCCCACTTTTCTGTTCTTATCTTTTTGTTTCTGGTTTCGCTGCTCTATGTATTGTTCATTTTGACGGTGTCTCTTGCGGCGGTAATCAGCCTTTCTGTGTTCTTAGATATGCACTTTTCCAATTCTTTTTTTGGTGTCTTCTATATTTATCAGGTTTCTTCCCCTTTCTTCCATTTTTATGTAGTCGGTCAGTATCACCCTTCGGATGTAATGCATTGTGCATACTCATTAATTTCTTAGACTTCTGGTCAATATACCTAATTTATTATTTTGTCCAGCCTATGAATGGTCCAGAGTATCTTATTAGCGATAAGGTGTTTATTCCTTCTACTAGATTTCTATTATATAGTTTAATTTCTAAGAGTTTTCTTGTTCTTGTCAAGTATTCTTTTCCAATCTTCTCTTTCATTTTTGTTGATTTGATGGTGTCTGCTTTCAGAACTCCTAAATATTTACAGGTATCATGTTCGCCAAGCACACTCATCTCCTCTTAGTTGGACAGTCCCATGCTCTCCACGGCCTCCAGTGTTCCCCTTTTGATATCTACTTATGTACACTTTTCCATTCCGAATTAATTTGAATGTCCTGACTGAAGATTCTGGCCATGTTTAGCAGCTTTTTCAGTTTTTTTATTACCTTTTTGCAAATAGCTTCAGGTCGTCCATATACATGAGGTGGTTAATTTTGTTTTCTGTGTCTGTAAAATGTATCCGGCATCACATTTCCTGATTATGTTTTTGAGTGGCACCACGGCTATGATAAACAGTAGTGGTGATAGAGAGTCTCCTTGTACGATGCCTCTCTGTATTCTTATCTCAGTCAGGTGTTTTCATCCAGCTGTCAATTCCAGTTTCCATGTTCACATTGCTTTCTTAATTAACTTGTCGGATATCTTGTACATCCTTAAGCATTCAATTATCCATGTTTGAGGGATTCTGTCGTAAACTTTCTTGTAGTCACTTCATGCCATGGATATGTTCTTATTTCTGTTGTTTTACCTCTTTCAGAATCTTTTAATCGATGTATAACAGATCATGCGCCCCTCTTTTCCCTTTCCGGCATCCTTTTTGTTCCTCAGGAAGTAGTCCACGATTGTTAAGGGAGTGATAGACCTGTTCTCTTAGTTGTGCCGTTAGGATTTTCCACATAGTTGGTAAACAGGTTATTGGTCTGTGGTTGCTTAGAATCGTTGCTCCTCCTCCTCCTCCTCCTCCTCCTCCTCCTCCTCCTCCTCCTACTACTACTACTACTACTACTACTACTACTACTACTACTACTACTACTACTACTACTAATAATAATAATAATAACTAAATAAATGAATAAATGAATAAAAATAAAATTAAAATGATATCAAATGATTCTTAAAAATTACGAGGCGGGAAGAAGAAATTTTTTTATCAATTATTTATGGAATTAAAATAAATATTTAATTAACATTTTTTTATTCGTGCGAATATAAAATTTCTAACAAAGATACTAAGATAAGAAAATGAGAAAAAAAGAAAGAAATAACAAACAAAAAAACAAGTCCCGTATTAAATAAGAATACAGACTTTTTTTAACGACATAATCCCATTTTATTCGTGTATCTTTCGAAATGCGTCTTAGCATCTTTATGATAAGCTTCATCACTCGATCAATCGTTTGAACATGGTTAAGTTATTAAGTCTCTCACGCTTAAGTTTGAAATAGCATTTCCGTTTGTCTCTAGCGGTTGAGCTTGAACAAGCATTTTCATTAATCTGCCACATTTAGGTTTGAAATAACTTATTCGTTCGTTTCTTACGCTTAAATTTTAAATATATTTTTTGTTGGTCTCTAATGCATAAGCCTGAAAAACATTTTCGTCAGTCTGTCATGCGTCATCTTGAAAAAGCATTTTTGTTATTTTATCATGCTAAAGATTGAAAAAGTCTTATCGTCGGTCTCACAAACTTTAGTTTGAAATAGCATTTCCGTAAGTCTCTCACGCTTAAGCTTCAAATAGCATTTCCGTAAGTCTCTCACGCTTAAGCTTCAAATAGCATTTTCGTAAGTCTCTCCCGCTTAAGTTTGAAATAGCATTTCCGTAAGTCTCTCACGCTAAAGTTTGAAATAGTATTTTCGTAAGTCTCTCACGCTAAAGTTTGAAATAGTATTTTCGTAAGTCTCTCACGCTAAAGTTTGAAATAGCATTTCCGTAAGTCTCTCACGCTAAAGTTTGAAATAGAATTTTCGTAAGTCTCTCACGCTAAAGTTTGAAATAGTATTTTCGTAAGTCTCTCACGCTTAAGTTTGAAATAGAATTTTCGTAAGTCTCTCACGCTTAAGCTTCAAATAGCATTTCGTAAGTCTCTCACGCTTAAGTTTGAAATAGCATTTCCGTAAGTCTCTCACGCTTAAGCTTCAAATAGCATTTCGTAAGTCTCTCACGCTTAAGTTTGAAATAGTATTTCCGTAAGTCTCTCACGCTAAAGCTTCAAATAGCATTTTCGTAAGTCTATCACGCTTAAGTTTGAAATAGTATTTCCGTAAGTCTCTCACGCTAAAGCTTCAAATAGCATTTTCGTAAGTCTCTCACGCTTAAGTTTGAAATAGTATTTTCGTAAGTCTCTCACGCTTAAGTTTGAAATAGCATTTTCTTAAGTCTTTCACGCTTAAGCTTCAAATAGCATTTCCGTAAGTCTCTCACGCTTAAGTTTGAAATAACATTTCCGTAAGTCTCTCACGCTTAAGCTTCAAATAGCATTTCGTAAGTCTCTCACGTATAAGTTTGAAATAGTATTTCCGTAAGTCTCTCACGCTAAAGCTTCAAATAGAATTTCCGTAAGTCTCTCACGCTTAAGTTTGAAATAGTATTTCCGTAAGTCTCTCACGCTAAAGCTTCAAATAGCATTTTCGTAAGTCTCTCCCGCTTAAGTTTGAAATAGCATTTTCGTAAGTCTTTCACGCTTAAGTTTGAAATAGTATTTTCGTAAGTCTCTCACGCTTAAGCTTGAAATAGCATTTCCGTAAGTCTCTCACGCTTAAGTTTGAAATAACATTTCGTAAGTCTCTCACGCTTAAGCTTCAAATAGCATTTTCGTAAGTCTCTCACGCTTAAGCTTCAAATAGCATTTTTGTAAGTCTCTCACACTTAAGCTTCAAATAGCATTTCCGTAAGTCTCACGCTTAAGTTTGAAATAGCATTTTCGTAAGTCTCTCACGTTTAAGTTTGAAATTGACATTTCTTTCGACACTTGTTTTAAATAGCATTTCGTTTGTTTCGCACAGTTAAGTTTTTGCATGCATTTTCTATGGTCTGTCACGCTTAAGTTTACAATTTCTTTTGCGTAAGTCTCTCACGCTTAAGCTTGAAATAGCTTTTTCGCAAGTATTTCACGCTTAAGCTTAAAATATAATTTGTTTCAAATAGCATTTTGGGTTGTTTTGCACAGTCAAGTTTGTACAAGCATTTCCTATGGTCTGTCACGCTTAAGCGTGAAATAGGATTTTCATCGCTAAACGCACAGATTGAATAGATGCACCTTAAGAATATCAGCTGTTGTTTATTTCTGACTGACTCGTCTTCATTGCGTTTCATTATATTGAAAAAGTGAGTGGGTGCTTGAGTTCAAACATACACGCACACACACACTAATACATACATACATACATACATACATACATACATACATACATACATGTACAATGTAAAACAGGCATTCGCACACATACAATAGACGAGTACTACATGTGCCCGTGTAAATTCTAAAATTCCAAATTGGCGTCCATTTGGTGCTATGACGTCATAGCCCGGATCATCATTTTACGATAAGGCTGACGCAAGAAGGCGTTTTTGTTTTCTGCCTTTTCTGGTCGTTTCGATAGAAGAAGAGCTTTCCAGACAATCTTTATGGCGGATCGACCACAAAAACCACAAAGGGTCGACGCAAGCGCACCGGGTCTCCCGTTAATCACAATGGACGACGTGTTTATCAGATAAGAAGATCGAAGTCAGTTTTTGATTAATTTCCATAAATCCTCACCGCATTTCGATCTCTATCCGTCCCGTTACGAGAAGATATCGGCGATAAGCAATAATGGCGAGGCAAACACGAATTAAAAAATATTTAAAAAACGTCAGAGAGATCGCCCGTTGCGATAATAAGTCCCGGATGAAGGCGGATGTTGATGTGGGAGGAATATATGCGCGGAATAATTTGTAATGATGATGAGAAGGCAGAAGAGAAAGAGGCTTCGACGACAGAAGCGAAATGATCAGAGCCGACGTTTCGTACCTCGGAACTCCTCAAACGGGAGGCGAAGGGAGAACAATGCCGGTGATCGAACCCACCCCTCATCAAAGCCGATGTGATACGGGGCCCACACTAGTAGACAACTTTTTTTGTAAGCTAACAAATGGGTTACTTTTTTTTACCCCCCTCCCAAACAAGGAAGATCATAAAATTTTAATGACTTTTTCAGCATTTATTTAATAAACTAGTGTAAAAAATGGCGGGAAATTCGCTATTGATCCATTCAACGAGATATATTACTAAAATATTCATATAAAATCATAGAATTACGTCAGTAATTTAATTTTTCAAATATAAATTATTATTGTCATTTCTGATGACCTAAAAATATATTACTAAAATATTCATATGAAATCATAGAATTACGTCAGTAATTTAATTTTTCAAATATAAATTATTATTGTCATTTCTGATGACCTAAAAATATATTACTAAAATATTCATATAAAATCATAGAATTACGTCAGTAATTTAATTTTTCAAATATAAATTATTATTATCATTTTTGATGATTGGAAGACTTTTTTCTTTCTGAATTCATTTCAGGGGGAGGGGTAAGTATATAAAATATAAAATGTAGGAAGTAAATAAAGCAAAAGGTAAACACAATACTAAACTAAAGCTACAAATATATTATTGTAAATGTATTTTTTCTATCACAACTGTTTTTCTTTTAGATTAATCTACTTCCCATATTCTATATTTTACATTTTTTTTATAGTATTATGTATTTTTCTATGATAAGTGTGTTTTTTTAAGGATGAATAATGTTGATGTTTTGTTGGACTTCTATCTGTGATGTTATAGAATCGGCGCCGAGGAAGTGGAATTAATTAAAAAATCCTTCGTCTTAGAAACGATCGTACACAAAATTTTGTTGATGTTGAATTCATGGAACTGATATAAATAACATATTATAAATATATTCATTTTAATTTACTCTACGATAACTCTGTCTGACCCGAGAGTTCTTACATTGAGCTGATTTGATTCCAGCAGTATTTTGAGTGTATGACATTATGGATTGAACCTCCATTATCTTCAAAGTTGGGCTAACTACTTGTCGCAAAAATAATAAAACCGTTAGAAAGCCATACAATGATTTTTTTTTAAATGTTGATCTTAAGTTTTTCGGCGATAAACGATCTCATTATAGTTAAAAGACACTGTTTCATACCTTTGTTTAGTCACTTTTTTGAAGGGTTGGAGTCGATCCGTGGGATGTTTAAACGGTATCGGGGATGACAGTCTAAGTCAAGAACGGTCGCACGTAGAAACGCCAAATGAAGTACAAATTGATGGTTGTTCTGTGTTGTGTCGCTTTATATCGGTTTTATTATTTTTGCAATGATTCAATGTTAAAAATAACAGAATTCGTCTGTTTAATTATACCGTTTTTATTTTTTCAATTTTTGTGATGTTCTTTTTGTATTAAAAAAAAATGTTCCATGGGTTTCACGAACGTTTTCGATTCTTCGTCGAATCATCCTTAGGTGTCAAAAGCAAATGAACAAAAAAGCTGGAGAAAAAAGAGAATTAAAATATATATATATATATATATATATATATATATATATATATATATATATATATATATATATATATATATATATATAATAATATCGCCGAAAAATTTTAGATAAAAAACTGCGTTGTATGGCTACCTAACGATTTTATTATTTTTCAATGATCCAATTTTCTATATATCAACAATGCTTTATAAACAAGAACAATCCTCAATCTTTCTCTTTCTCTCTCTCCCTCTCTTTCTCTCATATATATATATATATATATATATATATATATATATATATATATATATATATATATATATATATATATATATATATATATATATATATGATCCCCGTGTTAATATTAGACGCTTAAGGTCTCCTGTTTTTGTTTCACTGTTAGATACTTAACCCCCCCCCTTTTTTATTTTTTTTATTTACTTATTTTTAAAAATATTTTATGAATTTTCCAACGAATGTTAAGTCTGCAATATCTTTGATTTAGTTAGTTTCTCTGGGAATTTAAACTGCATTTTACTTTTTTTTTGTTTTGTTAAAATGACTTAAAGCTTCTTTAGACTTATATATATATATATATATATATATATATATATATATATATATATATATATATATATATATATATATATATTAGAAAGTAACAACCATGGCATGTTTCTGACAACTGGTAAGGTACCCCATTTCTACGTTATTTTTACATTTAACTTTGTTTTATTTTTTAAATTTTATCTTCATTTTGATTATTACGATTTATACAAAAATAAGTTTGTATAGCACTTCGACGTCCGTCTGCTTTTTCGGCCATGGGTACGGCTATCCCTCCTCCCCCCATACACGTTATCTGTTTGCACCATAGGGTAGTGGATCTAAACGGGTACCCTCAGTGTCTGATTAAAGTGCCACCCCACTCGATTTTGAAACTAACACAATAAGGGACAGCATTGTTACCGTTATGAATAAGGTCTGTAAAAATCCCCGTTATAACTAATTTTATATTATCCTATTGACCCCCCCCCCCCACACACTCTGCTATTGAATACCTATTCGAATCTGCACTATTGACAAACGGTATTCGATTTATTGATGAACTGAGTAACGAATTCCGAACAGACTTGCACTGTATCTTATGTTGTGCAAACTTGTTATTACCTGCAGGTACGAGTATATATATGTTTGTATGTAGGCGTGTACGCTTGTGTGTGTATTTATATGTGAGTTTGCTGATGCTGGTGTATGCTTATATATGCGTATGAGTACACCTGCATATATGCGTGCTGATTTCTATGTCTGCGTCTCCATGTTGTAGGGCTTCGTAAGGATACGGGAGTTTTGAATTTTTGCGTCAGTCCGTGTATACGTACCCAGACATATGTGTGCGCGCCACATACTTGCACACGTATCCCTTAATCATAGTTCACCCGCCCGTTCATAATGCGTAGTGTTTATAAACAATATTACTAAACTTGCATAACCTTACTAAAAGTATTTGCAGGTTATAATATTACTACGATATTATTTTTCAAATTTACTCGAAACTAAACTAGATCACAGACACGCACATTATATATATATATATATATATATATATATATATATATATATATATATATATATATATATATATATATATATATATATATATTTAGGAGAGTTTGAATTACCTACTAGAGACACTCCTCGAGTGCTTTCGGTCTCTCTGTACAAGGGTTTGTTAGTATCCTCTGACATGAGGATACTTCCCCCTACAAGTAAACCCTGAACAAATATTAAAAATAACATAATTCGAAGCCGAAATAAGATCCCCTCGACACAGCTATACACCGTTTCATACGAGGAATGGTGACCCTTCTCTAAGTAATGTTACCTCAAGTAACAGCACTAAGCTGGATACTCCACCAGACTGAATTAATTCTTGTCCTGGAATCCGATAAGACTAAGAGACCACAAGAAAGATATACTATAACATATTTAACTGGTCAATAGGGGAGAGGTAATTTAATGTTCTTAACTTCTTTACTATCTCAACTTTTGATAGGTAAAGGAGAACTTTAATGGAATATTCGAATATCTATGTATCTCATGTAGAGATCAGGTGTTAGCCCCAGGAAGCGGCCCTTTGATTTTTGAGAACTTCAACTGAAGTAATATATATATATTTCGACAGGGTAAAGCCGTTGTCATTAGAGACACTGAAGTAGGAGCTCCTTCTTTCGAAATGGCAAATGGGACTTGTCCGACCGATAATAATTTTAACATTGCCTCCTGTGGAGCTTCGTTATGCAAAACTTGTGATATTCTAATAACATCTAAAGAATATCAATCTAATGTAACTAAAAGAATCTATCCAGTCCTAAATCATTCGGGGGAAGATTTGTCGTGTAGGTCACAAAATTTAGTTTACTTATTATCTTGTAAAAATTGTAATTTACAATATGTAGGCGAAATAGTACTACCTTTAAATAGACGGATGAATTTGCATAGAACTAGTAATAAAGGCTGTGTCCATGTAGTAAACCACTTTAAAGAAAACACCTGTGGAAAATCGTCTTTTTCAATACAGATTATTGAAAAATTTACAGATAATGGATATAATAGTTCTGGTAAGGTAGATAATAATACGCTTAAAATGCGTCTAAATAAAGAAGATGAAATAATGCGAGTAATTTATCCATATGGTCTAAATGTAAAAATAAAAAAAGATAATTTACAAGACGAATCAGAAAATGTAGGGCGATTGTATCCAGCTTTGCCTCGCTACGGTACTAGAGATAGAACACATGTAAATAGGAACAATAGAGAATCTGCCGTTTCATGCGAAGAATTTTTTAAGAAAACTAAAGAAATTATCATAAATAATATTTCCGAGTCTTTTAATTACATTAGAAAACTTCTTAATAAAACCAAGAAAAAGGTATTAAAAGACATAGCATCTAAGATATTATTAAACCCGGATATGATATATAGGATAGAAGAACTTCCTCAATGGTATGAGTATATCATGGATATAATCGATGCAAAATTATACAAGCCACCTGCTGAGGGTATAAAAAATAAACCTCGAAATGTTTGTGTAGTCCTATATGAAAATAAAGGATTTGATGATATAAATCTGCCTAAAATATTTAATAATCCAGAAATCATTCAGTCACTGCCTAATGAACTTAAAAAAGAGGAACAGAAACCAATAGTAACATATAAACTAGGGCAAACTATCCGGAATAAGGTTTTTAACTATAAAAAACTGTAGAGAATTTAAATATTAATGATAATGATGAAATGTATATACCATCATGTGAATGTGAATCCTCCCCTTTATGTAATACTGACATAGGGCATATAATTACCGGTAATCTAGCGATAGTTAAAAATTCTAAATTAAGAAAACTCTTAAGTAAAGGCCCAAACTATAGAGAACCTAAATGTTTAAATTATGCGAAATGTGTTAAGGAAATAAATAAAGCGTTAGATAATTTCACTGCATCCATGGCTAAAAAACATAAACTATTACACTCTACATTTGACGCATGGAAAAATAATATACTTAGATTCGTAAATAAAAAAGTAGAACGTTTAAAAGAATTTAAACACCCTAAAAGAACGAATCCCCTCCTTAGAAATCCACAAATAACTACGGAGCTTGAAATGCTTCAAAATAGGTTTGTAATAGTTCCTATTGATAAGGCGACAAATAACATAGCTTTTATCTGTAAAAAGTATTATATACAACGCTTATTGCTAGAAGTAGGAATAATAGGTGAAGTTTCAGATACTTATAAATTAAGTAATAATAAAAGCGATAACATTATTATAAACAATACTGTTATTTGTGAAAAATTAGGATTAAAATTAGAAGAAAAATACAAAAAACTTCCATCTATGTATTGGATACCTAAAATGCATAAAACACCAGTTGGCGCCCGTTTCATTGTTGCCTCAAAAATGTGCATCACTAAACCTTTAAGTAAGGCTGTGTCTAAAATCTTTAAATTAATTATAAACCTAATAAATAATTTCCATAAAAAAAGTAAATTCTATAGTAATATAAACCTATTTTGGGTGGTAAATAATTCCGATCTAGTAAAAGAAAAATTAGATCGTATTAATTCTCGTAAACAGGCTAAATCAATCTCGACATACGATTTTAGTACATTATATACAAAAATACCCCATAAAGAACTTATTAAAGAATTAGGTAATACTGTAGATTTAGCTTTTGCAGGAGGAAAAGGTAAATACATAGACTTTGCAAAATCTAAAGCCTTTTGGTGTAAAACTAAAAATGGTAAGACGAGTGTATCCAAAACTGGTCTGATAATGCTTATAAGTCACCTTATAAAAGAGAGTTACTTTCAAATAGGGAATAAATTATTGCTCCAAACAATAGGTATTCCAATGGGTTTGGATCCGTCTCCATTTTGGGCAGATCTATATTTACATAGACTGGAATATATATATATGTCATCATTAATAAAAAATGATATATCTAGAGCGTATAGTTATCATGGATGTAGGCGATATATTGACGACCTTGTTTGCATTAATGATAGCGAAGAGTTTGCAAATACTAAACATTTAATATATCCTAAAGAGTTAAAATTAAACTGTGAACATAAGGGAACACAAGCTACTTTTCTTGATTTGGATATAAAAATTGAAGATAAAATATTTATCTATAAACTGTTTGATAAAAGAAATTCATTCCCTTTTCGTATCGTGCGAATGCCATATAAAAATAGTACTAGCCCTGTGTATATAGTTTACGGGAGTATTATGTCTGAATTTCTGAGAATTGCTCGTGTTACCTTAAAATTAGTAGATTTCATGCCCCCAATTTCTGATCTAATAATAAGAATGATTAACCAAGGTGGCGATCAAAATAAAATATTTGGACAATTAAATAAGGCAATTACTCGCCATCCTGATGCTTTTAAATCTTATCAAATTAATCAAAATAAACTGATAGAACAAATCATAGTATATATAAATAGAAATAATATAATATGAATAAACGTATATATAACACATCTGCTAATAAGAAAAACAATAAAAATACAGTAGAAAGAAAGAAAGAAATGTTAAAAAAGAAGAAGAAGAAAACCGACAGTTATGAACGCCGATTTTAAACACCGGGAGTTGGCAAAGAAGAAGAAGAAAAAGAGAACAAATTAACGGTTAACTTATAGACGCAGATTTGAAACAATGAGAAAAGAAAAAAGTCGACAGTTGTGAACGCAGATTAGAAAAACTATAGTGAACAAGGAAGATTAATATTTATTTGAGGTTGACAACAACGGGGAGATGGACAACAAAGTAGGACGAGGGAGAAAAGGAGGAACTAAAGGTATATATATGTATGTGTGTATGTATATATATATATATATATATATATATATATATATATATATATATATATATATATATATATAGTCTCGGAAGTTTCTCAACCATTAAAACTATATAAAAAAAAAACTTAAAAAAAAAACAAAAAAACTTATAGTCTCAAGTCTTCCAGTGGAAAATCACTCATGTAAGTCAATTTATTTTTTACAGTTATTATATTAGTTAGTTTCTAACACTATTTTAAGGGATCATCAGTTGTTTACCATGAAAAACTGTTTCGGGAATATATATGTATATACATATTTATCTTTTATTTTTTGATGTGTTGATGTTTTTTATATTTATAATATAAAACTAAAAATAATACATTAATCACTTAGATAATAGTGTCATGGATTCGTCCAAACACTTTAAAATGCAGCAACATTTTTGTGAGTAACGGATAAATTTTATTAGACAGACGAACTACGCAGGTAAAGAATTTTTTTTTTTTTTGTGTCTTAAATAACTAATATAAGTTAGCAAAACATTTATATGGAACAAAACGTAGATTTAGTATAAGGAGCGTTTATGTTTTTGTCTTTTAAGGGAAGTGGGGTCTGATCAACTCTGCTGGGAAGCCATGAAATTAAATACTGTCTTGTTTTTAAATTCCCGAAACAGTTTTTCATGGTAAACAACTGATGATCCCTTAAAATAGTGTTAGAAACTAACTAATATAATAACTGTAAAAAATAAATTGACTTACATGAGTGATTTTCCACTGGAAGACTTGAGACTATAAGTTTTTTTTTAATTTATTTATTATTTATTTTTTTATATATAGTTTAATGGTTGAGAAACTTCCGAGACTATATATATATATATATATATATATATATATATATATATATATATATATATATATATATTTAGGCAAACATTATTAAATAACACGGAGTGGTTTTGTTTGATGCGACCTTTTTTTATTTTTTCAATTTTCCGAATTGTCCATCTAATGTTTCGGTCAAATTGATGTAAATATGATCCATGGGTTTCTTGTTCCATTCTTTTTTCTTTTTTGCAAGTACTTTCGATTTGAATCGTCAAATCATCTTCAGGCGGTATTAGTTTTAGTGTCTTTACAAATTATGACTTTACTGTTGTGCTCATTTTTGAATTATAACGGCAAGTAGTTTATAACTTGAAAAAGCGTCTGTAAAGTTAAAATGTACATGAGAGCGTGATGGCGTTCTACACATATGAGAGATTTAAAAGTTTGACTGTTTAAACCGTTAAGAAATTGATGACGTTAAATAAAGTGCATACAATTCAAACGCATAACTACCTAATGGCTAAGAATTTTGTAATGTTAATTATTATGCTAGACACTTTAAAATGTTGCGACTAGTTTCATACCAAATTCTTAGCCATTTTGATCAGATATAATGCCTAAATAGTCTTATGTATTAATTCTGCCTTGAAGGCAAACCATTAGATCAGCAAATTTCCAAGATATTTGCTCCCTCGTCTTTCTCAAATCATCGCAGGGCCTCCTCCATGTTTAACAGTTGGAAGAAGGCAGTCTTTTAGCTGTCTCCACACGTATACTCGGCCGGTGGTTGGAAATAAGATAAATGATGATTCGTTCGAGAATATAACATTCTTCCACTACGGTAGGGACCAATTCTGTAGGGGTTTTCTCCATTCTGAACGGTTTGCAACAGTTGTTATTTTAATTTGACCATGGGTTTATTTTCGCCAGCCTCGTAACTCTCACTTTCCATATTTTGTTCTATAGTCCTGACATTCCATGAGCGATGCTTCTGACAAAGGAGGAAGATTTGCTGTTTTCTGGGTAGGCTGTTGTTTAAGTTGGTAGAGATTTTCAATCCTCTCATCATATTAACCTCATTCAACTGCCAGACTATCCTTCTCATTAATCCTTATCCTCGAGTTATTTTTTCGTCTTGATAAGTGATGAAGCATTGGAATAAAAAGAGTGTTTTTTGCTGATCGCAACCCGTGAAATCCGGCTATGTGCCACTCACAGCGGACAGATTTCGTGGAAACTGGGTTCCGGAGGTGGCCATTAAGCTCTGCAAAAATTTTGAGAGCTGAACTTTTGTGATATTTTTTAACAATTCTCTTAAGATTTCGCCGGTCCCTATTTGAAAGTTTTGGTTTTCTTTCGGGGATTTGTTTCGACGAGGAGAATTTTCCTTGTTTCTCAAAGACTTTCGAGACAATAATTATTGGTACACCAAACGTTTCGGCACTTGCCATACTAGCACTAGCAATTTGACATCTTTCAAAATCCGTTAGATTTGTCATTGTAATGAATTTTAATTACCCATTTCTAATGATATCTAAAAAAAAAACCCTCATCAATTTTAGCAAATCATATATTAAGCAACACGAAAAAATAAAAAATAAAAAAAAACATGAAAATAAACACGCTGTTGAGAATTTTATATTTCAAAATTATGTTAGGTGTTTCCATTATTTTGTCCAACCAAAACTGTTTGTGTAAACAAATCGAGCACTCTCGGCAACTGACAGTGTTTACAAACAGCAGATAGGAGCACCAACTGTCTACTAGACGGTCGAGTTTCGACCCCGGCTCGAGGCACTTGTGACTCTTTCCCCAATAAAGAGCTGTGATACAGCGAAACAGTCTTTTTGTGGATGACAAAATATGCCCCTTTTTTCGGTTGAGCATTTTAGTAAGTGACATCGCCAAATGTCATCTGCGAAAATGCAAAGCGCTTTGTGTAAACAAATGGAGCACTCTCGACTATTGACAGTGTTTATATAAACATTGAGATTACGCTTAATTCTGGCAAGTGACAGATAGCCGAATTGATAGGAGTGCCGACTGTCTGCTAGAAGAGATGTGATTCAATATAACTGTGTCCGTGGATGACTATCTATCTATCTATCTATCTATCCATCTATCTATCTATCTATCTATCTATTTAATTATACATATTTGTTTTGTTTTTATCTACATACGTTTACGTTTCATACTTACGGGAATCGTCAGAAGAAAAATTATTCACACCGGTCATTGGACTCGAATCCCGGAAAACGAGTTATATTTCAAACTCAAATTCCAACGTCTTTGCCCCCACGGCCGCTGTAGACAACTCGGTAAATCAGCGAGATATTAATCCTATTTAAAAGCAGCTGTCGTAGAGAGTTCAACTTTTGAAAGGAACATTGCATTTAAGCCACGATGACGTTTGTGTTAATACTACTCGCTACAGAGCCCAGCCTAGTTTGGGGGCGACAAATAATTAATTATAAATATATATTTTTTATCTACGTACGTATGCGTTTCATCCTTACGGGAATCGTCAGTATATATATATATATATATATATATATATATATATATATATATATATATATATTATAATGATAAATAGCTATATGTGGATAACTATATATATATATATATATATATATATATATATATATATATATATATATATATATATATATATATATATTTATATATATATATATATAGTTATCCACATATAGCTATTTATCATAATTTTTTAATATTTGTTTACATTACCGGTTCCTAGGAGAACTTAATCTCAATTCTAATTAGAGAGAGAGAGAGAGAGACAGAGAGAGAGACAGAGAGAGACAGAGAGAGAGAGAGAGAGAGAGAGAGAGAGAGAGAGAGAGAGAGGGGGAGAGGCGCTTTTTTTGTATAAGAAATTCTGGATTTTTTCAAATTGAAATGTTTTCAGTTTTTGATCTGCAATCAGGAGAACCGCTCCGCTTCGAGTGCCATTTTGCCTTTCATCAGTGTGGCACGAAAATAACTTGTGGCAAGAGTCACTGCAGAGGGAAAACCGACTCAGAGTTGCGTAGCTTCCCCCACCACTATTGTTCCATTGTGTTGTTGCCTTAGAAGGAAGAGGCCAGGACAGAACTGAACGACCTTTTATGGGCATTAAAACTATTCAATCTGATCGAACAACAACATCAAAAGAAAGAACGGGCAACGTCTGGCCGACAATCAGCGCTTGTCATTTGGCGTAATTTTCGCTGGCAACAGATCTTGTGCGTACATCATCATCATCATCATCATCATCATCATCATCATCATCATCATCATCATCATCATCATCATCATCATCATCATCATCATCATCATCGTCGTCGTCGTCGTTGTTGTTGTTGTTGTTATTGCTGCTGCTCACTATAAGTTCTTACACAAGTTATCGTCAGTGATTGCTCACCGATAACAATCAATGGTGTTCCCCGGAGTCTGAGTGACAACAAGCCTCCCATAGTTCCAGTATTCCCCACCTCTTTTACATCACCACCGCAAATGACCTTGCGATATCGCAACAGCTGCCTACCATTGATTACTCGCTGACAACGAACATTGGTCTCCCAACGTCCCAGCACTCTCTGCACTCTCCTAGTGGAGGTCTGGTTAGTGCTGTCCCTCCTCGGTCTTCATCCTCTTCGACCCTCTACGACTATTTTGTGTGGTGTAAGCCGAGGTCGGTGCTATTTTATTTTATTTATCTTATTTTTATTATTTTTTTTTGGGGGGGGGGTAGCTTATGATGTTTCTTGCAGTTTCTGTTCCTTGGCTTATACGGTGGTGTTCTTCATGTGGTTTTGTTTTCTTTTTGTTGTAACTTCAATGTGACTGTTTACCATTTGTAGCTTATGAAGGTTGGTTTCCACATTCGATGATTTTCCTGAAGATTGCAGCCGTTTTGATCATTGCCGTCTTTTGTATGGTCTCAATGATCCCTTTGATTCCAATTTCTCCCAGTCTTTTCTCCAGTTGTTTTGTGACTTAGTGCTCCTACGATTATTGGTATTATATTGACTTTCTTCATACTCCATATTCCTTTCACTTCTCTGGCAAGTTCCGTGTATTTGCAAGGTTTTTTCGTTTCCTTGATCTTCACTCTGTGACTGCTGGAACGGCGCAGTCTACAATTTGGCAAGATTTTTCCTTCTTGTCGATTATTATAACACCCGGTCTCCTTGCTTGTATAAGTTTATCTGTTTTTACATCCATATCACAGAGGATTTTGTGTTTTTCGTTTTCCAGTACTGTTTCTGGTTTATGTTTGCACAATTTGTCCGCTTATTCGAAATTCAATCGTTTGCACAGCTCCCAGTGTACTGCTTTCCCCAGGCAGTCATGTCTGTTCTTGTATTCTTTTTGGGCTAGTTTGTCGCATTCACCTATTATATGATTCAGGACCGGCGGGACAGTTATAAAAGTGGGGGGGGGGGCTCTCTTAAAAAGTGTGGGGGCCCGGTTAAACACATGCATATATAACTTCATTATTGATGACCGTAAAGTGGGAGGGGGGGGAAGTCAAAAAGTGGAGGTGGGGGGGGGGCTCAAGCCCCCCCCCCTGCCCCCGGTGCCGCCGTCCATGATATGATTTACTGTTTCGCCCTTTTGTCCACACAGTCTGCATTTACTGTTTTCCTGAGTTTTATCTATTTTAGCTTTAATGTAGTTTATCTTAATCGAACTGTTCTGTGCAGCTGTCAGTAAAGATTCCGTTTCTCTGTTCAAGAGTAATTTTTTAGCCATGCCCAGCTATTTTCGTTGGTTTCTTCTCTTGTCAGTCTTATGAAGCGTCCATGTAGTTGTTTTTCTTCCCAATTTTCTTTTCATGTCTTTTTGTTTCTGGATTCGGTGTTTCCCGAGTTGTTCGTTGGGACAGTGTCATTTGCTGCGGTGATTAGCCTTTTCGTGTTCTGAGTTATGTATTTCTCCAGCTCTTTTTTGTGTCTTCCACACAATCTTCTATACTTACCAGTACTCTTCCATCCTTCGTTTTTTATGTAGAGTCTGCCCGTTCGTATTTTTGGGTGTAGTGTGTTGTGCATGGTCATTAATTTTCTAGTCCTCTGGTCAAGGTGCCTGAGTTATTTTTTAGTCCAGCCGATTAATGGCCCAGAGTATCTTATTAGTGATACTGTCCCGGTGTTTATTCCTTTTACTAGATTTCTGCTATATAATTTCGTTTCTAAGAGTTTTCTTGGTCTTCGCAAATATTTTTTTCAATCTTCTTTTTCATTTCTGTAGATTTGATGGTGTCTGCTTCCAAAACTCCTAATTATTTATAACTCTCCTATCACCTAGCGCCCTCACCCCTTTTGGTTTCCATTCTTCCTCTTTTCATCTATAGCTGTGCACACATTTCCATTCTGAATTACATTTAAATGACGTGGCTGAAGATTTTGGTCGTATTTATCAGCTTTACAGTTTTTAAAAATTCATTTTTGCAAATAGTTTCAGGTCATCCATGTACAAAAGGTGGTTTATTCTTTGGTTTGTGTCTGTAAACTTGTATACGACATCACCATTTCTGAGTATATAGTTGAGTGGCATCATGGTTATGATACATAGTAGTGGTGATAGGGAGTCTTCTTGGAAAATGCCTCCCTGTATTTTTTTTTATCTAAGTCACGTGTTGTCCTAAAACTGTCATTTCTAATCTCCATGTTTCCATAGCTTTCTTAATAATCCTGTCAGGTATATTGTATATATTTAAGCATTCAATTATCCATGCTTGAGAGATTCTGCGTAAGCTTTCTTGTAGTCAATCCATGCTATAGCTATATTCTTTTTTCTGCTTTTTACCTCCTTCTGGATGTTTTGATCTATCTATAGCAGATCATGCGTCTTTCTTTTTCCTTTCCGGCATCCTTTTTGTTCGAGAAAAGCAGTCCACGATTGTTCATGGACTTTTAGATTTGTTCTCTCAGTTGTGCCGTTAGGATTTTCTACATTGTTGGTAAACAGGTTATTGGCCTGTAGTTGCTTGAGATCGTTCCCTTTTTGGCATCTTTTTGCATTAGCATTGTCCTTCCTTTGGTCATTCACGCTGGTACGTCTGTTTTGTTGATACATCCTCTCAGTTTCTGCGCTAGCCTTTCATGTAAGGTCATGAATTATTATTATTATTATTATCATTATTATTATCATTATTATTACTAGCAAATATATGCTCCCTCCGGTCGCATATTTTTGCTAGGCTGCCGCATCAGAAATGAAGGCTCACGCGTAAGCCAATGGAGCCCCAGTCATATTTCTGTGGTGGTTAGACATTGGTTTTCTGTGTTTATGACCAAGATTATTTTTAGTTGAAAATAAAGGAAAAAAAATTCGATCCTACCCCGATTTTGTTGTACCCTCGCCCATAAATAGAAAGACTTGTAGTTTAAAAAGAAAGAAAAAAAACTTTTGTACCCCCTCAATTTGTTTATATTTCCAGTCATAGAAATATTTTTTAGTTAAGAAAAAAAAAACAACATTTTTTTGACCGCCTTCCCCCAATTTTTTTATCCCCCCCCTATACATGTAAATATTTTTAATTAAAAAGGAAAAAAAAAACCTAACCCTAACTGTAACGATGGGGTCAAAGTTAGCGTGGGTCCTAAAATGAAAAAGCACCAAACAATCAAATACAGTGAACACAGTGTGTGTGTGTTTGTTTAATGACCTTTTTTAAATTAAACAATTTGATTCTACAATCAGTTGTATAGTTTTCCAGTACAATGTGTTAGTTTATTTTGTTGACATTAAAGAAAAAAAAATCACATCTTTTTTTTTAATAAATAAAACATGGAATCATAAATTCTGTTGAGGTCGTGAAAAAATGATAATATTGGATATGAAAGTATTAAGAAATCAAATACAGTAAACACGAAAAGTTTTTTAATTCTCGGAAAGAAAAAGTTTACCTGAACTGTGTGTGTGTGTGCGTATGTGCGCGCGTTTTTATATAGTAATTTTTAAATCAATTATTATTTTAATTAAACAATTTGATTTAATAAATTTGTGTTTTAAAACATAATGGCTAAGAATAAACAAACTTAGGACGGTTTTAAAAATGGAAAACTGAGCACGGTGGATACCAGCGTTGTTGTTTACATATTAACATCGGCTGCTTAATCAGATCGCCATATTTAATTACCGGAGGGAGCGATGACACCACTGATTAAACAACTAATCGGCTGCTTAATCAGATCGCCATATTTAATTACCGGAGGGAGGGAGGACGCCACTTATTAAACAGCTAATGACTTTGCAATTTTAACAGTACTCGCGTTGAAATGGTTTAGAAAACACGCCGGTTATGATGAAAATGGCTTTAATTAATTGTATGAATAATGTTTATTAATATAACCTTATCGGAAAATATTGTAAATACATATGTAAATTGGATAATAGCAGTTATAAGTGTATATTTGTAAATATGAATTTAATTGAAGGTTTAAAGGAATGACTTATGTTAATGGCAACACCCATCTGGTGTCTGAACGCCTTTTGATGACAGTATATAAAGAATTTCAAAAAGATTAGTTTCAGTTAAATAGTCATACTGGAGTTTCGGCTTCAGACAGACAGACAGATACATAAACTCCATTATTAATAGATTATTATTATTATTATTATTATTATTATTATTATTATTATTATTATTATTATTATTATTATTTCACTTGGAGTTTTCACACATGTCATTATCAGTGATTGACGACTGATAATAACCTTGAGTTTGAGTAACAACAAATCTCCGACTATTTTAATAACAGTTGAAAATCATTTGTGTTATTGCAACAGTCGTTTACCATTGGTTTCCTGCTAGCAACGACCATGGTCTTTTAAATTTCAGCGGCAATAAGTACCCGCAAGATCCCAGTATTCACTACACCTTTCCAGTGGAGATCTGGTTGGTGCTTTCTCCACTCGGTCTCCTCATCCTTTTTTATCCTTAACGACCATTTTGTGATATATCAACCGAAGCTTATGCCACCAGATGCACGCGCGTGTGTGTGTATGTGTGTGTGTGTGATGGAAGTTGTAAGTTAATATTATTTCTGGCAGTTTCAGTTCCATTGGGTTTGTGTGATGTTCTTTTTATGTTTTCTTTTATTTCTATTTCAACTTACGTGTGGCTGGTTAGCATTCGTAGTTTCTGTTGTTTGGTTTTACGTATTCGTGGATTTTCTTAAGATTTTGACTGTTTTTATCATTGCTGTCCGTTGTAAGGTCTCAATCTTTCCTTTGATAAAAATTTGTCCGAGTCGTTTGTCCAGGTTAGTGCTCTTACAAGTATTAGTATTACATTGGCTTTCTTTATGTTATATATTCCTTTCAGTTCTCTAGCAAGTTACATGTACTTGCTTCGTTTTTCTCTCTCCTTGATATTCACATTGTGACCTGCTGAGACGGCGAAATTTATGATTCGGCAGGTTTTTCCTTCTTGTTGACTATTATAACGTTCGGGTCCCCTTGCATTGATTATTTTTGTACCTCAACACACTAGCACCCTATTTTAGGAAACACCTATTTAAATGTAAGCACACAAATAAGTGTAAGTGGAGGCTATTTTAAGTAATGTTGGCAATCTAAGAATTAACGAGGCTGTACTTATAGCTTAATAACAGATTAGAACTCAACACCGAATTAATTTAACACACACATATATAATTGACGCACACACACAAATACAACATTATTGTATCAGTTTCACACCTATGATTACATGGTGATAATAATATCTTCAGCTACACAGTGTCTCGATTTAAAAAGAAATTTTGATTTAAAGTGACGAATCAAAAAAAAAAAAAAGAAACGGAAATAAAAAGAAACTCGGATCACAATACTTCATTTTCATTGGAAGACGAGATGTATCCCGAAATATAGTAAAATTATAAATGCGTCAAGAAATTATTGTAAGACTGTAATAGATGAAGCAAAGAGAAGGTATACACAGATGACCAGAATACGCATTGAGTCACAGAAACTAAGTACTCGCAATTTCTGGAAAATCGTCAATAGTGTGGTGAATGATAAGAAATCAACACTTACCTTGCTATCCAACCACAATGATGTTGTTTGCACGGCAACTTACAAGGCTGAACTACTTGCCAAGCGTTTCGCCTTAAAATCCACTTTGCATTCCACAAACCACTCTCTCCCAAATTTCCCATTGCGGACTGAAGCCACACTTGATGACCTGAATATCACCTCATCTCATTTCCAGGACATCATAAAAACCCTTGACATCTCCAAAGCATGTGGGTCTGATCTTATAACAATAATAGTAATAAAGAAATGCTCTGCTGAACTGGCATCTGCCCTCTCGAAACTCTTTAACAAATGCCTTGCTGAATCTTGCTTCCCTGATAGCTGGAAAATTGCCTCGTTGGTACCAGTTTTCAAGATTTCTAGAGATTAAACTGACCCTCAGAATTTTCGCCGCATCAGTTTACTCCCGTTCTTCTATAAAATCTTTGAATCCTTAATCAATCTAGCGATAGTCCATCACCTCGTTAATGCTAAATTTCTTTCTGATCATCAGTATGGATATCCTAACGGTAATCTCTTAACGTATATACCATACACTGGAAAAGGTAGGTGAAGCTAAGGCTGTAGCGCTTGATATATCCAAAGCTTTTGACAAGGTCTGGCATAAAGGTCTTCTAAAACTTAATTCATATGGTATTACTGGACGAATATTTAATATAATTAGATCTTTCCTATCCATAAAAAATCCAGGTTGTCCTCGATGGCCGTTCATTCAAACAACATGACATAAATGCAGGTATACCCCAGGGATCTATCCTTGGACCTTTATTGTTCCTGATTTTCATAAACGACCTCCCTCATGACATTGTGTCTGAGATGGGTGTATTTGCTGACGACACAACGCTCTACTCTCGCCATGTGGGCAAAACGGACGCACACATATCCGAGGCAATGGCTGAATCCTTAGAAAATGACCTCCAGTCTGTATTGGATTAGGGTCATAAATGGGTGGTAACATTTTATGCTTTTAAGACAAAGTTCCTTCCCTTCAACAACTACAAGAAACCTCTTCAACCACCGATTGATATGGCAAATAACACCTTACCTGAGAGTCCAATATTCAAACTCCTTGGCCTAATATTTACAGGTAACATGAATTGGAACACATACATAGAAGACATTGCCAAAGCTGCTGCAAAGAAGGTGTAAAACTTTTCACACCTTACAGTATCTTATGTCTCTACAAAGCCACCAGCCGCCCAATGTATGGAGTATTGTTGTCACATCTGGGTTGGTGCACCATCCACCAGTCTCTCCCTCTTAGACAAAGTCCAAAACGAGTCTCTAATCTGATAGGCCCCCTACTATCCACCAAGCTCCAACCCCTGTCCCATCGCCGCAATGTTGCACCCTTGTGCTTGTTTTACAAGTACTTCAATGGAATGTGCTCCGATGAATTTGCTGCTATGGTGGCCCCTCGTGCAAATACACTCGACCAACCCGACAATCAGCTAAATCCCATCCATTCAGTGTTGAGATCCTCAGATGCCGGAGAGCCTTCCACTCCAATAGCTTCTTTCCTCGAGCTGTAGCCCCTACATCTATAGTGGCAACTTGCCTTGTTTGGGGTGAACTAAGTTAACAAAAATACTATTTTACTATCACCAAAGACGGAGAACAGCGTGGGTATCGGCAGCAGGAGGTGCTGCATGTGTATTTAGTTAAGTTGAGCCTTTTCTTTTTACTGAACATCTTTTCCATATTAAATTGAATCATAAAGTACATTTACACATTTTAATATGAAAAATATTGAAGTATTTGCTAAATAAAAACGAAAAGACACAATGTAAAAAAAGAATTATCTCCCTTACGCATGGTTGGTACTAAAATCAGAGGCTAGTATTTTGATTTGAAAATCGATTCGTATCACGACGAGGAACACGATGGTCCCAATGTTTTCTTAAACAATACTCAAAGCACGTTAATTTATAATCGGTATGTATTGCCTGAATTGTAGGTGGAAACCCTAAAAACGGACAGACATACAATTGTCGTCTTTCATATATATATATAGATATAATATTTAATATAGATATAACGAAAATATTACAACTATATAGTATGTATATACATATATTATAATATTTATAGAAATAAGCTAGAATTATGATTTATAATTAATTAAAAATAAATTTAAATATAAAAATATCCATTAGAATGTACAAAATAAAATGCTCATGGGATTATGAGCCCCCCCCCCCCAAAAAAAACCCACACACAAAATAAAGGGTTGATTTGTCTGACAAACATTCGAATAAACGGGAATATAACTACGTATTATCATCGATCGACTCCATGTTTGTTGTACCCCCCTTTTAAAAATGGAATCTTCCGGTCGCCAAAGATGAAATGCAATGCAAAAATGTAATTGAAAATTAACTGATGTCGCTAAGGTAAAAAAAATCGACTTTACCAGTTAAAATAAACAATAACTATTTTTTTGCATTCTTTTTACATTAACGTAATTTAAATACACATCTAATTGGTACAATTTTAAATAAATTAAACATGACATTCGGTTTAATTATTTAAAGAATATTTAGCTGACATTTACTTTTTAACATTTTTATTAATTTTTTTTTCTAGGTGGGGATTTCTAGCTTTAAGCCTAACGTTTACCCTAACCCTGATTTTAAGAAAATATTTTGTTTTCGGTCGTCTTGGATTGCTTGGAGAAAAAAATATTTAGGAACAAAATATTTAAATTGTTTCAATAAATGAACGTTAAAACGTTTATTAAAAAAATATATTTAGTTGACAATTATGTTTACTTTAAGAAGAAAGAATATGTGAATTGTTTTAAAATATTTAAATTGGTACAATTTTCAATAAATGAAGAAGAGACAAATTCGATTTATTTATTTTAATAATATTTAGCTGGCAAAGACGACATTTTAACGGAACGATATACATTTGTTCTTTTTTAATATTTCAAGATAAATATTATTATTAACAGTAAACTATGCAGATAGATGAGGCCCCGTCACGGAACTTTTTACGGTGCCCCGCTGTTAAATATTAGGCGAATCAACCCACTAGTATATAAAACGGTTAGTCGAGAATAACAGGAAATGAAAGTTCAGCCGGGGTCAACTTGCTGAACTAGAGGTTAGAATTACTAGACTGTGAGAATTGATAGAAACTGATGTGACGTCACATAGCTCAGAGAGAGAGAGAGAGAGAGAGAGAGAGAGAGAGAGAGAGAGAGAGGTCGACAGTTCGTTGAGCACTACATGCGTTAACATTCTATTTTAAAATCTTCTGATAATATATGAGTAAATAGTGATTATCTCTCTAACTGGCCAGTGATCTGAAACGAAGATCAAAGCGAATAACACCCCCTT
This sequence comes from Sepiola atlantica, assembly GCA_963556195.1. NCBI lineage: Eukaryota > Metazoa > Mollusca > Cephalopoda > Sepiida > Sepiolidae > Sepiola > Sepiola atlantica. The sequence goes on from OY744522.1 coordinate 48,568,709, forward strand.
GTCTTCAAACAAGTTTTGTCTTGACGTAGTCTTTTTTTTTTCGAGGCATGAAATAAATTATTTACAGGCGGCGTTTTAGTATAATATAATATACTAGTTAATATAGATATATGGAACAAATAATAACCACATAATATCTATATACATATAATATTTATAGAAATCAGTAAGAAAATATAAATTAAATTATAAATGAAAAATAAATGAAAAATGTATTTTAACCTGCATTCGATGGGAAAAACGTGAAAGAAAAAAGACCGAGATAAAATTTTCATCTTTTAGATATCGATGTATTTTTATGTATGTCATCTTAAAAATGACGATTTCTACTGAGCGTTAAGGCAATATTCTTCCGTAAACAGAATTGAGTACTTTCAGTTATCGGTATCGTAAAAAATATAAATAAATGAATGGCTTCGTTTTAATACGATATAATCTCTTCGACTGCGACTAGCAGTTTCGTAGCTAAGTTGATGGAGCACTGCACGCCAACCACTGGGGTCCCGCGTTCGAATCTCACTTGGTCTAGCCATACTAATGAAACGTAGAGACGACGAAATATATATATATATATATATATATATATATATATATATATATATATATATATATATATATATATATATTTATTTACTACGATTGGTGCACCCTGAGAGAATTTATAAACGAGCAGTAATAATATGGCTTAAAAGCGAGATTCCGACCCCGTTTGTTGTTTTTGAATCAGTCTCCACTGCTCGCTATACGCGCCCGCCGATTTGGCTTTTATAGATTTAAATCTCTTATTGTCATTTGACTACGAATCAGTGGTGATTTGTAAAACCGGGTTCGTGCCCTCCAACCGACGTGAATTAACATCCTCTACACTGAATATTGCGTAAGCATGAAACATCGATGTCTGAAGATAAAACAATAATTAATATTTACTTATATATATATATATATATATATATATATATATATAATGAAATTAGGTATCTTTATATAATTGTATGTACAGGATTCACTCCTAAACTAATTAACATATCATTATGAATTTTGGAACACAGCTGCCACGAGTAAGGGGTCGTAATGTGGGCTACATTTAGTTTAATTTAGTTTCATGCAAAGGGGGTGGTTGAAGCCCTTTGTGAAATATCAGATACCTCCGATTTTTGTGAAGTTTTAACACTAGGTATTAGACATTTATTTATAAATATTCTCTAACTTTCAATTTTTAGAGAGTATTTTAAAGGGTTTTAGGAGGCATGATATGGGCACAAGCTTGCATTTTAAAATTAAAATATTTAAAATCGGCATTGAATTTTATCACTTAAGCAAGATTCCCTGAATTTCAATTTCTTAAGCTTAAACCTAAAATTTTAGAAATTTTCTAGAATCAAAATTATTTAATGGATTTGGATCAAAATTGAAATAAGGACACTAGAAGTAAGGTTTAGTAGCATTATATCTTGATTCTAATTTTCGTAAGCAGACATAAAACTGGTGCAAAACTATTCTGTTCGGGGAATTACTGTTACCCGTCCCTGGGACGGGTATTCTTGTTGTCTAAATGAATGTATTCGAATGTCTTTTTTTTCATTTACCCGACCATATTCACATCAACACACGTTTAGCTTATTTAATTACATTTTATATTGAAATTTTTTCAAACACATTATATATATCTAACAGAACATTGTCAAAAACACATTTATCACGATACTTGATTTGAATAATAATTTTATAAACACTCTCAAATAAATTAATATTCTGCACAATTCATTACTATTTTTATACCCCACTCTCTTTATATAAATGTAATACTTTTCTTCATATTATTATTATTATTATTATTATTATTATTATTATTATTATTATTATTATTATTATTATTATTATTATTATTATTATTATTATTATTATTAGTAGTAGTAGTAGTAGTAGTAGTAGTAGTAGTAATATTAATTACAATCAATTTAATAAAAAAAGTTTAACTTTCTAAATTATCATTTTGAAATTCGAAAGATAATTTCCGGTTTTTGTTGTTGTTGTTGACGACGACGACCATAATGATGCTGCTGCAAATAATGATGATTATTATTATGAAGATAAGTATTACATTTGTCATTAAAAAAAATAAAGAAAAAAGCTCCCCCCTCTACTCTCACCTATCTAAATTACAAAAAAAAAAAGAATCATATTTAAAAAAATCGTCATTAAGTTTGGTTTTATATTTGTGTCTTTAATAATAAAAGCGAAATACCGTGGCCACCGAGAGTTACTACAGGCCGGTTAGCTAGAAAATGACGTCACTGACTTCCGTGTCAAAACAAGGACCGTAGTAATAACAATAAGAAGGCATTTCGACTTCTCCATTCACTAAATAATCCATCAAAATTCAGGAAATCAACCAATTTTAATGAAATTTTCAGGATTTATTAATTAATGATCACGGAATATAATAAATATATTACTTTATTATAAAGCTTGGTGCAAATGTATTATTTCTTGTAAACAAAAAACACCTTTACTAAAGTTATTCAAAATATCAAAACATGTTGACCATACGATATTGTAAATATTTAAAACAAAGCATTAGAAAACTTTAAAAATTGCATGTAAAAAAAGAAAAGAAAAGAACCCGATTCGATTCATCTTGAAACTGATCTTTATCCAATATAAATTTAAAGAAAATAATAATTCACGATCAAATACTTCAAAAAACTGAATTATGAATTACCATTATTTAAACTTCTAACCCAATCAACCGTAAGTAATTCAGACTTTGAAATTTGTTTAAAAATTATACAAAAAAAATTTCAATGTTAACTGTTTGTTTAATAATGGAATCAAAATTCAGGAAATCAACCAATTTTAAAATAATTTCGCGCTTTTTAAAATTTCATTTCATAATTCACAAAGTTAAAATGCCTACTGCATATGTTTGGATTTCCAAAAGAGAAATAATTACTGCAAATATGGATACACGTAATAATGTTTACACCGACTAAATATAGTGTAGTAAGTTTGAATTTTGTTTTAATTATATAAAAAAAATCAAGTCTGAATTACTTATTCATTATTTGATAAAAAAGTAGTGTTCCATTTTTTTTTATTACTTTTTTTCGATGTCTTAAGTGTAGCATAGTTTATCTGTTTGATTCTCGGCCTTTTGGCTAAGATCAAAGTGTAGTATCTGTTCCGATGGATACTGCACGCCTGTTCTGTGCAGTTCTAGGAGGTCCACCCTCCCAGGCTTCGCCTCCCCTCTTTGGGGAGGAGTAAGTTTATTGCTTACTGTCTGAGGCGCCCCTACCGGGGAATGCCGACGGGGCTGCCCAGGCAATTTTTAAATGGCCAGAGTGCTCACCTCTCGAGCGCTGGCTTTTAACCCCACTTGCTCGACCCGATCTTGGGTCACATCTTACTTGTGGGAGTAAGATAAAACTGGCCTTGTGCCTAACTCCGCGAGGAGTAAATAAATAAATGAAATAATAACATCATATTTAATCAAAATTTTCACAAAAAAATATTAATTAAACAATGCTTTATTCAATGATAATATCGTTAATTCTTCTAGTTATACTGATTTTATTAACAAGAGTGTAGGGGCATTTTCCGTAATATATACGAAATAGTTTTTTAAAAAGATATTTTAAACATATACAGATCTTATTTTCATTTTAAAAAAATCATGGATTTTTTTATATATATAAAAATATACGTTTAGTAAAGGTGTATTTTATTTTTTAAAAAATAATACATTTTCACTAAGATTTTTAAAAAATGTTTCACTATATCTCCTGTGCTTGTTTATTAATAAATATTGAAAATTTCATTAAAATTGGTTGATTTCCTGAATTTTGGTGAATTTTTAATTGAAGGGAGGGTCAAAATGTTTTTACATTTTGGGGATCAGCCTTTGATTTTGCACGTACCTATCTCTTAATAGCAAGATAGGAGTTGGTGATTCCATTATTAAACAGACAGTTAACATTGAACTTTTTTTTGTATAATTTTTAAACAAATTTCAAAGTCTGAATTACTTACGGTTGATTGGGTTAGAAGTTTAAATAATGGTAATTCATAATTCAGTTTTTTGAAGTATTTGATCGTGAATTATTATTTTCTTTAAATTTATATTGGATAAAGATCAGTTTCAAGATGAATCGAATCGGGTTCTTTTCTTTTCTTTTTTTACATGCAATTTTTAAAGTTTTCTAATGCTTTGTTTTAAATATTTACAATATCGTATGGTCAACATGTTTTGATATTTTGAATAACTTTAGTAAAGGTGTTTTTTGTTTACAAGAAATAATACATTTGCACCAAGCTTTATAATAAAGTAATATATTTATTATATTCCGTGATCATTAATTAATAAATCCTGAAAATTTCATTAAAATTGGTTGATTTCCTGAATTTTGATGGATTATTTAGTGAATGGAGAAGTCGAAATGCCTTCTTATTGTTATTACTACGGTCCTTGTTTTGACACGGAAGTCAGTGACGTCATTTTCTAGCTAACCGGCCTGTAGTAACTCTCGGTGGCCACGGAAATACACACAGTTACTATTTTAAATTACTCAGGAATATATCATTGTTTTAGTTAACCGTTCCGCATTTGGTGATTGTCAAGAATAACCAATAGAACGAAGGCGCACAAAAAAACAAAAAAACAAATAGTAAGCAAATAGCTGTTACCAAAGGCAATAAAGGTTGATGATTTTTTTGGTATTTTCCCCCTTAAATTAGTTATAAAAGTAAATTTTAGGGCGTTTTGGACAGTTATTTGTTTGTTATTTGTTAGTTTCTTCAGCCCAAAAGACGAAAAACAAACTTCAGGGATATCTGCATACGCCATTTTGAAAATGGTACTGTAACGCGATCGGATTTAAACAAATTATTAAAATGCAATAAAAACGCCTTAAATCTATAAAACACAAATAAAAAAAAATAGGCAAAGATGTAGAAAAGTAACTTTATTGCTTTTAGTAACAGTTATTTGTTTATTATTTGCTTTGTTTTTTTAACCCTTTCTTTTCAGTTGGTTATTCTTGACAATCGCCCCGATTTTTCGTTAAATCCCTTCATTATGGATAATTAATTTTTATACTTATACAAAATCAAATCTCACTATTGGAATATATCAAATAACACCTTGACAATCGCCTTCTTGTTGTTTTGTTTCAAATTACCAAAATGTAAAAAGGCTACAGCTACATTAATTGCTGGGGGTAGTTTTTGCTAGTTAATACAGTAACTATTTTAACTATTTTAAATTACTCAGGAATATATAATTGTTTCATTTGACCAATTGACATTCCGCATTTGGCGATTGTCAATAATAACCCATACAACGATGAGGTGCGCAAAAACAAATAGTAAACAAATAACTGTTAACAAAAGCAATAAAAGTTACATTTCTACCTACTTGTCTAATTTTTTGTGTTTTAAAATACTTTAAAGCGTGTTTTTAAAATTTAAATTGAAAAGTTCGGTCAAATATATTACGTTATACTGTAAAAAAGTTGGCTGTCAGTCGTTCGTCGACCGTCTGCGAACTCCGATGATTTTATTTTGGTATTTCCCCCTACAATTAGGTAGAAAAGTAAATTTTAAGGCGTTTTAGACAGTTATTTGTTTACTATTTGTTTGTTACTTTACCCCAAAAGTTGAAACAAAAACTTTGGGGATATCCGCATACGTCATCTTAAAAATGGAATTGTAACAGGATCGAATTTTGACAAATTATTAAAATGCAATAAAAACGCCTTAAAAAACTATAAAGCACAAAACATTGGCAGATAAGTAGAAAAGTAATTTCATTGCCTTTGGTAACAGTTATTTGATTATTTGTTTTGTTTTTTCATCCTTTCTTTTCTGTTGATTATTCTTGACAATCACCCCGATTTTTTGTTTAATTCCTTCATTAAGAAGAATTCATTTTTATACTTTTACAAATTATGAAAATGTGAAAAGAAAATTGTTTCTTACTTTTTCTGTAAATAAGACTACAGCTAGATTAAATGCTGACTGCAGGGTAATTTTTGCTATATATATATATATATATATATATATATATATATATATATATATATATATATATATATATATATATATATATATATAGCACTAGATGAAGTGAAAGAATAAAATAAGGTGCGAATCAAATTTTATTAGCATTCAATGTTCAAGCAAAGTACTTTAAAGTCCTTAACTCATGAGTTTTCAAAGAAAATCTTCTCCTCAGAGGACCATTACCACAATGACATTACTGCAGGTGATAAAATTAAACTTTGAAAATATGTTAAAAAAATATATAAAATACATAAAAGTATATAAAACATCAAATATATCGGCTCAAAACATACTTTTTTGCTAAACTTATACAGTTCATCCAAGTCATAAAGTTTAAAACAGCTCCAAGAAAGATATCAAAGAGGTTGATTAAAAAACAATCCAGGTGGTGAATGGTATTCCAAAAACGAAAAAGTTATCCAAGCGGGAAATTTGTTTGCTATCGATGCAGTATATATATAAGTAAACAATGGTATTTTAAATTTCCAATGACCAAGTGTTTATTCATATTTTTACTTGCCGAATTAAAAAAAATTAATGTAATTCTTGACAATTGTTGCGCGCAGAAAGAAACAACCAGGAATACAGATATAATTACCAGGATCTTTCGTTCATGCAGCTCATCAGAAAACCATTAGATCAGTTCCGGAAAAAAATCCTCACACACAAAAATAATAAAAAAAACTTGTTTATGAATTTTCTACAAAAAAAAAACAGTACCTCAAAAGAACCAGAAGTTCCATTCATAGACAACAGGCCATTTTGTATCTCTAATGCAGAGCTATGAAAAATACGATCAACATTACAAACGATGCAAACCTGCTAATCAAAAACCTAATAGAATGTATTAAAAATATTTATTTATTTATTAAAAGCCATTGGAAAGGTATCGTTAAGTTAGAACGCAAACTTATTTCAAATTCAGAGATACGAAAGTTGGGTACCCCCCAAAAAACTCAAACAATGTTTAATGTTGTCAGTTAAATTACGGCATATGTTATATCAAATTTTATTTGCGCGTGATGTTCCATAATTTAATATTCAATGAAATGTATTAATTTTCATTATCTATTAGGGATAAATAAAAAAAATAAACATAAATAAGAATAAGTAAAAGACAAAATTGAAAATAAAACATTAGAAATATAAACTAAGATACCGCGTTAAAAATAAACAACACTACAAGGAAATTCACAAATCTAAGAGCCGTAATTGCTACGTTAATTATTAGAGAGTAATCTCCCTTGCCTTAATTAAAAATTAAGTGATAAGTCCTATTCAATTAATGTCTATAAACAAATTAAAATATTTATTTTTTTAAATAAAATATTAACAGTGTTCACCTACACACACACACACACACACACACACACACACACACACATATATATATATATATATATATATATACATATATCTATATACATATATATACACATACATATATACACACATATGAAGAGTTCTAACGCAGATAAATCCAATTTGTTTTAATTGAGACATAAAACAATAGAGGGACGAATATATCAAATCTAGATTTTGACTAAAACCTTATGTTAAGTGAAAGCATAAGGGAATTCTGTCGGAAGCATATTATGTAAAACATGATTTTGGTGGGTGATCGCGTGTGCAGATCTTTTTCAATGATGGCTTCGTACTTTTTAAAATGGCGTTTGCAGCCGACTCGCCTCCATGCATCTGTTACTAATGGGGAATTGGTGTCTGTCGGTCTAAAGCTGAACACCACACTTTTACTTATATTAATTGTACTATTGTACTTCTATAAATAATGGAGATTTCATATCTGTCTAAAACCGAAACTATACTATGATTTCTATTATTTCTACTATTGTACTAGCTTTTAATTCTTAATTAAGTTTACTATACTATTACAGACTAATGTACTATCTATCAAATTTGAATTGATATCTACTGTCCATAGTCATGAAAGATAACAAATCAAATTAATTAATTTGATTGATCTAGTAATCATATACCTCACCTAATATATATATATATATATATATATATATATATATATATATATATATATATATATATATATATATATTAGGTGAGGTATATGATTACTAGATATATATATATATATATATATATATATATATATATATATATATATATATATATATATATTCACTTTTTTGTTTCATTTTGGTTCAGTCGAAGTTCTCAGGAATCAAGGGTGCCCTTCCTGGAGCAAACATTTGATATCTATATGAGATATATAGATATTCCATTAAAGTTCTCCTTTACCTGTCAAACGTTGAGTTAGTAAAGAAGTGAAG
>OY744522.1:48582077-48612077 GCA_963556195.1 Sepiola atlantica
ACGAATACTTAACCGGTGTAATAATTATAAACAACACACCATTCTCAGTTTATTTATAAATAACGACGAATATTTAACCGGTGAAAGCAGAAAAAACATATACCCTCTGAAAATATTGTATGCAACTGAAGTTGAATGTTAAATGGTAATGTTCGCATTGTTTTTCGTACTCCCGTCTTTGTAAAACTATTTAAACCAATAAAAGAGAGAATAAATCCGAAAGTGGTGGATCGTCTATCAAAAAAAGATAATTATTATAAATTCAAAGCAGATGACATTGAATTATTGGTGGCCAGTGTTAGACGATCGTGTATGTACGTGAATATGTACAGTTATGAATTCACGTGATTTAAAAAAAATTAATTGAATAAAAATTGCCTACTTACGTAAGACATCCGTTGCATTATATTACGAACCATTTTTAATACTTAGAATGCTTCATTTAGTTATCTTACCATAAATGTAACAATTTGAATAAAAAGGGATGAGGAGAAATAAACGAAAGTAAAAATGAACGAAAAAAACGCAGGGGCAACTCGGGGTAGGTACAGCTAATATAAATTCATTTTAAGTTCACGCAAAAGTTAGGATCGTAACGCAATAGTGCATACACCATTAGAGCTAAACATATAATATAATAATAATTTAGTAAATGTACTGAATTTGTTAAAAAAAAAGCATTTTAATACGAACAATTGTTTCTTTTTTTTCTTTTTGTCCCATTGGTATGTGAAAAGAAAAAAAAGAAAAAAAGGGGCTGAATGTATAATTTCGAAGTGTTGGCTGTTGGCTTAATTGTGGTGCTTAAAATATTCACTGATGAAGCCTTTTCAAAAATACCTTGATATTTTGTTTATCAAGAGAATCTATGTTAAAGAATGGGCCAAAAAATTGTTTGTATTAAAATGTTTTCTTAAACGAATTTCGAACATTTATTGAATTATCATAATATATATATATATATATATATATATATATATATATATATATATATATATATATATATATATATATATATATTATTTGTTTTTATTTACTTATTTTTTTATTCATTAATTTTCCAACGAATGTTAAGTCTGCAATATCTTGGATTTAGTTAGTTTCTCTGGGAATTTAAACAGCATTTTACTTTTTTTTAAATGACTCAAAGCTTCTTTAGACTATATATATATATATATATATATATATATATATATATATATATATATATATATATATATATATATATATATATATATATATATATATTCGCTGATGTAGAGACCTTTTGGAATCATCTAAAGTATAATACAAAATAAAATATTTCAAATCGTTTTAGAAATGATCGCATTCCAAATATTCGTTGTGTTTGAATTCTTGGAACTGATATAAATAATGTACTAATTTTATTAATCTCAACTTAAAAATCTGGAAAGATATTGATCCATATGTGTGTAGCAGGTTTGCTTCTTGATTCAGCTCGATTACGATTTTTAAAAGTTGATTTCCATGTTTTTCTTATTACACATACATATACACACATATTAGTTTAATTTCTATTGATTTGCTGGTATCTACTTCCCAAAACTCCCAGATATTTATAGGTATCATGTTTGTCAAGTGCCCACATCGCTGTTTCGATGTTTCCCTTTTCATTTCTAGTAGTGCACACTTTTTCATTCTGAATTCCATTTGAATGTCCTCAATAAAGATTCGGGTTGTATTTATTAAATTTTCTATTTTATTTTCTTATTTTAGGTCGCCCATATACATAGTGTAGTTTTTTTTTGTCTGTGAATTTATATCCGGCATTGCAACTACTGAGTATGTTGTTGAGTGGCATCATGGCTATGATAAAAAGTGTGGTAATAGAGAGTCTCATTGTAAAATACCTCACTGTACCCGTATCTATTTCAGGTATTATCCTCCAGCTGTCAGTTCCAATCTCTATGTTTCCATTACTTTCGCCATTAAGTAAATAATTGTGTCAGATATTTCGTACATTCTATAGCATTCAATTATCCATGCTTCGAATATTGTGTCGTAGAATTTCTGGTGGTCGATCCATGCCATGTCTATGTTTTTTTCTTATTTTGGTCGATGTATACTATGTCATGTGTCCCTTCTCTGATTCCCCAGGGAGTAGTCCAGGGATTAGTAGATATGTTCGCTCATGTGTGCTGCTAAAGTCTTCGATATTGGTTGTACGCAAGTTATCGGTCTGTAGTTGCTTGTGATGTTTTCCTTCTCGCTGTCCTTTTGTATTAATGTGGATATACCTTTAGTTATCCTCTCTAGTATTTCTGTTTTTTTTTGTATACATCTTTTTGGGTTTATTATTATCAACAACTCACTAGGAGTTCTCAGACAGGTCATCATCAGTAATTACTCACTGACAATGCTCGGTGGTGTTCACTGAAGTCCGAGTGACAACAAATCTCTCCAGATTTCTAGTATGCTTCCCCTATTTAGATAACCATTCCAACTAATTTTTCGTAATCGTAACAGCCGCTTACCATTGATTAATCGCTAGCAGCAACCATTTGTCTTTACTGGGGGTTGAGTGGCAAAAACCATCCCCAGGGCTCTAGTACTCTCCGCAGTGAGATGTCTGGTTAGTGCTCTCTCTCCTCGATCTTTCCATACTTCTTGACCCTTAATGAGTATTTTGTGTGGTATCAGCCGAGGCTGGTGCCATCACATTGTGTTTTTGTTGCGGGACCAGTTGCTGAGATTTTTAATTAAAAAAACAACTTTTATTTACCCCAAACAAGGCACATTTCCACCGAGACTTAAGGGGCTATTGTGAATTAGGGACCATACATACAGGGACATTTTAAGTAAAGCGTTGATCAGAAAGATGTCTGTTCACATTACATTTAACTTTTTGCATGTGAGTACAATCAAGGAAGCAAGGAACACGAAGGGAGTTCCCAAGGTTAGTAGTTTGAGGCAACACACTATTAGAGTAGAAAGCTTCCCGGTATCTGATGACCACTACAATGAAGGGGTGGGATTTTGCTGCTTATCAGGTTTGTCGGGTGTATTTAGGTCGAGGAGGCACCAGCGCCGAGAGTTCACTGGAGCACATTCCATTAAAGTATTTGTAAAACATGCATAGGGATGCAACATTGCGACGATGAGACAGGTGTTGGAGCTTGGTTGACATTGCGGAACCTATTAGGTGTGACACTTTTTTTTCGGATCCTGTCTAATAAGGAAAGACTACTGGTTGATGCTCTAGCCCAGATGCGAAAAAATACTCTATGCATGGGCGAATGATGGCTTTGTAGAGATATATGGCACTGGCAGGTGCGAAAAGTTTTCTAGCGCGGTAGAGGGTGACCACTTTCTTTGCAGCAGCCTTGGCAATGTATTCTATGTATTTATTCCAATTCATGTTACCCGTGAATGTGAGACCAAGGATTTTGAATGATTAACCTTCAGGTAAGGTCTTATTAGCCATGGCAATTGGTGGTTGAAAAGGTTTCTTATAATTGTTAAAGGAAAGGAGCTTCGTCTTAGCAGCATTGAATGTTACCATCCATTTACATCCTCATTCCACTACAGATTAGAGGTCATTTTCGAAGGATTCAGAAATTGCGTTGGATGCGTGTGCATTCATTCTGCTCACATGTCTAGAATAGAGTATGGTGTCATAAGCAAATATACCCACCTCGGACACAATTTCATCGGGGAGGTTGTTTATGAATGTCAGAAATAATAAAGGTCCAAGGCCAGACCTGAATTAATATTATGTTGTTTGGATGTATGGGCATCGAGGACAACCTGGATTTTTCTTTTAGTTAAGGAGGATCTTATTATATTAAATATTTTACCAGTAATACCGTATGATTTGATTTTCACGAGAAGACTTTTATGCCAGACCTGGTCAAAGGCTTTGGATATATCAAGCGCTACCGCCCTAACTTCACATATGATTTATATCGTATTTCTGTTACGGTGCTTTGGGTCACTTTTACTTCCACGTTAAATTTAGTGATTAAAGAGAAAACGGCTGACCGGATAAAATATAAAATCGCTGAACGCGAACGAAACACACGTATAATTTTTTTAAAACACGCATCAATAACCGAATTAATCACCATAAACCTCCTACCCACAAATCGAAACGCCGTTACTGAAAACAACGAGATATTATCAACGGGCTGATTAGCAATCCCCCAGAGCTATCATCAGAGATGACCCTTGGAGTAAAAATATTTCTCTCCCTGGGTCAAAGTAAGCATAGAAGCGGTTGTCTCCATGCGGAAATTCTATAGTAAGTCCCACTCTCTGCAATAGTACACTTTGACCTGTGCAGCTGCTATTGCGCATACGCAGCAAGCATTCCGCTGTTTCAACCGCCATAAGTGAGATATAAATAGACAAAAATTTATAGCAAGAAACCATTGTACGAGTGTAACATCTGCAGCTAAATGTAGCTGCATCGAGATGACCAGAAAACGCATTGAGTCGCAGAAATTAGGAACGCGATTTCTGAAATTTCTATATTAGTGTAACTAACAATGGGCAATCAAACAATTTTCCACTATCCAATCATCATGTTGTCGCTTGCACGACAACGGATAAGGCTGAACTGCTTACCCAGCAGTTTGCCGTAAACTCCACTCTGTATTCCATAAACAACTCCCTCTCTAATTTGCCACTACGAACGGAAACCACACTTAATGATATGGTCATAACTCTATGCCATGTCATGGATATCATACAAACCTTGATATTTCTAAAGCATGTACACTTGATCTTATCCTTGCTATAGTAATAAAGAAATGCTCCGCTGAGCTGGTCCTGTCTTCTCCAGATTATAGAAAATGCATTGCCGAATCTTGCTTCCCTGATAGTTGAAAAATTGCCTCTGTGGTACAAGTTTTCAAAAACTCTGGTGAAAAAACTGACCGGCAAAATTATGTCCCATAAGACTCTCCTCTCGTTTATCGTTAAAATCTTGGGACCCAAAATGGATAGTTACATTTAATGCTAACAAGACAAAGCTCATTTTCTTTAAGAATTATAAGAAAACTTTTCAACCACCGAATGCCATGGCTGATAGTACCATTTCCGAGAGTCCAACATTCATAATACTCGGCCTAACATTCACTGGTAACATGAATTGGAATAATTACAAAGAAGATACTGCCAAATATGCTGCAAAGAAAAATGTTACATCCCTATGTTTGTTTTACAAGTACTTCCACGGAATGTGCTCCGACGAACTTACTGCGCTTGTACCCCTCAACGTAAATAACCCCGACCAAACCGAAAACAGAAAAATCACACTCTCAGAAGTCCCCAGGTGCCGGAAAACCTTCTACTCTAATAGCTTATTTTTTTTGAAACGCTAGCATTTGGAATTCCATCCCTGCTCTTTGTTTCCCTGACTGTACCAACATGCAGAAATGTAAATATTATCTGAACAAACATCTTGCAGCACAATTTCCCACTTAAAATGCCCCTATAAATCTTGCCCCTAATTCACAGTAGCCCCTTACGTGTCAGTGGTAATATCCCTTGTTTGGGGTTAATAAAAGTAAAAAGAAAAATATCTAAAGTTCAAACGAAGCAGATTTTATTTACAGAGCTATACCGGTCATTAAAATAGGTGAACATCTGACTTTACTTTATATATAAGATGCATTAATTTAACATGTCTATATAAATGTGAAGAAGTATTAAAAAAAATCTCATGCGTTTCAAGTTTACCCCCCCCCTCCTTCGACACTTCCTAATATCGATGTTCCACCGTTTTCTAAGATCTAGAAGCTACACCTAACTTACTGCATCAGGCAAATCACATCTATCCGTAATTTAAACATTATATTGTGATACAAACAAGCGATAACTATATAGTTTATGAAGCTTTATAAAGCTTACAATAATGACACACACATATACAACTATTTATAGTTATCCATACACATAAGAGTTTTTATTTAAGTGGGACAATCTTCAACAAGTAATTTAACTTACAACATTATTTATTACATATATTACTACCAAATAATGTGTAAGTTATAGAACTTATTAAGGTAATATGCACTGCAGAGCGGAACAAAGAAACAGACAAAAATTACAACTGATTTTAGATTGGAGGCGGCGGAATGCCGTTTCACTAATTCAGAGAAATTTTAAAATTCATATATTCAACTTAAAAATGGCTGTTCAAGTTCAAGTACACACAAAATATAATTCATTTCAAATAAATATTACATTTTTCTTCATTTTAGTTTAATATTTCAGCTTAAAACCAAACTTATTTGTACACAAAAATAAAACTAGATGTTTTAAATGTTAAAATTATAAATATATAAAAAACATTAAAAAATATATAAAAATACGTTAAAATATTCAAGCTTTAAAAATTGATAAAAAGTTAAAAATAAATGAATTAGTTCAATTTTATTTAAATGTAAATGAAAATAAATTTTATTCTTAAATGTGAGAACTTTAGTTAAGTACTAGAATAGTTACCCGGCGTAGCACGGAAATTAATAACAACTCCCCTGCACACTACACCCCCTGATCCCTTATGCCCCTGACTTTTATTTCTATAATGTTCAATTTAAATTGGTCCAAGGAAAATAACTGTAAAACTATTTATTGAATTATTTCTCTTGATTGCTTGAATGAAAGAATATTTTTTCCTCACTCCGCAGTAACTAATTTGCTCACTGGTGACCCCAAATGAATCAATAATTCAGTACAGCATGTTTACCATAACCTGTTCGAGGCCATACTAAATCAAAATATGTAAAGTCTGTAAATGTATCTTTGGTAATTTCTGTGTTTCAAATGGTCACAGAGAAAGACAGAAAATACAACTTATCCTTACTGATTATAGTGTAAAATGTATTGTACAATACATAAATTATACATACATATCAGTGTTCATAATTAATAGAGAGTGCTGCAGGTACACAGTACTTTCAGACGAGCTTCCACTGCGCAGGACAGGCGTCAAGGCACCCGTTCGCTGTGTATGATAATATACGTATCACATTTCTCCAAATTTTGATAAAATTATACTAGCCTAATAGATACCTCACGGACTATGAAATCGAATCAATAGCGATTATTTACGCTATAATATGGTTATTATGCAGGCCCCACAGTTTACCGATAGTTATGAGCCAAATAGTAACTTATGTTCGATTCATCGTATACAAAAGATCGTTCACAATAAGAATAAGCAAATAAGGGTTGATATGCCGTAAAACAGACAAAATCGGACCAAAAGAAAAGCATAAAAATCAGCAAATGGCTTTTGCCGATGGCCTCACGCCGACTACAGGTGTATCTTAATCCCTAAGTATGGCGATGAGTGTTGTGTGCTTTACTTTCGTGATCAATGGCGTCAGCAGACAATAGAAGATCATTCGTCAAACTTTCTTTTTCTGAACCATTTACAAATAATATCAATCATCGAACTTGGCCGAAGTTCTTTAGGGGCCGTACGGACAACTGTCCGCGCGGTTCCTGCTCAGGGGACGACCAGTGGACACACCATACACTTTCTTTCCGTTAAATGGATGTCCAAATAGAGGGAAAGGAGAAAATACCCGTGGTATCAACATTCGGGTCTGACGTGGTCAAAATTTATGTCTTAACAACTGACCCCATCCTAAAAGGATAACGGTCAGGGTTAGGGGGTTTTGGTGGTCTCAGTTCGCCCGGCCTTAAGTGGACGGCTTTAAATCATTGGCCGTGGGAGTATTTGATGCAGGGTGGTCAGTTTGTTTTCTGTGCATTTGTTTGTAGAATAGGCATCCGATAGAGTGGCCATTGCAATAGGGACAAGAATTTACGAGGTTTACAACGAGACTGTGCATAATAATTAAATTAATTCGTTTTGTCCATGAGCAGTATGTTTCATGTGAAACAAACTTAAGGGCTATGATATATGCAAACTTTAAAGCTTGCTTCTGCGGAGGGTTACTTCGGCCCTCGGAACAGATTACTACAAGTTTAGAATAATAAAGAAAAACAAATTCTGATGAGTAAACATTCTATTGGAGTAAACAATATAAGCTATACTATATATATATATATATATATATATATATATATATATATATATATATATATATATATATATATATATATAGTGTGTCAGGTTGTATATGAAAAGAAATCAAATAAAGTGCTCGATCATATAAGAGAGCTATATATATATATATATATATATATATATATATATATATATATATATATATATACATATATACACACACATATATATATATATATATGTATATATATATGATTATTTTTATTCACACAGACATGTACAAAATCTGCGACACTGGCATGTCGATGTTATCGATCAACAGCTATTATAAACTGAGATCTCATCAGGCAGAGTTAGAATATGATCTTAACCGTAGATCATATTTTTTTTCATTCTTTCCAAATATGATCTACGGTTAAGATCGGATTCTAACTCTACCTGATGAGATCTCAGTTTATAATCGCTGTTGATCGATAACATCGACATGCCAGTGTCGCAGATTTTGTACATGTCTGTGTAAATAAAAAAATAATCATATATAAAAGCTCTATTTGATATTGAGCACTTTTTATAAACCCGGTTGAAATTCTTTGGATTACTACCCTGTGGATGTTTTACCTGGATTATATATATATATATATATATATATATATATATATATATATATATATATATATATATATATATATATATATGATTAAACAGAAGTGAAAGTTCTTGTTAGTTCCTTTTTTGAGTTTGTGGGAGAACGATCTAATGTGTGAATGAGAACTCGCCACACGTGATGATGTTACAAAATTAAAACTGGTGAATGTATTACGAAAGTCGACTAAGAACGTTTTAACATTTTTTAATATACCCCTTTCCCGCTCGTATCGAGCTTGGTTGATGGGGGGGGGGGGGTTTACGTGCTCGAATGAGTAAGGCTTCGATGATGGGGAGGCGAAGGTAACAATTTACAAGCAACGAGGATGGTAGTGTTTTTAGTTAATATATTTCGGAAGTTGTTTTTGGAAATGTCGTGTGCGATTAGATGTTGATAGATGAAGCTGCGAGGAAAAGGGGAGGTGACATGTTAGGCGGCGAGAGATATTTGTCCTAGTCATACCAATACATGTGTTATTTGTTGAGACACATTTTACTAGTGGGCATTTCAACACACATATACGACATTACTAGTTTTTAGTAAACTATTATTAGACGCCGGGTTATTTCGTATTAATAAGTTAACTGTTTTAGATTTTTTATAATATATGGTAAATCGGAGTTTAGATTTTTCGTCAATATGGGAAATATGTTTATATATGATGATTTTTATTCATTTTTTCGTCTACTTTATAATTAGGGTGCACCTGTTTACAATAAAATAAATTAATATTTTTAATATTTTCAATATTTTTATATTATTATTATTATTATTATTATTATTATTATTATTATTATTATTATTATTATTATTATTATTATTATTATTATTATCTCTACTCACTAGGAGTTATCACACAAGTCATCGTCAGTGATTGCTCATCGACAATAACTGGTGGTGTTCACTGCAGGCAGAGTGACAACAATCCTCCCCAGATTTCCATACTCTCCACCTCTTTTCGATAACCACCGCAAATGACATTGCGGTATCGCAACAGCCGCCTACCATTGATTTCTCGCTGGCAACAACCATGGGTCTTCCCTGGGATTTGGGTTGCAATAAGCCACCCCAACGTCCCAGCACTCTCCGCACTTTTCCAGTGGAGGTCTGGGTTAGTGCTCTCCCTACTCGGTTTTCCTATCATCCTATTTGACCCGTTACGACTATTTTGTGTGGTGTCAGCCGAGGCCGGTGTCATAATTTTTTAAGCAAGAGGGGGCGATTGGGGGAGGGCGGAAGCTTATGATATTTTGTGCAGTTTCTGTTCCTTTGTTCGTGCGGTGGTGTACTTCCTGTCGTTTTGTTTTCTTCCTGTTGTAACTTCTATGTGACTGGTTACCGTTCGTAGCTTATGCGGGTTGGTTTCCGAATTCGATGATTTTCTTTAAGATTGCAGCTGTTTTGATAATTGTCGTCCTTTGTATTGTCTCAGTGAACTCTTTGATTCCAATTTCTCCCAGTCTTTTTCTCCAAGTTTTTTTGGGACTGTTCCTAGTGCTCCTACGATTATTAAGTATTATATTGAATTTCTTCAAGCTCCATATACCTTTCAGTTCTCTGGCAAGTACCGTGTATTTGCTTCGTTTTTCAGTTTCCTTGATTTTAACTGTGGTTTGCTGGAACGGCAAAGTCTACGATTTAGCAAGCTTTTTCCTTCTTGTCGATTATTATGACATCCGGTCTCCTTGCTTGTAGGGGTTTATCACTTTGTACCTCCATATCCCAGAGGGTTTTGTGTTTTACGTTTTTCAGTACTGTCTCTGGTTTATGTTTGTACCATTTGTCAGCGTGTTCGAAATGCAATGTTTCTGGTTTCGATGCTTCCCGTGTTGTTCGGTGGGGCAGTGTCTCTTGCTGCAGTGATTAGCCTTTCTGTGTTCTGGGTTATGTATTTCTCCAGCTCTTTTTTAGTGTCGTTCACACAGTCTTCTATACTTACCAGTCCTCCTCCCCATTCGTTTCTTTTCACGTAGCGTCTGCCTGTATCGTCTTTTGGGTACATGGTCATTAATTTTCTAGTCGTCTGGTCAAGGTGTCTGAGTTCTACTTTAGTTCAGCCTATGAATGGTCCAGGGTATCTTATTAGTGATAATGCCCACGTGATATCTTTTTAGTAGTACTGCAGACTATTTACTTATTTTAGACTATTTACTTATTTTTTGTTGATAGTATTTTTAGTTATGGCGGCTAAAGAGTGTTTAATTTGCTGATCAACGATGTGATTTGGAAAGTTATTAACTAGGGTTTGTTTAATGTCGTAAGTTCCGTATATAATATGTTGTTAGTAAGATTTTTACTACCGCCATTTTGTATCTGTAAGAGCATTCGCTTTTAAAATTACGTAGGCTTGGATCTTTGCTTGTAGATTCTTTGTAAAGGTAGATGATGAACTTATCTGTATCGCCTTTGATTTGGATGTCGAGGAAGGCAATCTTATTATTGATATTTATTTCGTGTATGAAATTTAATACATAGTTATTTATAAATGTATTTTTGATTAATGTTAAGTTAGCTAAGTTTTCTGTTAATAGGAGGATGTCGTCAACATACCTAACGTATATGGAGAGTTTAGAAATACTATTAAAGGTTTTGATTCAAGATTGGACATGTAGAATTCAGAGAACAATGGGCCCAGAACCGATCCCATCAAGAATCCGTCGACCTGGGGGTATAAGATTCCATTAGGGACATAGAAAGGGACCTCAGTGGTGCAAGAAATTAGTAATCTACGTAAGGTATTAGGGGTTATTTTAAATACGGGAAAAGTTGGATTATTATATATAGTGTTATGTTGATAGTTTCATGTCCTGTGACATTTGTAAAAAGATTCTCGATATCCAGAGTACCTAATAGTAGATATTAGAAATATAAAAATGTTAAAATATGCACCCCCCACACACATATATATATATATAGTCTCGGAAGTTTCTCAACCATTAAAACTATATTAAAAAAAACAAAAAAAACAAATTTATAGTCCCAAGTTTTTCAGTGGAAAATCACTCATGTAAGTCAATTTATTTTTTACAGTTATTATATTAGT
Source organism: Sepiola atlantica (assembly GCA_963556195.1). Classification (NCBI taxonomy): domain Eukaryota; kingdom Metazoa; phylum Mollusca; class Cephalopoda; order Sepiida; family Sepiolidae; genus Sepiola; species Sepiola atlantica. The sequence goes on from OY744522.1 coordinate 48,593,775, forward strand.
TTGTTTCTAACACTATTTTAAGGGATCATCAGTTGTTTGCCATGAAAAACTGTTTCGGGAATTTAAAAACAAGACAGTATTTAATTTCATGGCTTCCCAGCAGAGTTGATCAGACCCCACTTCCCTTAAAAGACAAAAACATAAACGTTCCTTATACTAAATCTACGTTTTGCTAACTTATATTAGTTATTTAAGACAAAAAATTTTTTTTCTTTGCCTGTGCTGTACGTCTGTCTAATAAAAATTATCCGTTACTTATAAAAATGTTGCTGCATTTTAAAGTGTTTGGAAGAATCCATTACACTATTATTTAAGTGATTAATGTATCATTTTTAGTTTTATATTATAAATATAAAAAACATCAACACATCAAAAAATAAAAAATAAATAAATAAATAAATATGATATATATATATATATATATATATATATATATATATATATATATATATATATATATATATATATATATATATATATATATATATACCTTTAGTTCCTCCTTCTCTCCCTCCTCCTCCTTTGTTGTCATCTCCCCGTTGTCGCCAACCTCAAATAAATATTAATCTTCCTTGTTCACTTACAGTTTTTCTAATCTGCGTTCACAACTGTCGATTTTTTTCCTTTTCTCAGTGTTTCAAATCGGCGTCTATAAGTTAGCCGTTAATTTGTTCTCTTTTTCTTTCTTTTTCTTCTTCTTCTTCTTTGCTCACTCCCGGTGTTTAAAATCGGCATTCATAACTGTCGATTTTCTTCTTCTTCTTCTTTCTTTCTTTCTTTCTACTGTATTTTTATTGTTTTTCTTATTATAATTAGTAGATGTGTTATATATACGTTTATACATATTCTACATTATTTTTAATTATATATCCTATGATTTGTTCTATCAGTTTATTTTAATTAATTTTATAAGATTTAAAAGCATCAGGATGGCGAGTAATTGCCTTATTTAATTGTCAAAATATTTTATTTTGATCGCCACCGTGGTTAATCATTCTTATTATTAGATCAGAAATTGGGGGCATGAAACCTACTAATTTTAAGGTAACACGAGCAATCCTCAGAAATTCAGACATAATACTCCCGTAAAATATATACACAGGGCTAGTACTATTTTTATATGGCATTCGCACGATACGAAAAGGGAATGAATTTCTTTTATCAAACAGTTTATAGATAAATATTTTATCTTCAATTTTTATATACAAATCAAGAAAGTAGCTTGTGTTCCCTTATGTTCACAGTTTAATTTTAACTCTTTAGGATATATTAAATATTTAGTATTTGCAAACTCTTCGCTATCATTAATGCAAACAAGGTCGTCAATATATATATATATATATATATATATATATATATATATATATGTTTTTTTTAGCAAAATCCGACACTTGACAAAAAGAGAACAAGATAGGCAATAAAATCAAAAGTTGTGTATGCAGAGACCCGACAGTTTATTTAGCAATTGTTAAAGTTACATACTACATTACTTTTCAATGTAACCGCCGCCGGCGGAATCGACAATCTCAAAGCGGACGCGAAATACGTCACACGTTTTGGCGACCATGTCCTTGTCTTTTGTAACGAACGCCTCCGCGATGGAAGCCTTTAAAGGAGTTACAGATATATATCCGAACATATTTAGTTAATTTATCCAGGGACATTTTATTTGCATATCTTCTCTTGAGATCATCAGAAATTATAATAATTTTTATATGGAAAAATTTAATTACTACGAAATTCTATGATTTTATATGAATATTTTAGTAACACAGCTATAAAATAGCGAGTGCGAACACAGGCGAAGCATAATTTGTTTCGTTGTTTGATATATAACATTAGTTGCTAATTATTTCTTCATAAATAGGCAATTACTTTTTATTCTTAATTTTCTTACAGTTGTTTGATATATAACATTAGTTGCTAATAATTTGTTCACAAATGGATAATTATTTTTTATTCTAAATTTTCTTAGAGTTGTTTGATATATAACATTAGTTGCTAATAATTTGTTAAAAAATGGGTAATTATTTTTTATTCTAAATTTTCTTACAGTTGTTAGATATATAACATTAGTTCTAATTATTTGTTCACAAATGGGTAATTATTTTTTATTCTAAATTTTCTTACAGTTGTTTGATATATAACATTAGTTGCTAATTATTTGTTCACAAATGGATAATTACTTTTTATTCTTAATTTTCTTACAGTTGTTTAATATATAACATTAGTTGCTAATAATTTGTTCACAAATGGATAATTATTTTTTATTCTAAATTTTCTTAGAGTTATTTGATATATAACATTAGTTGCTAATTATTTGTTCACAAATGGATAATTATTTTTTATTCTAAATTTTCTTAGAGTTATTTGATATATAACATTAGTTGCTAATTATTTGTTCACAAATGGAAAATTATTTTTTATTCTAAATTTTCTTAGAGTTGTTTGATATATAACATTAGTTGCTAATAATTTGTTCACAAATGGATAATTATTTTTTATTCTAAATTTTCTTACAGTTATTTGATATATAACATTAGTTGCTAATTATTTGTTCACAAATGGATAATTATTTTTTATTCTAAATTTTCTTAGAGTTGTTTGATATATAACATTAGTTGCTAATTATTTGTTCACAAATGGATAATTATTTTTTATTCTAAATTTTCTTACAGTTATTTGATATATAACATAAGTAGCTAATTATTTGTTCACAAATGGATAATTATTTTTTATTCTAAATTTTCTTAGAGTTGTTTGATATATAACATTAGTTGCTAATTATTTGTTCACAAATGGATAATTATTTTTTATTCTAAATTTTCTTAGAGTTGTTTGATATATAACATTAGTTGCTAATTATTTGTTCACAAATGGATAATTATTTTTTATTCTAAATTTTCTTAGAGTTGTTTGATATATAACATTAGTTGCTAATAATTTGTTAAAAAATAGGTAATTATTTTTTATTCTAAATTTTCTTAGAGTTGTTTGATATATAACATTAGTTGCTAATTATTTGTTCAAAAATGGGTAATTATTTTTTATTCTAAATTTTCTTAGAGTTGTTTGATATATAACATTAGTTGCTAATAATTTGTTAAAAAATGGGTAATTATTTTTTATTCTAAATTTTCTCAGAGTTGTTTTATTCAACAGTTCAATGAAAGAAACTGTGCAACAAGTTAACTTGCGCACATATGTATTTCATGTACTTAATCAGGATTTTAATAACAAAGCAAATATTTGTTTGTGTCGGCATTTATCTAGTAATTCTTGTTTTGTTTTTGATAAAATAATTTAGATTTTGAAGTTTATGCTTTATTTTGCTTGCCTCTAAACAAAATGTACACTTTCTACTTTTTATATTACAAGATGAGCCAATTTTAAAATTTCCTAATTTATTTCCCATAGACAATTTAGTACTATTTCTAAATTTTCTACTGCATATATGTTATCATATGATGATTATATGTACACTTGAAGTTATTTTCCGTTTCCCCTATGTATCTTTTGTTCATTGTTGATATTATTTACTTTAGCCCTCGATATAAAATTAGCTGTTAGATATTTATTCATGTATTGGCGAATCGTTTTGATCTAGAACAAGAATATTACAAAGAAACCGACCTAAAGGAGGACTTATCCGGGTAAATTCAGGCAAAATAGTTAAATATTTAAAATAAACTGATGTTTACAACAGAATCTAATAGAATGTGTAATTCATACAAACTTTTATGGGTTGATATTAGAATAAAACAAAGTAAACATAAATATGTGATTAAACTAAGAACGTTAAACACATTTTCTTCCCAGAATGACTGGATTCAGCATTAAATTACCCCAAAAAGTTTGCTATGCTTTAAAGCAAACAAACAAACAAAAATATATTTATTCATTAATGGGCAATTACTTTTTATTTTATTCGTCAATTACATAAATTGTTTTTATTCCTCAAACTCATAGCATTAGCATTACTGTTACTATCATTATTTTTTTTATTGTGCTTATTTTCTTAATGATTTCATATTTTCCATGCAACAATAACTAAGTTTAATGCTATTCCTATTGATAATTGAGCTTATTATTTTTAGTGAAATGTTTATCCAAAAACATTATAAGGCGCTTGAATCATATTATATTTCGTTTTCTATTAGCTTTGTTTTTACTATTTTTATTCATTGTTATTTCATCATTGTATCCACTTATTTTTAAAAAGCTGTTTCATATTCAGTCTTGGCGTTAGTTGAATATATTTATATTGTTGGGATTAGTGGCTCGTCTTTAGCGTTTTGATCAATGGATTTATTTGAAAAATGTAGGTGGATGTATAGAGTGTTTACTAATATATAATTGGATATTGCTTCGCTTACTATAAAGCTTGTATGTTTCATTGTTTAAATTGAAAGTTATATCTAAAAGAATAATTTATTTTAGGTTTGCTTTTATCTCTATGTCAAAACCTAATTTAAAAAAAAATTGTTGCATTCCATTTTTTTAAAATCTAATTTTCTGCCTCAAATATTATGAAATATTATAAGACTGTCATCCCTGTAAATACCAATATTTTAAATTGATTTGTTATAGATGAATGCTTATCAATTATATATATTCCTGTTAATTTGTATACTCTCGCACAATCGTGGATTTTCCATCGCAACATCAGAATTTGAGGTTTGGTCTTTTATCCACATATTATTGCTATGGATTTTATACAATATTTCATTATTTGTATGTAATCAGTATGAATATCTACATATTGCTTAGCAAATTCCAATGCGTTGTTTAGTTAAAGTCTTTTATATGGAATTATGTAAAGATGTAATTTCTTTTGTTATTAATATCGTTAACCCATTTTGTAACTTTGATATTTTCCATTGATTCAAGTTCAATATATCTTTTAATTCTCTCTGTCTCTCTGTTTCTCTGTCTCTGTGTATATATATATATATATATATATATATATATATATATATATATATATATATGCATGTTTGGTTAAACAGTAACGCCAGCTTTTGTTTATTTATTTTTTGATTCGTTTTTTCGATTCGTCGCACGACCGATTTGGTATTGTCGTCCATGTTGTATAAAAAATCGCCATATTTTTTCGAACGTTTTCGACCGAAGTCGGCCATCCTCAGGCGGATGAATGAGTATGCAAAATAAAAAAAAAAACATGGACGACAATACCAAATCGGTCGTGCGACGAATCGAAAAAAACGAATCAAAAAATAAATAAACAGAAGCTGGCGCTACTGTTTAACCAAACATGCATAAGAGAAGGAATGCTGCCTAATTACACAAATTTCAATATATATATATATATATATATATATATATAAATATATATATATATATATATAAAATATTTCTTGTTTATTTTTTTGTCTTTTTATAGAATCTTTTAATTTCATTATTGATTAATTTATTATACAATTTTGTAAATATTTGTAGATTTGTCGACCCTTAACTCCAGAAAATTGTTTATAATTTTTATATCTATTTAGAATTTGTTTATTTTTCTAAACTCTAAAATGTTTATTATATTCATTAGTTTGTTTTTAAATTCTTTTACTTCATTCACAGGGCAGGCGGGACGGTTATAAAAGTGGGGGGGGGGCTCTCATAAAAAGTGGGGGGGGGCCCGGTTAAACACATGCATATATAACTTCATTATTGACGACCGTAAAGTGGGTGGGGGGGGCAAGTCAGAAAGTGTGTGTGGGGGGGGGTGGGGGGTGGAGGGGGGGGGGTTTGAGCCCCCCTGCCCCCCGGTGCCGCCGTCCATGATTCATTTTAGGTGGATATTTCATCATTTAAAGTCCGTATTTATTGTTCGTTTTTCTGTTATTATTATTGTCGTGAGACCGGAAGTAGAATCCCTTCCACCTTAATAGTTTAATAAAATGTTCTACTTATTCAGTAAATGAAATTTTAAAATTATAAATATGTATGTAAGTGTGTGTGCGTGTAAAGGTGTGTGTGTATGTGTAAAGGTGTGTGTGTAAAACAATAATAAATATGGCTTATCTCAACACATTCATTATTTATTTTGGTGCTATTTTACTTATAGGCCAATCAAGTTAATTGTGTTCATGTAAAAGCATTATTTTGTACTTACTCAGTCATATTTTATCTCTCACGCCCCGAAAAAGAATTTTAAAATATCAAGCAGAACTTTAATTAGAACGATTTTTACATTTCCATAAGGGTTATATGAACTGGCGAGTGTGCGATTTTCGGAGTGGCCGGTTAGTGGCTGGTTAGCTAACTAAGGGCAGATAAGTGTCGCGAAATTGGGTCCCCTAGGTAGGCACGTGTGACCTAATTAAACAATAAAGTTATATCGTGGAAAGTATCCCGGTGAACAAAGTAAAAATAATTATTTAATTTTCTATTTTTTAATTTAATAAATATATATTTTATTATTATTGCTTATGTGTTTCTTTCTTTTTATTATCCTAACAATAAAAACGGAGTTAATGCCCTTGTCTATTCTCACAGCCCAAAATGTCGGCTCGGGCACAAATACAGGTTGAACATCGAAATGAAAAAATCGTTCTAATTAAAGTTCTGCTTGATATTTTAAAATTCTTTTTCGGGGCGTGAGAGATAAAATATGACTGAGTAAGTACAAAATAATGCTTTTACATGAACACAATTAACTTGATTGGCCTATAAGTAAAATAGCACCTTTATTTTTGTTATAAAGCTCTAACTGTAAGGATAGTGAGATTTCTTGTCTTGATTCGGTTCGGTTCCGATTTTGCTTTTGATATGTGTGTGTGTGTGTGCGTGTAAGTGTTATTTAAGACATATGCGATCGATATATTTACGGTAGATGAGGATATGTTAATCACAATAATTCAAAATCGCGACTGATAAATATCGATCTGTCTGCGTCGTATATAAAGAGTGTGGATCGATAGCTTAATCGTTTGCACAGAACAACCTATCTCCCATTCTATCACTCCGCGAGAACATCAAGAATTCAGATCGCCTCGTTTAACAATTAAGTATTTAGAACCACTGATACCTCTTTTGTCAAGCAACTCAATTGGTCGATATATTCCGAAGGCGACCGCTTCGTATTGGACGGCGGTACAGATATCGAGCAGAATCTAACCAACCAGAAATAATAACCGTCAACGAAGAATGCTGATTGGTTAGATTCGAGGAAAGGTGGCCGTTTTAAACTGGGTGTGGTCTTTTGTGAGTGTGTGCGCGTGTGTGCACGTGCGTGTGTGCATGAAATTATTTATGTAGTGGACAGCGGGAGCGAGGGTGTGGTCTGCTGCACAGTCAATACGACTGTGCAGCAGACCACACCCAGTGTATATTGATAAATGTTACCTACCATTAAATATCCCCTGACCGGAAGTGAGGCAAGCCCACCGGTACGAAGAGTGGCGCGAGACTGGAAGAAATAAAGAGAATTTTCTTTTTCTTTATCTTTCTTTATCTTTCTTTATATTCCTTAAAATGTTGTCGTAAAATTATATATATATATATATATATATATATATATATATATATATATATATATATATATATAGAGAGAGAGAGAGAGAGAGAGAGAAAGAGAGAGAGATAGAGAGATATTGAGTTGGCAACTAAGTTCCCGCCGTTTAATTTATTATTATTATTTTTTAAATAATTAATTAAAAAATAACAACTTCTAAACGTTAAACAATATTCTCAATACCTTGTGGGTAGAAATCAAGAAGCCAAATAAATAAATAAATAAATAAATAAATAAATAAATAAATAAGATAAAAGCAAACAGAAGGTGTCGAAATGTTCTTTTTTCTTAACTTGACATTCCATTTTAATGATCTGAAAATAAACAGAAATGAACTATAAATAATTCGAAATAACAAAAAACAAAAGTCCAAAACAAAAAAAAAACGAAAAAATAAATAAATAAATATATCCCAAAACAGAATTCTAAATGAAACAACAACAACAAACAAACAAAAAAACACAGATTCCAAAATTTAAAAACACAATAGATTCCAAAATTAGAACAAAAAAGGCTTGAAATTAGTTGGAGCACTGTCAAGTAGCGGTCAATGTTTATATAAAAACATTGTAGATATCATTTACCAACAGCTGCCGACTATCAACTAGATGGTTGTAGGTTCAATCCCTGCCTTGTGTCTAACCGCACCGAAGATCTGTGATGCAGCGAAATAGTCTGTCAGTGGATGACTATATATATAAGCTCCCCCATTGTTGTCAATGATATCGCCTGCCACTATTTAGCGTAATACAACGCTCTTTGTAAATAAACAAATGTAGCACAGTCAAGTAGCGGTCAATGTTTATATGAAAACCTTGTAGATATCATTTACCAACAGCGCCCGTCTCGTGATCTAGTGGTTAGAGCTACTGACTATCAACTGAATGGGTGATAGTCTAGCCGCACTGAAAAGCTGTGATATAGCGAAACAGTCAGTATGTGGATATATATAATATAATGCTGTTTTTATATATATATATATATATATATATATATATATATATATATATATATATATATATATATATATATATATATATATATATAAGAGAAATGGTCAGAGTGCTCAATTACGTAAGTAAAATAATGTTTTCTTACAAATAAAAATATGCATTAATTCGATCGGTCGTCGATACCCGCGGTTTAACGGAAATAGTGGAAACACTTCCTTTAAACCGCACGTATCGATGGCCGAGTAAGTTAATGTATTGTGTTACTTGTAATAATAATATTAATAATAATAATAATAATAATAATAATAATAATAATATATATATATATATATATATATATATATATATATATATATATATGTAAAGGAGTAAGGCTGCCAACATTTGTAAAATGTTTTTTTCAACATTTATTTATTATTTTGTTATTTTATCATTTTATAATTTTATATAACGCGTTTCAAACGGTGGTCCGCTATCATCAGATATGTAAATCCATGGATTGGTCCCATTTCTCGCGCTAACGATAAATTCAAAACGCTCTATTTCAAGTAAATTCAACTTTACTTTATTCACTTCCTAGGAGGTTAAACACAAGGTCAGAGTTAGGTTTAAAAAGCTAGCGCACTCTGGTCTACAAAAATGCCTGAGCAACCCCGTCGGCATTCCATTGTAGAGGTGCCTCAGCAATAAACTAACCCCTTCTCGAAGAGAAGGCAAAGTCTGGGAGGGTGGCCCCCTTGAGACTGAACAGAACCATACCTCAGTCCGACAGAGAATGGCTAGAAGATGCTATAACGACCCACCCTCTGTCGGACTGATCGCCGAGGACATATCCCAGACGGGTAAGTAAAAGTTGACGCAATAGACACACCATCTTGTTCTATATATTACTTATGCATATGCGATATAAGTCGCATGGTTAACTAATTTGCATATCAGTTTTCAAAAAAAGAACATTTTAATAATTAATTATTCTTTATTATTGGTTTTTTTTTTTAATTCAATGATTGTTTTGATTTTAATCAGTGGCGGATTTAAGGGTGAGGCATTGGGGCAGTTGCCCCACGGAGCCAATGTTTTTTTTTAAGAGAAAAACATTTTTTGATACTATGTTAATAAGTTGAAATTATGATTATTAATTAATCATGAATGTTAATAGCTTTGCTGCGATAATATAAAATATAACCTGGTATATTATAAATATAAATACTCTTATATTTCGCAGTCAACTATACTTCTTTATTACGAACCAGTATTTACTTTTGTGTAATATATTTTACAGTAATAAATGCAAATATAAAATTCTAGTAATTCTATATAGATATCATTTACATGTGTTTATAAATTTATTTAAATCACTTTTTTAAATTCATTGTTTTTTGTGTGGTACTTAAAAAATAAATAATATGCAGTACCGTATGAATCAGAGATAGGTATATAGAACATATGTAAGAACTTTGTACATTCTTTATGTTGTATAAAAATTTAGGGGGCCAAAAGTCTCGTCTGCTAAATATTGTTTTATTTCCTAGACAAATATTTAGCATTTGTATTCAAATGTTCCTTTCTTTAGAGGGACCAATTTGATTTTCAACAAGTGAGTGAATTAGTACAGTCACATTTAAATACATTTGTATCGAAATGACCAAAAATGCGATATGAATAAATGAGAAAGATTTTGTTTTATGTTTCGAATTTTTTAGATGACGATTGACAAGACTGGCGGGACAGTTATAAAAGTGGGGGGCTCTCCTAAAAAGTGGGGGGAGCCCGGTTAAACACATGCATATATAACTTCATTATTGATGACCGTAAAGTGGGGGGGGGGGGCAAGTCAAAGAGTTAGGGCGCTTCAGCATAACATAAAAAATCTATTTTGTTTTACAGTCGAAATGGGTATTACCTCTACCAGTGAGTTCGACCTATAAATAGGAGACACATTTATATGTATATGATATAGTCACCAGGGCGGCCAGTTGTTTCGTCTTTTCAAGACGCATAAGTGAGTGATATATATATATATATATATATATATATATATATATATATATATATATATATGGCTTTACGCGCTCCACTACTTTTGGAGCTGCTTCCGCTCCTACTCCAACGCCCAAAATTGGAGCTGGCTCCTCTCACGCTCCCTATTTTCAAAAAAGGGCCGCTCCAGTTCAAACTTCTATAAAAAAGGAGCGGCTCTTTTTCAGCGCTCCATTATGAAAATGTACCTTCTTTCAAAAACGTTCTATTCTGTCAATGAGTGGTCGAAGGATAGGGGTGAGCGTCAAAGGATCTCGTCAATATGGGTTGGGATGCCACTTTAAGTGTAACACTGTAAGATAATATTTGACAAAATCTCGCTAATATTTTGAGAGTTATAGGAGAACATGTCGGACGAAGCATAGAATTATACGTACATTTTCATTTCCTGAGATATAAAATAGAAATAGAAAAATCCCTGAAGTATTTTAAAACAATTTTAATTTTCATTGCATTAACAACCTATTTTTTCAGAGAAGGAAAATTTGACCCGATATTTTTTCTATTTATTTTGGAAGGGAATTTAGATTTGTAAAGTAAATAAAGTTTTACTTTTAAACATTATTAGTGATTATTTTCTTTTTAAAGAAACCATTTCTGTGGGAGAGGAAAGACAGCCAGGGCAACATAATTGGTCGTGCTATTGTTTAATATTTGTTTGTTTTAGGAACGTAACAATATTGTATAATGTATATTATTATTTACCACAGAGAAACGCGCAAGTACTTTAAAACAAATCGATTTATCCATTTTTATTTTCAATAGTACAATTTGGGGCGAATAAAACCAATGGAGTTTATTTTTAAAAGATTGAATAAAAAATATTTTTCATAAGTTGGCCAAAAAATATCAATAAATTGTAAATAAACAATTCAGAGATCCATTTAATGTCTTAAAATCTCATACAAAATATCTGGCCTAGACTTTGGGAGTTGAAAAAATATCGGGTCAAATTTTCCACACCCAAAAAATTAACCGGAGCAAGTTTTCCTAGGTCGGGCAAAACATTTATTAAAATTAAAACGTCTATATTTGAAATCTTTAACAAAAACCAACTGTTTAAAATTTTAATATTCGATAATAAATTTTTTAAGATAAAGAAAGATATTTGATCTACTTTCGGTTCTAAAAAAACAACAACAAATTAGTCAGAAAGTCTAATTATTTGCGTTTTTAAATTAAAATTTGAGATATTTTCTTTAATTTAATTAAGTTAAAACATCGGTTTAATTGCAAAATAGAGACCGCTGTTTTCTTTTTCGCTCATTTCGCTTGGTATTCGCCCAAATTTTGGATGAAACTAATTGTTGGTCTTAATTGTATTTTTGGTCCTGAAATAAAATTCTCATTTACTTTTTAAAGTGTTGAGAATCTAACTTTAATTCCAGGTTTTAATCGCTGGCGGCTATGTTAGTGTTTACTGTTATTTTCCTTGGACTAAAGATATTTTTTCCTTGGACTAAAGATATTTTTATTGTTTTAACATTTTATTACACACAAAAGAAAAAAACTTTACAAAAGCAAGTTTAAACGGAATTTAATGAAATTAAAAGCAAACATGAAATGGTTAAAACATACTAGTCGTGAATTTAAGAATAACCGAATGTCGCCGAAAAGACGACGGGTAAAAATGTGGCATAAAATTTCAATTTGATATATGCTAAAAAATAAATTAGAATTTTTTGTCAGGACAAAATGTACCATTTCACCCCAAAATCGGTTTTATCGATCATTTAGGTGAATACCGAGCGAAATGGGCGATAAAATCCAACGGCCCTCATAGTACAATTGAACCTAAATTTTTTCATTTAAAAACACGAATTAAAAAAAAAATCGCTTATTTATTCAATCAGCAATAAACATCCTAGTCATAAATACAAAAAAGTTCAAATCTTTAAGAAAATAACTTCAAAGACATCTATAGACTCACTGGCGCATTTGAAGACATTTGTTGCCAAATTGTCCCCTGCCTTAAGAAAACTGTCCCATAAAAAATGTAACATGTCGATGTGAAAATCTTCTCCCTTCCTCTCCCCCCTCTCTCTCTCCATATCTCATATACATTGACCAGAGATATAACTAAGAGTTTAGCTGAGACTTTCTTTGCTTTTCCTTTTTATTGCTGAATAAAAAAACTAATGTTTAAAAGAAAAATCAAATAATTTGGGAGCAAAGCGCGCGGAGCGATAAAACCGCGCTGTTTACTCCCAAATGGAGTTTCACCTGCTCCACTCCCGCTGAATATAAAATTAGCCCTCCTCTCCTTCGCTCCAGCAAAAAAGAGCGTGTTCCTGGAGCGCGCTCCGTTTTTGGAGGGCTCTGTAAAGCCCTATATATATATATATATATATATATATATATATATATATATATATATATATATATATATGAGAGAGAGATGATTTTAAAATGTTATTAAAACTGAATATTCTGATTTTATGGTAATTAATAACAAGAAGAGGTCGTTAGTTTGCTTACAAAGTAATCGCCTAGCGCCAATTATAATACACGCACACACACACACGCACACACGTGCGTGCACACACACTGTTTATACACACACAGACACACACACACACACACACACACACATATATATATATATATATAAACAAACATAAGATTTTATACATAAGAACAAAGAATAACAAAAATGAGCACTTACCAAACAATAATTAATTTTAGCAGGTTAGGGTTTTCAGGTCTGAGATAAGTATTTGCTCTGTACTTTAAATACATTGAGCTTACAAGTTGGAAATATGACGTTTGATATATATTTATAGCTCTATATAATTTGATATTAGACCGAATCTTTCCATTCGAATTGAATTAAAATTTTGTAACTCAGCATTATATATATATATATATATATATATATATATATATATATATATATATATATATATATATACAGCTGCCATTGCTGAGAGGCAGCAAGCATTCCGAAGGTTCGTCCGCCATAAGTCAACTGCGAATAGACAGAAATTTATAGAATCAAGAAATAATTGTAAGTCAGTGATAGGTGAAGCAAAGAGAAGGTATACAGAGATAACCGAAAAAGAAAAACGCATTCAGTCACATAAACTAGATACTCGCGATTTATGGAAAATCTATAATCGTGTTGTGAACAATGGACAATCAACGATTCCCGCACTATCAAACTACAATGATGTTGTTTGCACGGTAGCTGATAAGGCTGAACTACTTGCCCAGCGTTTCGCCTTAAACTCCACTTTTGACTCAGCAAACCACCATCAGCCTAAATTCCCATTGCGGACTGAAGTAACACTTGAAAACCTGGTCATCACCCCATCTCAGGTCAAGGTCATCATAAAAGACCTCGACACCTCCAAAGCTTGTGGGCCTTAATTTTTAATTTTGAATCTAATTATTTATCTATCTTATATTAGGCGAATCCTCTTTTTAAATACTATCGCCTACTTTAACTATTTTATCTGTTCCCATTTCCTCTTCATATTCTCTATTTTACAATATATAATCATAAATCATTACATACTCCTCTATTTACTCCTGTATCTAACGTCCTTCCTAATATCACATATCTCAATGAACCATGCTCAAGGGGGTAATACGTGCTGTGAATTACCCCACGAGGAAAACGAATATAAAAATATTAGAAGACACTGGAGCGACCCAGTCAGTTAGTAGTATTAAAAAAGAGTATACCGCGTGGTACGAATACAGCCACGGGCGAAATCGTGACGATACAAGGAGTCAGGAATGACTGTGCCAGCATTCCACCTTATAGGGTGACTCTCGATTCCGAGATTAAGCAAGGCACCGTTGAAATTGGAGTGGTCAATGACCTGCCCATGAGAGACGTATCGATGGTACTCGGCAATGACTTGACCGGAAAGAGAGTCAAACCCCATCCTAGAGAGATAGAGACACCAAACGTCTCAGAAAAGACCGAAAATGTGAGAGTCCCATTGATTGTGGTCACACGTAAAAAGCCTAAAGAGGGAACCGAAGTAGAACGCACTGAAAGAAAGAAGTGTAACCAGCGTAACCTCAGCCCCGAACTTTCAAAGTCGGAGATAAAGTCTTTATGCAACTGCCCATGATTGGAAACCATTCGAGAAGTCGATATCACAGATCACACTAAAGAGTAGTGCCGCTACGTCATCAGTACGCCCGATCGCTGGAAAGCTACATAAAACTGACATGTAGTTATGATAAGAACATGCAATTGGAAAGACCCATCGAACACTGGCCTTACTACATCTAAAGTTGTCCATGAGCCTATAACTGTGAACGTCTGCAAGGAGTCCGTATGTAAAAGCCACCCTGTCAGCCGACAATGTGTGCGTAAATACTTTTATTCCTTGACTGATTTAGCAGAAAGAGGTTTCAATAGCGTAACCCAAAACCAGTGCAAAGTGTTATCGCCTGGCAGCTCAAAGAAACACCCTCCACATACCCACCCACCTTCCCCGACCACGTATATCGGTGGAGAACATATAAAAAGTGAGTTGGCGAATCGAGCAGAGAGTTTCTGTCAGCCGAAGAGAAAACTATTGCCTTTCGAGTACCTCGTAATTACCAGCATATGCGCTATAAGTTATGAAAAGGAAGAAGAAAAAGACGAAGAAGAGAAAGGAAGCTGAGAAAAAAGCTGACTCCATAATCGGGCTGAATCGCTCCGAGATTATCTTGTATGCCAAAATCTAATTTGATGAACACAAAGGCTTTCGAGATCATTTCACCAAATCTGCCGTTGACTATAAATATATTACATTGTCTCCGAGAAATGAATACCCCCCTACGAGAAGATTGCATAGTGCCAAGTGAGACTTCCACGATTACACCCGCATATATGATTTCTGAACACAAGCTCCTTGAATTCTGCTAATGACTTTTCCATCCTAAGATCAGAATTGATCTTGGATAAGTGTGACTTGTGACATTCCTGGATAATTGAACTTTTCAACTCAGGTGGGGAGTATTGTAACAATCTTCCACATTCTGTGAGTGTGTGATCCTTTTTTCTTTATTGTGTTCATAGATTTTGCTCGCCATTAGTTAACGTTGAACAGTATCCCTCTTCTCTTTAAATGGTATTTTGTTTTTCTTGTTGCTTGTTTAATATATGTTTATCGCTTCTCCAGTTATTTTACAAATAAATATTGTTTGCATCTTAAATTGGTGTTTGAGTCGTCGTTTACCTGCTTGTTATTCTTCCTTATTTTCTATGTGATGTCTTGAACTAGAGAATCCCTTCCCCTCATATTCTGTTGACAATTTTGAGACCTAGCAGCCACTTCCGGACACTTTTACCTTTTTAAATATTTATCATGTACAAACAATATATACACATATATATATATATATATATATATATATATATATATATATATAAAAATTATTTTTTGTTATCTCTACACAGATGATTCCGAAAGGATTAAACGTATACGTCTGTAGATAATTAAATATTTATTATTAAATAATTATATATATATATATATATATATATATATATATATATATATATATATATATATATATATATATATATATATATATATATATTAATATATATATATATATATATATATATATATATATATATGATCAAACGTATGATGTAGATAATTAAATATTTTCTATTAGATAATTATATATATAATTATTTAACTATAAATATTTAATTATCTACAAGCGTATACGTTACATCCTTGCGGAATCTATGTATAGATAACTATTCAAACCAGTCGCACGATTCGAACCCCGGAACAAGAGTCATCTTTAACTAACTCTCTCTCTCTCTCTCTCTCTCACATATATATATATATATATATATATATATATATATATATATAATATATATATTATATACATATATTATATATATATTATATATATATTATATATTATATATACTAGCAAATATATGCTCCCTCCGGTCGCATATTTTTGCTAAGCTGCCGCGTCAGAAATTAACGCTGACGTGTAAACTGGTGTAGCCTCAGTCATATTTCTTGGGTGGTTAGACGTTGATATTCTTTACTTATGATCAAGTATATTTGTAGATGTAAGTAAAGAAAAAAGAAATTTCGACCACACACCGATTTTTGTGTTACCCTTCTCCATAGGTAGAAATATTTTAAATAATTTTTAAATCAATATTTATTTCAATTAAAGAATTTGATTCAGTAAAATTGTTAAAATCAACAATTTAAAAAATTGAATACAGCAAACAGTATTTTTTGAATTGGAAGAAAGGTGTACATAAAATAAAACAATAAAAAAATCTGTATTTTTTTACTGTAGGATCTGTGCTGAATTTTACGATGACCCAAACACTAACCCTAACACCCACTTTGACTCTGACCCTAACACTAACGATGGAGTCAAAGTTAGCGCGGGTCCTAAAGTGTAAAAGCACCAAAAAATCAAATATAGTGAACATGGTTACTTATGTAAATGGTCTCGGAAAGAAAGTTTATCTAATTAAATTTGTTAGAATGTGTGTGTGTTTGTGTGTGTGTGTGTTTTTTTAGTAGTAATTTTTAAATCGATTTTATTTAAATTAAACAATTTGATTCAATAAAATTGTTAAAATCAACAATTAAAAAAAAAACTAAATGCAGCGAACAGTATTTTTCGAATCGGAAGAAAAGTGCTTATACAATGAAACAATGTAAAAATCCGTACTCTTTTATGTGTGTGTGTGGGTGCGCGCGTGTGTGTTTTTAATGACCTTTTTTTAATTAAACAATATGTTTCTAAAATCAGTTATATTATTTTTGCTGTTGACAGAAAAGAAAAAAATCACATCTTTTATTTTAATAAATAAAACATGGAATAATTGTGAATTAAAGCTTAACAGCGTTAGTTGAAGTAACACGGTAATACCAGCGTTTGTTTACAAATTACGCGCTTGTATTGCGGCGCGGGTCCTGTATAATGTGTATTTGTGTGTGTGTTTTAATAGTAATTTTTTAATCAATTATTATTTTAATTAAACAATTTGATTCGGTGAATTTGTGTTTTAAAACATAATGGTTTATAACATTAAGAAAATAAACTAACTTAGAACGTTTTTTTTAAAAAAGCACGGTGAATGCTAGCGTTAACAATGGCTGTTTATTCAGTTGCGCTATAATTTAATTACCGGAGGGAGGGAGGACACGACTGATTAAACAGCCAATGACTTTGCAATTTTAACGGTACTCGCCATTGAAATGGTTTAGAAAACACGCCGGTTATGATGAAAATGGCTTTAATTAATTGTATGAATAATGTTTATTAATATAACCTTATCGGAAAATATTGTAAATACATATGTAACTTTGATAATAGCAGTTATAAGTGTATATTTGTAAATATGAATTTCATTGAAGGTTTAAAGGAATGACTTATGTTAATGGCCAAACCCATCTGGTGTCTGAACGACTTTTGATGACAGTATATAAAAAATTTCAAAAAGATTAGTTTCAGTAAAATAGTCATACTCGAGTTTCGGCTTCAGACAGACAGATACATAAACTCCATTATTAATAGATATATATTATATATATATATATTATATTATATATATATATATATATATATATATATTATATATATATATATATATATATATATTACTAGCAGGGCTACCCGGCGTTGCCCGGGGCGATAAAAAAACAAAGTAATAGAAATTAAAGAGTGTGTGTAACATCTTTATATAACAAACTTTAATCTCTCTTCTTTCTTTAGCCGTCTTTCTTTCCCTGGTCCTCATTATTTCCCTCCCTCCTTCAACCCTCTATTTTCCTT
>OY744522.1:48617077-48674577 GCA_963556195.1 Sepiola atlantica
TAATAATAATAATAATAATAATAATAATAATAATAATAATAATAATAATAATAATAATAATAATAATAATAATAATAATAATAATAATAATAATAATAATAATAATAATAATAATAATAATAATAATAATAATAATAATAATAATAATAATAATAATAATAATAATAATAATAATAATAATAATAATAATAATAATAATAATAATAATAATAATAATAATAATAATAATAATAATAATAATAATAATAATAATAATAATAATAATAATAATAATAATAATAATAATAATAATAATAATAATAATAATAATAATAATAATAATAATAATAATAATAATAATAATAATAATAATAATAATAATAATAATAATAATAATAATAATAATAATAATAATAATAATAATAATAATAATAATAATAATAATAATAATAATAATAATAATAATAATAATAATAATAATAATAATAATAATAATAATAATAATAATAATAATAATAATAATAATAATAATAATAATAATAATAATAATAATAATAATAATAATAATAATAATAATAATAATAATAATAATAATAATAATAATAATAATAATAATAATAATAATAATAATAATAATAATAATAATAATAATAATAATAATAATAATAATAATAATAATAATAATAATAATAATAATAATAATAATAATAATAATAATAATAATAATAATAATAATAATAATAATAATAATAATAATAATAATAATAATAATAATAATAATAATAATAATAATAATAATAATAATAATAATAATAATAATAATAATAATAATAATAATAATAATAATAATAATAATAATAATAATAATAATAATAATAATAATAATAATAATAATAATAATAATAATAATAATAATAATAATAATAATAATAATAATAATAATAATAATAATAATAATAATAATAATAATAATAATAATAATAATAATAATAATAATAATAATAATAATAATAATAATAATAATAATAATAATAATAATAATAATAATAATAATAATAATAATAATAATAATAATAATAATAATAATAATAATAATAATAATAATAATAATAATAATAATAATAATAATAATAATAATAATAATAATAATAATAATAATAATAATAATAATAATAATAATAATAATAATAATAATAATAATAATAATAATAATAATAATAATAATAATAATAATAATAATAATAATAATAATAATAATAATAATAATAATAATAATAATAATAATAATAATAATAATAATAATAATAATAATAATAATAATAATAATAATAATAATAATAATAATAATAATAATAATAATAATAATAATAATAATAATAATAATAATAATAATAATAATAATAATAATAATAATAATAATAATAATAATAATAATAATAATAATAATAATAATAATAATAATAATAATAATAATAATAATAATAATAATAATAATAATAATAATAATAATAATAATAATAATAATAATAATAATAATAATAATAATAATAATAATAATAATAATAATAATAATAATAATAATAATAATAATAATAATAATAATAATAATAATAATAATAATAATAATAATAATAATAATAATAATAATAATAATAATAATAATAATAATAATAATAATAATAATAATAATAATAATAATAATAATAATAATAATAATAATAATAATAATAATAATAATAATAATAATAATAATAATAATAATAATAATAATAATAATAATAATAATAATAATAATAATAATAATAATAATAATAATAATAATAATAATAATAATAATAATAATAATAATAATAATAATAATAATAATAATAATAATAATAATAATAATAATAATAATAATAATAATAATAATAATAATAATAATAATAATAATAATAATAATAATAATAATAATAATAATAATAATAATAATAATAATAATAATAATAATAATAATAATAATAATAATAATAATAATAATAATAATAATAATAATAATAATAATAATAATAATAATAATAATAATAATAATAATAATAATAATAATAATAATAATAATAATAATAATAATAATAATAATAATAATAATAATAATAATAATAATAATAATAATAATAATAATAATAATAATAATAATAATAATAATAATAATAATAATAATAATAATAATAATAATAATAATAATAATAATAATAATAATAATAATAATAATAATAATAATAATAATAATAATAATAATAATAATAATAATAATAATAATAATAATAATAATAATAATAATAATAATAATAATAATAATAATAATAATAATAATAATAATAATAATAATAATAATAATAATAATAATAATAATAATAATAATAATAATAATAATAATAATAATAATAATAATAATAATAATAATAATAATAATAATAATAATAATAATAATAATAATAATAATAATAATAATAATAATAATAATAATAATAATAATAATAATAATAATAATAATAATAATAATAATAATAATAATAATAATAATAATAATAATAATAATAATAATAATAATAATAATAATAATAATAATAATAATAATAATAATAATAATAATAATAATAATAATAATAATAATAATAATAATAATAATAATAATAATAATAATAATAATAATAATAATAATAATAATAATAATAATAATAATAATAATAATAATAATAATAATAATAATAATAATAATAATAATAATAATAATAATAATAATAATAATAATAATAATAATAATAATAATAATAATAATAATAATAATAATAATAATAATAATAATAATAATAATAATAATAATAATAATAATAATAATAATAATAATAATAATAATAATAATAATAATAATAATAATAATAATAATAATAATAATAATAATAATAATAATAATAATAATAATAATAATAATAATAATAATAATAATAATAATAATAATAATAATAATAATAATAATAATAATAATAATAATAATAATAATAATAATAATAATAATAATAATAATAATAATAATAATAATAATAATAATAATAATAATAATAATAATAATAATAATAATAATAATAATAATAATAATAATAATAATAATAATAATAATAATAATAATAATAATAATAATAATAATAATAATAATAATAATAATAATAATAATAATAATAATAATAATAATAATAATAATAATAATAATAATAATAATAATAATAATAATAATAATAATAATAATAATAATAATAATAATAATAATAATAATAATAATAATAATAATAATAATAATAATAATAATAATAATAATAATAATAATAATAATAATAATAATAATAATAATAATAATAATAATAATAATAATAATAATAATAATAATAATAATAATAATAATAATAATAATAATAATAATAATAATAATAATAATAATAATAATAATAATAATAATAATAATAATAATAATAATAATAATAATAATAATAATAATAATAATAATAATAATAATAATAATAATAATAATAATAATAATAATAATAATAATAATAATAATAATAATAATAATAATAATAATAATAATAATAATAATAATAATAATAATAATAATAATAATAATAATAATAATAATAATAATAATAATAATAATAATAATAATAATAATAATAATAATAATAATAATAATAATAATAATAATAATAATAATAATAATAATAATAATAATAATAATAATAATAATAATAATAATAATAATAATAATAATAATAATAATAATAATAATAATAATAATAATAATAATAATAATAATAATAATAATAATAATAATAATAATAATAATAATAATAATAATAATAATAATAATAATAATAATAATAATAATAATAATAATAATAATAATAATAATAATAATAATAATAATAATAATAATAATAATAATAATAATAATAATAATAATAATAATAATAATAATAATAATAATAATAATAATAATAATAATAATAATAATAATAATAATAATAATAATAATAATAATAATAATAATAATAATAATAATAATAATAATAATAATAATAATAATAATAATAATAATAATAATAATAATAATAATAATAATAATAATAATAATAATAATAATAATAATAATAATAATAATAATAATAATAATAATAATAATAATAATAATAATAATAATAATAATAATAATAATAATAATAATAATAATAATAATAATAATAATAATAATAATAATAATAATAATAATAATAATAATAATAATAATAATAATAATAATAATAATAATAATAATAATAATAATAATAATAATAATAATAATAATAATAATAATAATAATAATAATAATAATAATAATAATAATAATAATAATAATAATAATAATAATAATAATAATAATAATAATAATAATAATAATAATAATAATAATAATAATAATAATAATAATAATAATAATAATAATAATAATAATAATAATAATAATAATAATAATAATAATAATAATAATAATAATAATAATAATAATAATAATAATAATAATAATAATAATAATAATAATAATAATAATAATAATAATAATAATAAT
This sequence comes from Sepiola atlantica, assembly GCA_963556195.1. Taxonomy (NCBI): domain Eukaryota; kingdom Metazoa; phylum Mollusca; class Cephalopoda; order Sepiida; family Sepiolidae; genus Sepiola; species Sepiola atlantica. The sequence continues at coordinate 48,621,690 of OY744522.1, forward strand.
AATAATAATAATAATAATAATAATAATAATAATAATAATAATAATAATAATAATAATAATAATAATAATAATAATAATAATAATAATAATAATAATAATAATAATAATAATAATAATAATAATAATAATAATAATAATAATAATAATAATAATAATAATAATAATAATAATAATAATAATAATAATAATAATAATAATAATAATAATAATAATAATAATAATAATAATAATAATAATAATAATAATAATAATAATAATAATAATAATAATAATAATAATAATAATAATAATAATAATAATAATAATAATAATAATAATAATAATAATAATAATAATAATAATAATAATAATAATAATAATAATAATAATAATAATAATAATAATAATAATAATAATAATAATAATAATAATAATAATAATAATAATAATAATAATAATAATAATAATAATAATAATAATAATAATAATAATAATAATAATAATAATAATAATAATAATAATAATAATAATAATAATAATAATAATAATAATAATAATAATAATAATAATAATAATAATAATAATAATAATAATAATAATAATAATAATAATAATAATAATAATAATAATAATAATAATAATAATAATAATAATAATAATAATAATAATAATAATAATAATAATAATAATAATAATAATAATAATAATAATAATAATAATAATAATAATAATAATAATAATAATAATAATAATAATAATAATAATAATAATAATAATAATAATAATAATAATAATAATAATAATAATAATAATAATAATAATAATAATAATAATAATAATAATAATAATAATAATAATAATAATAATAATAATAATAATAATAATAATAATAATAATAATAATAATAATAATAATAATAATAATAATAATAATAATAATAATAATAATAATAATAATAATAATAATAATAATAATAATAATAATAATAATAATAATAATAATAATAATAATAATAATAATAATAATAATAATAATAATAATAATAATAATAATAATAATAATAATAATAATAATAATAATAATAATAATAATAATAATAATAATAATAATAATAATAATAATAATAATAATAATAATAATAATAATAATAATAATAATAATAATAATAATAATAATAATAATAATAATAATAATAATAATAATAATAATAATAATAATAATAATAATAATAATAATAATAATAATAATAATAATAATAATAATAATAATAATAATAATAATAATAATAATAATAATAATAATAATAATAATAATAATAATAATAATAATAATAATAATAATAATAATAATAATAATAATAATAATAATAATAATAATAATAATAATAATAATAATAATAATAATAATAATAATAATAATAATAATAATAATAATAATAATAATAATAATAATAATAATAATAATAATAATAATAATAATAATAATAATAATAATAATAATAATAATAATAATAATAATAATAATAATAATAATAATAATAATAATAATAATAATAATAATAATAATAATAATAATAATAATAATAATAATAATAATAATAATACCAGAGTGCAGGAGAAAGAACACGAAAAAACAAATAAATATCAAGATCTAAAATGGGAATTAGTTAGACTATGGAAATTTAAAGAAGTAAAGGCGATTCCCGTTGTAATTGGAGCGCTTGGAACCATAACGAAAAGCCACCATAAATGGCTTAGACAGATTGACGAGACAATTTATTTTCTAATTCTGCAAAAGGCTTGCCTATTAGGAACGGCGAAAGTGTTAAGGTACAGCTTGAATATCTAAGGTCAAGGGAATTGACTTGATGTTCAAAAAACAAAACCCCAACTAAAAACATCCAAAAGTTGAGACTACTATTAATAATAATAATAATAATAATAATAATAATAATAATAATAATAATAATAATAATATAGTCGCTTTTAGTAATGTTACGTTGTGACTTTTAAAACTAACTTGAAAAGTTCTTAAAATCAATTTTCTTCTAACATACGCCTTTTTCGCGTATCTTACTACTTTTAACGTGTGTGCGTTTAATTATTAATTCCTTTTAATTCTTTTACGGGAGCACATTAAAATATTTTACGCGTATTGGCGGATGTGCATTCAATTCATTAGCCTGTCTATCTCTTTGTCTCAAGTCCGTTTCAATATCAAAACGTGAATTTACCCAGATTATCTATATCGTTTTCTTCTCTTTCACCTCCAAGTCGATTCTTTGTCACTGCGTTAGTTTCTCGTCCCTTCTTTTTTTCTTGTTGGTCTCTGGTCGTGATCGCCTGTGGCTTGAGCTTGGTTATCTGTAATAAACTCTTCCTCGTACAAAAGAAGACTCGACGACTCCCATTTGGGATTTCGTTTATTTTTATTTTTTTCTGGAGATAAAGCATTAACTTCAAGAGAGAGGTAGCAGATTTTTCTGGACTACTGTCTATTTTATACACTTGTTCAAAAGGTTGGGTACATACTTTACTTCTAGGGAACCAATGAGTGACTCGACAAACATACATCTTGGGGGAGCACATATTCGCCTTACGGCTACTTTAGAATTTTCAAAGTCTCACAGCATATTATTTGCACGTCAGCATATCTTCACTTCCACACAGAACTGCCCCAAAGCCTTTGTCTTCTCACAGTCCCAAAACGTGACGTCAGTCGTTATCTCGATGATCCCCCTTTAGTGTCCAACTTTTTTTGTTTACCTCATACTTTGTTTTTTGAACTTCGGTTGATTTTATCTGGTTATTCTTTCGTATGAATGATTTATTTCCCAATGTTTCTTCATTTCAACCTGCAACCAGATCGACCCTTTTCGAAATTCATACTAGTTGATTTACTCTTATCCGACATAGGGCCCTCCTAAATTAAACAGTAATATTTGTTTTCGTTTTACGTCATATCTGCCCGTTTTGTGTTAATTAATGACGAATATAGTAATTTTTATGATAGTTTTTATGCTTCAAGTTCTTAATATTTTCAAATACTTATTCATATTGTTTGCTGCAACTAGTTATTCAAGATGTAAATTAATGCATATATCACCAGATTCAGGTTCATATCATACTCATGAGAGAAGTTCTATTCAATCCATATACGGAACCCAGACAACTATCGCCACTCCGAGTACGAATAAATAAGGTGTGAACACATTAAAGTTCTCAAATTGTGGCTTCACCACCGGATGCAGTTTGATGCTATACCCAGGACATATTTTAACACTAAACACACAACGCACGTGCGTTTTTGGTTGGTTGTTTATTAAAACAAACAAACAAACAAACAAACAAACAAACAAACAAACCAAAACGTACGTTCGTTAATATGGCACCAGTTCCGTCAAATTTAAATGTGAAAACTTTTATTCCTTATAAAAAATATATATAATCTATTGAATAAATGCTGAACATTTCATGAAACTTTGATACATCTCTGAGTTGTGGTATTCACCAAAAACTGTTACGAAATGATTTGTTTGCAAAAATTAATATCTTATGGTTGTGGGGCGTATAATGAATTGTGAAGTGAGCCCCTAATGGAGTCAGAATGTACCACGTCTTGTGCGCTGTCATAGTTTCCTCACTTTCCGTCCTTGTATCACATTTTCCTGCGGTGGGAGGGAAGTAAATACACTTAACAGGACAAAGGGAAAACCATTCATTTCACTGAGAAAGCTTCGATTTGACACGACCACGCATAACATGAACGCCACCTATAGACACAGAGTTGTAAACACAATAACGATGATTTGCAACTATGGCGTAAAGAAGCGACCATTACTTCAGTTTGATATCTATTTTGGGAATCGCATATTCGCTTATTCTATTACGTTTTTATTGCTGATTCTATTTAGTCCGCACAGGAATGAATACATAGAAATTTGGGAAATAGTTCTCTCTCTCTGTTTATGTCTGTCATTCTTCCCCTCTCTCTGTCTCCCTCTCTCTCTCTCTCTCTCTCTCTCTCTCTCTCTCTCTATATATATATATATATATATATATATATATATATATATATATGTAGTGTGTATATATTGCAGTCGGATCTTTTATTATTATCAAACTAAGGCTGAGCTAATCAACGTTTGTTTCCCTAAGGCTTTTCCCTCTCTCTATTTTTATATAACAGAATATATTCTAAAATATTCCTCAGGTTAAGGATCGTGTTATGTGTAAAAACAAATCCATTTTAATTCTTCAAATTATCCGTAATTTACAATTAACTCATTAACTGACCTATCGCTTTCTGTCTATTACTCTCACCCTCTCTCACTGTATGTTGTTTTTCCCCCTCTCTTATTATATAGTCTGTCTACCACTCTCAATTCGGTCATTCTTTCCCCCCTCTCTCTGGTTATAAACAGTCAAAAATAATCCACCCGTTGTCGTTTCTTTTACCCCCCCCCCTCCTCTCCCTCTTACCCCTCCCCCTCATATTCACTCTCTCTTTTTTATTGACGAAGAGAGACAGGGAGAAAAGAGTAGCAATACTCGTTAGCTCGAGAGGGGAAAAAGAAAGTTTGTCTTTTATTTTAAAAAAATTAACTGGCTTTGCAAACCCACTTTTTCCTGATTCAAAATATATAACCCACACTCAATGAGAGATCGAACAAGTTGTAGAATAGTATATATTTGCAGGAGCCTAGTGTTATAGATAACATCCCACAGTGTGATAAAATGCATTGAATGGATCGGCAGCTTTCTTCTGACGAGGTAAGGCTAGTAATTAATCAGATTAACTCTGGCAACGCACTTGGTTGAGATGGTATACCGGTCGAAATGTCAAATGTCGCGAACAAGAATGTAATAGAAGCAATAACAACCATCGTCATTAATAGTTGGAATGGGATACCGATCACACAAGATTGCATCGATGAAATCCTGTAAACTTTATAGAGGGAGAAGATACGTGGTGACTATCGTGGTATTAACTTATTGAAGGTTATTGCCACGGTGCTCGCAAGATTCTTTATTAATAGACTGATGGAGGATATATGTCCTGTAGCTATACAAGAAATCCAGATTTTAGGGGTTGAAGGGATACATTTGATATGGTATTTTGCTACAAGACAGATACAAGAGGATATACTTTTGTATAAGGTTTTTGTCGACTTGATCAAAGCGTTTAAAACAGTCAACAGAAATCCACTTTGAATAATACTTGGAAAAGTTAGATGTTCACCTAAATTTATAAGTGTGGTCAAGGAACTCTATAGAGATATGAATGCTCGGGTTTCCTTTCGTGGCCAGATGTTTGGTGAAATCCCTTATTGACAACGACGTAAAGCAGGATGATATTCCTACTCCCACACATTTCCCTATCTTCTTTGCTGTCTTACTTATACACCTTTCCAGGACTGTAATGGGGTTTTACGATTTAGAACTGTTGGAGGGGGTTTCAACTTCGTTTAATGCCAAATAAAAGCTTTGCAGACTTTGATCAGAGCTTCTCTATGCTTCGTGCACATGCAGGTTGACATGCAGCACATTATGGATCGTCATGGCTTAATGTGCAGCGTTTGGTTTTTCAATCAGCCTCACAAGATCAAAGCAATGTTTAGCCCTGCACCCGGTAAATAATACCCCGAGCCTAATATCTAGGTTCATGATCAGGAGTGGCTGACAGGTTTGTTCACCCGGACACAATGGGCCCAGTCTTTATTGCCCGTCTGGGTCATCCTAACCATAAAATGTAAAGGAATTAAACAAATTTATTTTCGTCGGAGTTGTTTCCCTTGATCTGAAAGAAGAAGAAAAAACGAGATGGTTTTTTTTTCAAACCCGTCTGCATGCGATTCGGGTTCAGAACTCGCGCCCTGCCTTATAACGTCACAAAGAGATGGCCCCTTGGATGCTGAGATACATTTGCGCCACCCATAAAGCAGGCGTGGCTTTCAGAAGGTTTGGTAGATTACCAACTATAGCAAGGTGTGTTCTGGCCTCTCCTGTACACTCCTCTGAAATCTTAAAGTTTTTGCCGTAAAAATGTCAAACTGCTGGAGCGTTTTTTTTAACATTAAGTAGCAGAGAAGAAATTCTGACACTGCGATCCTTGTCAGAGAAACGTGTCCGATTATTGTCTCTAGTAACATGCGACCAAACGTGGTTCGCACGAGGAATAATATGCTCCCGAAGCAACTATTTTAATGTGAGCTACATCTTAAAAAGCGTCTTCAACACAAGAGAAAAAAAGTTGAAGGGCGAGATTTAAAACAACTTAAAACTCACGAGACTTGATATGAGCAACTGAGTGGAGATAGCTTAAAGTAGAGCTGAGTTGAGAGACCATATAATATTTTAGTTTAAGCAAATTCATCCTGTATTTATTAAATTATAAGAAAAAGAAGAAAAAAAAAACGATCTTACGTATTTGTAGACATTTATACTTACTTATTAGGCAAGGGAGGTAACTCAAATTCTGTTTCGGGAAAACTCAAAATGGCAAACAAACAGATAAAATCGTTTTTTTTAATATTTTTAATTTAATAAGTAATGGATGAATTTGCGTAATTTTTGGTGTAGAGTCTTCTTTTAAGCTACCACGTAAGTACATAACAAAGTTTATACATTTCTTAAGCTATATTTTTTTAGAGAGACCTTACATGTCGTCGCGAAAGTAAAGAAGCACCAAAAAAATCGGTCAATTTGTAGATTAACACAACTACCCCCCCCCCACCCACCTATATACACACACACAAATGAGATTCTATTTGTAGGCGATCACTTGTGAACTTAATCGTAAGGAAAGAAGGAAAATAAATTTAGACTGGGGGATCAGTTTCGCGTATAAATATAACGTAAAAGGATCCCCGATTTTCGGGCCATTTGATGACCGCGAATGAGAAACGGCCGAGCACGCCTTTTTCGCTTGCAGCAAACTTCAGCGACTCTGGGAGTATGTCGGAGAAGTAACGGCTCACATCAGTGCCGAGCATCCGATGGCCCTGAATGTAGCATTTGGTGTCTTTAGTTTCTTTGAGAAAATTAACCATTATTGAAACTTATTTGTATGTGCTAACTGTTTCCCGACTTGTTCGATCTTAGTTTTAATTTGGTCGTTTCATGTGTACGATGAAACTTATTATAATTTAGTGTTTTGATGTTATTTATGTTTACTAACACATGGTTTACGTTCCTGCAACATAGCATAAGACAGAACAAATACCCATTTTCTTGTATTATTTTTTTCCAGAACTACTAGTAAAGGGTGATTCATAAGTCACTTAGCTATTTATTTTTGAAATTCTAAAGTTAAAATAATACGGTAATACAAAAGAGAAAGTTTATTCGACAAATTCATTTATGGGAGTTTTAAATTACAGCAAATTTTCAAAATTTTCACCTTCGTTCTGCATGCATAGCTCCATTCTTTTTTGCAAGGAATTTACGACTCTTTGTAGCATATTTGATTGATTGAATGTTGTGCGAAGGAGGCTTTCTGTTCACATCACGTTTCCATTGCTTCAAAACAAGTGTGGGAGATTCATCAAATTTGGCCATATGAATAACAATAAAAATTCGCTCTTCAATTGTAAATGACATACTGCCTGAAAAAAAAAGCACATATTATGATTTACACAAATTTAAATAAATAAAAATAAATATATATAGAAACAAATATATACACGAACAAATTTAAAATAACAAATAGCAGTAATTAGAGAGTAAGATAACAATTATCAAAAGTTCATAGTATGTTTGTGCTTCATATGGTAATCATTTTAAATAGCTAAGTGACTTATGAATCACCCTGTATATTAATTGGGGTTCTCATATTGCGATTCATAACTCGAGATTTAGTGTTGATGGTTAATGGAGGGCATGTTTTCTTTAAGGATTTTGCTTTTTTGTCTGTTAAATTAGGACGTGGAACAGTTATGCAGAATTGGGTGATTTTGTTCACTAACTTTTACGTGACTGAGCGGAGTATATATATATATATATATATATATATATATATATATATATATATATATATATATATATATAGTCATCCACATACAGACTGTTTGTTTCGCTGTATCACAGCTCTTCAGTGCGGCTAGACCAGTTAGTGCCTCAAGCGGGGAGTGAGACTTAACCGTCGAGCTGACAGTCGGCGCTTCTACCCCTGCGCTATCATATGACACTGACTGAATGTAAGTGATATCTCAATGTAAACACTGTCAAATGCCGGAGCTCGAATTAATTTTACCCAATGAACTATGACTTAAAGCTAATTGGAGTTGGCGGTATCCTTACAAATAAGCTCTACCCAGAAAGGGAGCTATATGTGATAATATAAACAGTATGCCCTGAATTTTCCCAGAAATGCATGTAAGTTTTCTTAACTCCAAAATTGACATTAAAACACAGTATGATCTAACTCTGATCTACGATTATATATATATATATATATATATATATATATATATATATATATATATATATATATATATAGTAAGCAATGAATATATATATGGCAATCAAGCTACACAGAGGCTCCCGTGTTTCATCCCCGGGGGGAATCGTCAGGATATATATATATATATATATATATATATATATATATATATATATATATATATATATATATATATATATATATATATATAAATTTATTTATGCATCAGTGTGAATATAGCCTTTATTTCCAGTTGTGACGCTAGTTTCCTTTGATGAGAATCCAATTGAGCAAAATAAGCCATCGACGTGTCCGTTCCAAAATGTCCCCTGCTCTTGTGAATGTCGCCTCGTTCACCACTGGACGATTTCCGTTATTAAGAAAGGGGAATGAGTAGCAAAGAACATTAGCTAACTTGGTTCGATGAAGATTGAAAATATAAAATGGAACAAATAGAGCTGAAAAATATAAATTATGGGAAATAACAGTGATAACCATACACACATCTATCTATCTATCTATCTATCTATCTATCTATCTATCTATCTATCTATCTATCTATCTATCTCAGGACCGGCGACACAGTTATAAAAGTGGGGGGCTCTCCTAAAAAGTGTGTGTGTGGGGGGGTGTCGGTTAAACACATGCATATATAACTACATTATTGATGACCGTAAAGTGGGTGGCCAAGTCAAAAAGTGGGGGGGCTGTAGCCCCCCTGCCCCCCCCCCCCGGTGCCGCCGTCTATCTATCTATCTATCTATCTATCTATCTATCTGAACACGCATATTTCAACTTCTTTTGTAACTATTAACCTATCTTTCCATATCTACGTCATCTTTCTCATATATGTATGTATGTATCTTTTTATAAAAACCAAAACAAAAACCAAAAAAACTAAATAAAAAAAACCCAAAAAACGAAATTAATTCGCATTGTAAACGCGTGGTTTCAACGGTATTACTCTATGTGCAATATTAGGCAATGTTTATTTACGTTCGACTTTTCGATCTATGCGGAGCCCTATTTAAAAAAAAAAGCTGGAAGACCACTCCTTACATCATGTTGGTCTGCAGTTTCAACTTGTTACTGGCTATCTTGCTTTCGCTTGTGGCTGGTTCTAAACATTCTGAACCGAGAGAGGGATCTAGCTGTCGTACAAAGCTAAATCTCTATATTAACAATCTCAAGTACAGATAGTCCTTCAGACAATGCCACTTTTCTGAATGAAGGAGTGGCACTCGTTGCAGTCATCATGCATGTATGTATGTATGTATGTATGTATGTATGTATGTATGTATGTATGTATGTATGTATGTATGTATGTATGTATGTATGTATGTATGTATGTACTCAGACTGGCGCATGGACGTGTATTAAAAGCACCCAGATGTCCAAGCAAAATCAGAGCTTCTCCCAGTCAAACCAACCCCACTTGCGCGTCGTAAGTACTGCTGGTGAACAGCGAGTGTTCAGCGCCGCAAAACTGGACTCCCACTGCCTTGTGGACTAAGGTTATTGAACCAAATGCTAAGGGTGAGGTAATCCCAACAGAAACCTTCAGAGGAACTTTGACCCTGTATGTAGATAGTGTTATGAGAATGTCAGCTCTATGTAAGACCAAACTTGAAATACCACTGCGGTATATGGCAAGTGGTGACAGTTTGCATTTACTTGGGATGTTGTTCAGAGTGCCGCACAATCTCTGTTCTTTTACCCAATGTATTGACAGCGATTTATAATGTTTTTGCTCCATATATCAAGGCAAGTTTGTTTACTTTTTATTTTTCATATAAGTACAAAATATATCCATATTTTATAAGCAGCTGGCCAATACAAGATCCACGATAATCCAACAAGTTTAACATCTGCCAAAAATAAGGCATAAAGAATACAAGTAGGGCTTTACGGAGCCCTCCACACTACTTTTTGCTGGAGCGAAGGAGAGGAGGGCTCATTTTATATTCAGCGGGAGTGGAACGGAAGCAACTCCATTTTGGACTAAAGAGCGGTGGTTTTGTTGCTCCGCGCTCCTGGTCCCAAAATTATTTGATTTTTTTTTAAACATTAGTTTTTTTATTCAGCAATAAAAAGGAAAAGAAAAGATAGTTTCAGCTAACATCTTTGAGTTATTTTTTATGTATATTGTAAATGTATATTAGATAGGGAGAGAGAGAGAGAGAGGCAGAGAGAGAGAGAGAGAGAGAGAGGGAGAAGGGACGAGAGAGTTACACATGAAAAGAGAACATTTTAAGTTCTCTGTAAATTTTCACGTGGACATGTTACATTTTTGATAGGGCAGTATTCTTACGACAGCAGACAATTTGGCGACAGATGTCTTCAAATGCGACGCCACGTAGTCTATAGATGTCTTTGAAGTTATTTTCTTAAAGATTTGAACTTTTTTTGTATTCATGATGAGAATGGTTTATTGATGATTGAATAAATAAGCCATTTTTTCTTTTAATTTACAGACAATTTATTTTTGTACTAAATCTTACTGCTGCTCTTCTTCTTCTTCTTCTTCTTCTTCTTCTTCTTCTTCTTCTTCTTCTTCTTCTTCTTCTTCTTCTTCAAATAAAGGTATTAAAAAAATCTTTAAGGGTAATAACAACTAATGAAATTTTTATTTTCGTAACAATTAAATACATGTTTTAAAGCCATTTGACTCCTACCCATTATATATTATTCCCCACCTAACGAAATAATACCACATATCGCTTTAACTCTTGAAACTAGAACTGTGTTTTTGTCTGCTGTTCAAAGTGTAGTATCTTCGTAAGTGTCCCCTCTCCTGCTACACCGACGAAAATATTTTTCCGCCCCGAAACTGTAAGTTAACTAAAATTTTACAATACATCTATCAACATCTTTTAAATGCCTATCTGTATATTGGTAAAGTTTATACTTTCGACGCTGTAAAATATTTTCAACTGATTTTTTATAAATTCATTATTTTGTGATGTGTTCTTCTTTACGATAAAACCGAGACTTTCTAAAAAATGTATTTCTTTTATTTGTTCTAACATTGTTTTTAATAAGAAAACTTGGTATTACTGGATCATTTAGTTTAATCCATCGTATCTTAATTTTAGCGAAAAATAAAAATGAGATTCTACATTTTTAGGCGATTACATGTAATCAGTCTGGTAAAATATCCGCAAAAAAGGAATAAAAAAAAAACAATATTTTAGACTTTAGTGGGGTGGATCACTTTCCTATATAAATTTAACATAAAATGATCAACCACTTCCCGACCAGATAGCGTAGGAAATAACGTGTAACCAATTTTTAATAATGAGAGTGCATTAAGATTAAAGTGTTATATTATAAATCTTATCTTCTTTAAATATAAACTTTTCGGGAATCTTTTACTATAATCAACAGAACGAAAAAAGGATTAAAAAACAAATGTGCAACAAATAAATGTTAGCAAAGGCAAGTTAAGTTACTCATCTACCTGCCTGGATAATTTTATTTGTGTTTTAACTTATTTTAAAGGGTGGTTTTCTTGTTCAAAACAGTCGGTGTTGACTGCTCGAAAAGAAATTCAAAATGGAGGCTCGTCCATGGCCAGGACTTGAAAATCGATAAAAAATCGAAAACTAAACAATATACTGATAGAAACTGATAGAACATTACATTTTCGCATGATTTTCGCATGATTGTTGACATTTATTGCATAATGCATTTGTTTTTTTAATCCTTTTTTCGTTCTGTTGATTATAGTAAAAGATTCTCAACTTTCCAAATAGTATTCTTTAAAGTCCTCCTTCATGTAAATAAAAAAAATAACATTAATTTTTCTAGTTATGTGAAAATGATGTTCTACATTCATTACAAGATTAACTTAACATGTTTGAATATTCTTTTTCTTTAAAGTCCTCCGGAATAATTTTAAATATTTAATTTTAATAAATCTATTTATCATTTTGTCTCACTTCATAAATAGAAAAAGCATATCAAAAGAGCGCTCGGTTAAAGTCCGCCGAAATGATTTAAACATTAAATGTAAACTATGAATTTAGGAAAATTCGGTCATTGAAAATTCGGTAAATTTTACAAGGTAGGAAAATTCGGTAACTATTAAATAAATATCGATTGAAAATAGATTTTAGGACAGTTCTGGAGGGGTGATTTGGGGGCTAGGCCCACTCCCCTATATTTTAAATATTTGTTTGCTTCAAAACAATAGAGTAAATACTTATTTTAAAAAATATTTATTTAAAAATATTGAAAGACCCCCTTCCCCGTTTCAATATTTTTAAATAAATATTTTTTAAATAAGTATTTACTCTATTGTTTTGGAGCAAACAAAATCGATTTTTCTCAGTTAATTGTTCTTGTATCTTCTTTTTAAATTATTATTTTAATTAAAAAAAGTAGTAAATAAATTAAGTTTTAGTTGTAAATAAGCAAAACCTAGGTTCAATTGTAGATGAAGGACCGTTGGAGTTTCTCGCTTATTTCGCTTGATGGTGGTATTTATCTACCCCCCCCCCCCCAGCGGAAAGATGTAACACAAGGTCGGAAAGTTGGATTTGATAAGTCAGCACCCGAGAGGAAGAGCACTTATGACCCTAAAAAAATGCCTGGGCAGCCCCGTCGGCATTCCCCGGTAGGGGCGCCTCAGGCGATTAGCCATAAACTAACCCCTTCTCAAAGGGTGAGAAGGCAAAGCCCGGGAGGGTGGACCTCCCAGAACTGCACAGGACAAACCCACAGACCGGCGGAATCAAGGCCCGAAGGCCAAGACGGTACCGGTCTATAGGGAGTAGTATTCATCAAAACAGATACTACACTTTGATCTTAGCCAAAAGGCCAAGAATTCGCCTAAATATTGGATAAAATCGATCCTCGGTGTGAAATTGTACTGTTTGTCCTGACATAACATTCGAATTTATTTTTTAACGTATATAAAATTAAACTTTTATGTCAAATTATTACCCGACCCACCATCACGATTCCGACATTTTTTTTTATTGACTGGTATGTTTTAGTTTTAACTTCTTAATTTTTGCTTTAAAATTGGTTATATTTTTGCTCCAAGAATAAAAAGGGTAGAAAAAAAGCACATTTGTATTTTGTTCTAAGAGTCGCACAATGTTTAAACTGTTATAATCAACTGTTATGAAATTCCGAAGTAAACAAAGAAAATGTTAAATAACTACACAGATTTGATAACAATTTATTTATTTTATTTAATCTTAAAAGACATATTCGTGTTTTTAGAGAAAGAATTTTATATTCAATTGTACTATAGGGGTCGTTGGATTTTCTCGCCCATTTCGCACGGTATTCACCCAAATGTTCGATAAAATCGATTTGGGGTGGGGGGGGGGGGTGGGGGGGTGAAATGGTGCATTTTGTCCTGACAAAAAAATTATAATTTATTTTTTAGCATATATCAAATTGAACTTTTATGCCACATTTTTACCGTCGTCTTTTTGGCGACATTTTGTTATTCTTAAATTCACGACTAGTATGTTTTAACCTTTTCATTTAATCGTTAAATTCCGTTAAAATTTGCTTTTGTAAATAGAATGTTCAATTTTGTGTGTGTGTGTGCAATAAAATGTTAAAGCAGTAAAAATATCTTTAGTCCAAGGAAAAAATAATAAAAGCCAACATAGCCGCCAGCAATTAAAACCTGAAATTAAAGTTAGATTTAGGTACAATAACAATGTAATTTAACTTGAAAATCTTATCTAAAAAATAGCCCGGTTCGTAAACTACCAAAAAAATAATATAAAAAAATGTTCTTCACTGGGAAGGGGGGTTAGCCCCGTATTTACAAGTATATCTCCTGTAAAAACGGTTCTAAAATCTATTTTTAATCGATTTTTATTCGATAATTGCCGAATTTACCTACTTGGCCAAAATTGCCGAGTTTTCCCTTGCAGAATTTTCCATTGACGAATTTTCCGTTGCCGAGTTTTCTGCTGCCGAGTTTTCCTTAGATGAGTTTTCCTAAATTCGTATGAAAGTACTTGCGCGTTTCTCTGTGGTGTATACATTATACTATATAGTTACGTTCGTAAAACAAACAAATATTAAACAACAACACGACGAGTAATGTTGTCCTGGCTGTCTCTCCTCTCCCAGAGAAATGTTTTCTTTAAAAAGAAAATAATCACTAATAATGTTTAAAAATAAAACTTTATTTGCTTTAAAAAAATTAAAATTCTCTTCCAAAAAAAATAGAAAAAATATCGGGTCAAATTTTCCTCCCCTGAAAAAATAGGTTGTTAAGTTAATGAAAATTAAAATTGTTTTAAAATACTTCAGGGATTTTTCTATTTCTATTTTATACCTCAGGAAACGAAAATTTACGTATAATCCTATGCTTCATCCGACATGTTCTCCTATAACCCTTAACACATCTCAAAATATTAGTGAGATTTTGTCAAATATTATCTAACGGTCTTACACTTAAAGTGACATCCCCACCCATATTGACGCGATCCTTTGACGCCCACCCCTATCCTTCGACCACTCATTGGCAGAATAGAACGTTTATGAAAAAAGGTGCATTTTCATTATCGAGCGCTGAAAAGAGCCGCTCCTTTTTTATAGGAGTTTGAGCTGGAGCGGTTCCTTTTTGAAAATGGGGAGCGTGAGAGGAGCCATCTCCAATTTTGAGCGTTGGAGCAGGAGCGGGAGCAGCTCCAAAAGTAGTGGAGCGCGTAAAGCCCTGAATACAAGTACTATTAAAATAAGTATGAATTGAGGGGAACATTTTTACTCTAATGAGTATTTTTTAAAACTTTTAACAAAATATTTTGACACTTGAAAATGAAAATAAAACTGCAGTATATTCTATCCATAAAGCACATGTTAATGTTAAGCAGTAGGACTAGTCATTTCGCAAATGCAGCTGTCTATATAGGCTATTGACCTTACATCTGGAGATATGTAATTTGCACAGAATCCTCGGCAGTACAGTACACCATTGCATTGTTCATGTTACTTATGGAAGGTAGAGAGTCTTGGACAGTTGAACACCATGGAGAAGGCACAAAAGGGATTAGAGAAGCCGAGACAGTGTGCGCAATTGGAGATGGTGGTAGAGTTGAAGTGATTGGAAAAGAACTGTGCGGTAATGGTAATGGATGTAGTTTCGAAAGTGGCAAGTCTTTCTTGTGTGATGAGGATTTGTATCTTCTCTTGCAGTACTATGAAGCGTCGTTGTGGTAATTCACAAAGTTGCGATGCCACGTAGTTTCCGAAGCTACTGTATTGGTGTGCTGAATCCCCATTTGTCATCTCTAATCTCTTGTGCAGCTTTGAAAGAGCCTTCTGAAACCTGGATGCTGTCTTCTTTAGGGGTTTCACCTTCAATAATTTTTTGGGGGTTTCTGGAGCTTCCATCTTTTTGGTGACCGCTTGTTTGTCTGTTTGTAAGGCTGTCCTTGTTCCTTCATCCTGTGATGAATTTCCTGCACGACGTCCTAAACATCCACTGGTATCATTTTGATTTCCTTTCTCTTGGCTAGAATCGTAGACATTTGCTGTACTACTCTGAGTAACTGGGAACAGGTCCTGACACAACAGAGAAACTTGTGCATGCGCAATTCTATAACTGGCTCCACGTGACTTCTTCGAGAAACTACCTCCCATCTGGATCTGTTGATGAAGAGGATTTGAATAATGGTGACATGAACCTAGGCGCATGGCGACCCGAGGTGATCAGCCTTCTCCAGTCTGTGGGCCGTACACGTGTCGGTTATTTATCCAACAACAATGCCAATGCTGCAGAAAGACTTCGCCAGGATTATGAAAAAGCATTTAATACAACACTGTCTGTTCTCTGACAGTGGCAACGATTGCATATGTAAAGTAGATTAAAGATGTTGGGACATACTAATTGCTTAACAAGATTATGGATGAATGTTCTGTGCGCATGTGTATTGTTGTTATTAAAAATTGAGAAAAAATGTATTAACTAATTGTTCAACAAGAATATAGAATAATCGGTGTTCAATATTTTGTTTATTTCTATTATTTTTTGCATTAAAGATATTGAGATATTGATTAATTGTTTGACAATAATAGGGAACAATTGGTGTTCTATACTTATGTTTATTGTAATCTTTGAACGCTTGACTCTTTTATTTTAGCTTATATATAAATATTTAAGACAGATTGACTTTTAATTTCTGGCATGATTTGCACCTACAGAAAATACGTATAAACCCATCAGCCTGATATAGAAATCAAGAGGGGGGGAGATAAGCCAAGTCCTAAAGAATGGAAATTATTATGAACTTTCCAACCTTTTTCTACTTACCAAATTTGAGGACGTAGACATGACAGATTCCAGTTAAAATGAACGGCTCTCTCCCTGAGGAAGTCCCTGGTATTTATAAGCTCTTGAAACTGATTTTTACTCCAAATCTAAAATGGAAGACTTATATATAATCTGTTGCTAAGGTTTGCTGCAAAACCGTGTTTGATTATTCTACTGTTCAAGAAAGAATCTGACGCTTGATATAACATTCCCCCAGGAGGCGTTTGTTTGCTTTTTCAAACCAAACAAGCTTTGGGTTATAAGCATCGTCAGTTCCTGCCCCACTTTTCATAGATTTCTTCACTTTATTAATTTCATTCCTAATATGCATCCTTCAAGTTCTTTATTTTATTTTTCAAATTATCTTTGCCAGGAATCTGAAAGAGAGTATCGATTAGTTCATTAATTAAGCATTTAAAACTGTGCTCACTCGCATTTATCTTCATAGAGTTTATATTGTTTGTATCCCACAAACCTTCATAATTTCTGTAAATATCATGAAATCTAACGATTTCATTACCTGACCACTTCAAATTTTGTTTTTTTTATGTCATATTTAATTCGTGGAGAAAAAAACTGCGCGACTGTGTGGTCACATGACGCGACTATGGACTTCCTAGTAGCCGCGACTAGATTACGTGATCATAAAATCGCACACTATCAGCGAGTTGAGCATGTTTAACTTTAGTAGTGGCGAGTAAACTTAGTCGCTAGCCTTATGTGCAACTGTCGACTAACCGGTTACACTTTGCGACTAGGCTGCTACTACTCGCCGCTACTACAGTAGCAGCGAGCGAAGTCGCGTCGTGTGACTGAGGCTTTAGAGAAGGTATACCGAGATAGCCTGAAAACGCATTGAGTCACAGAAATTAGGAACTCTCGATTTCTGGGAAATCTATAATAGTGTAGTAAATAATAGGCAATCAACAATTTCCCCGCTATCAAACACAATGATGTAGTTTGTACATAAACTGATATGGTTCAACTGCTTGTCTCGCGATTCGCCTTGAACTCCACTTTGGACTCAGCAAACCACTCCCTCCAAAATTTCCGATTGCGGACTGAAGCCACACTTGATGACCTAATCATCAACCCTTCCCATATCCGATATATCATAAACACCTTGACACCTCCAAAGCATGGCGGTCTGATCTTATCCCTGCTATAATAATAAAGAAATGATCTGCTGATTTGGCCCCTATCCTATCCAAACGATAACAAATGCTTTGCCGAATCTTGTTTCCCTGATAGCTAAAAAATTTCCTCTGTGGTACCAGTGCTCAAGAATTCTGGCGAAAGAACTGATTCTCAAACTAATCGCCCCATCAGTCTCCTCCCGCTCTTCACTAAAATCTTTAAATCTTTAATCAATCTAGCGATAGTCCGACCATCAGTATGGATTTAGGCAAGCACGGTCTACTGCGGATATCCTAAAGGTGATCTCTAAACGCATATATCATAAATTAGAAAAGGCAGGTGAAGCTAGGGCGGTAGCGTCTGTATATATCTAAAGTCTTTAACTAGGTCTCGCATGAAGGTCTCATGAAAATTAATTCATATGATATTACTGGACGAATATTTAATATGATTAGACGTCGAAAGAAAGATCCAGGTGTTCCTCAGTGGTCGTACATCACAACAACATGACATTAATGCGGATGTACTCCAGGAGTTGATATTTGGGCCTTTATTTTTCCTGATTTTCATAAACGACTCCCTGATGTAATTGTGTCCGAGATGGGTATATTTGCTGATGACACTACGTTTTATTCTCGACATGTGAGTAAAACGAACGCGTACATATCCAATGGCTGAAACCTTTAAAAATGATCCCAGTCTGTAGTTGAATGGGGACATAAATGGATGGTATCATTTAATGCTACCAAGATGAAGATCCTTTCTTTTAACAATTATAAGAAACCTTTTCAACCACTGATTACCATGGCTAATAGCATCCTACCCGAGAGCCAAGCATTCAAACTCCTCGGCCTAACATGGATTGGCACAAATACATAGAAGTTACTACTAAGGCTGCTGCAATGAAAGTGGGCTCCCTCTACCGTATTAGAAAGCGTTTATCACTTTCCAGTATCCTATACCTTTACAGTGCCTCGGCGACGTAAATACACCCGACCAACCCGACAATCAGCTAAATCCCACCCCTTCACTGTGGAGGTCCCAAGATACCGGAGAGATTTCTACTCTAATAGCTTATTTCCTCGAACTGCTTGCCTTTGGAATTTCCTCCATGCTCTATGTTTCCCTGACCGTATCAACATGCAGAAATTTAAATGTAATGTGAACAAAAATATCGCTGCACAACTCCTCACTTAGGATGTCCCCTATAAATATGTCCCCTATAAATATGTCCCCTATAAATATGGCCTCTAATTCACAGTAGACCCTTACGTATCAGTGACAATGTGTCTTGTTTGGAGTGAATAAAGGTAAAAAATAAATCATTTGTCAAGATGGGCAATCAAGATGTATGTATGCATGTATGTATGTATGTATGTATGTATCTATCTATCTATCTATCTATCTATCTATCTATCTATCTATCTATCTATCTATCTATCTCTATACATCAAACTTTCTTATATATATTTCATCACACCTATCTATCTATCTATCTATCTATCTATCTATCTATCTATCTATCTATCTATCTATCTATCTATCTATCTATCTATCTATCTATTTCTATACATCAAACTTTCTTATATATATTTCACCACACCTATCTATCTATCTATCTATCTATCTATCTATCTATCTATCTATCTATCATGCGTTTATCTCACCTTCCTCGTCTCTTTCTCTCTGTATAGATATATTTATCTATGTCGCTCTGTTCATATGTATATATCAACCTAATCCCCCACGTTTACCTCACTTTCCTCGTCTCAAATCTTTCGATTTATATTAACGAACTTACAAAAACGTAGACGGATGCGACATCATGACACCGGATGTCACGTCACACCATTATAATTTAAACAGCTAACTTAAAATTTTTTTTTTTAAAGTAAGCGAAATTAGTTAAAGCGAAAAGAAATGCTATTTTTACGCGGATTCCGTTAAATTAAGATTATAAAAAAATTAATGACAAAAAATTATAAAGAATAATATAAACATCAAAAATATTAAAAATGTTATTTCAATTTTTATTTTTATTGCTAGAAAACAATTCATTTTTTTTGAAAATGTTTATTTGATTTCACTTGGATGATTCCGAAGGAAATGAAATGATACGTTCGCATTGGTCAGTTTCTGCTGATATTATTTTCATAAAAAAAACAAATTTTCCAATGCATTTTCATAGTAAAAAATATTATAGTAAAGATTTTTCTAACAGATTTTAAGATTCAAATATTTCCGACTTGCATGAATTTTTAAACCATAGTTATTAAGTATCGATTCCTAAAATTTCAATTTTGGGGGGTATTTTAAAGAGTTATGAGGGGGGGGGATACCTCGGGTTAAACTGCCTCTTCCCCATTTTGAAGATTCAAATATTTACGATGTGCATGGCATTTGAGGGATGTGTGGACGCATACATTTCCCAATGATATTAGTGAAATGATGCATTAGACCCGACAGAACTAGAATCAGACACGCTGATCGTAAAGGAGGCGCTGGAAAATAACGTCATGCTATAAAGTAAAATACGAGAGCTGTCAGATAGTCAGACTATCGGCATTTTGACCCCTCCCTTCACTTAAAAATTCATCAAACTTCAGGAAATCAACCAATTTTAATAAAATGTTCAGTATTTATTAATTAACGATTCCGGAATATAATTAACACATTACTTTATTAGAAATCTTATTTCCGGAAAAAATGTTTCTTGATATTTTTAACTTAAAAGTAAATCAAACATGAAAAGTAAATCAAACATGAAAGATTACGAAAAAATCAATTATTCAAAATAATTAATTAATAGAACATTTATTGAAATAAATTAAAATGTGTGCGTGTTTTTTTCGTTTTATTTTGCAAAACGAACAGTTTATTTACAATATAGTAAAAATTTGTAATAAATTAAAACAGTCATGTTTTTTGGGGGGGAGGGGGGGGGTTCAAACGGACAGTTTATTTACAATATATTATTTGAATATCTAGCTTATTTCGTTGGATATTCGCACACATTTTGGACGAAACTTATTAATTAGTCTAAAATAGTATTTTTTTATCCCGAAATAAAATTCTAATTTCTTTTTTAAGACTTGAAATTCGAACTTTAATGCAATGCCTTAATTGTTGGAGGTCATCTTTTAATTTCCTCTGATTTTCTTTCGCACTTGACATCTATATAAAAGGAAATACGTTTGAAAAAAGGAACAATTTAACAATTATTTCTAAGTGAATGAATAATCCTTAGGAGGGTAGCCGTGTTCTTGGCAAGGGAATAAAGCCACAATAGCAGGAACAAGTTAACAATGATTTCCAAGTGAATGAATAATCTTATGGACCTGCGTCTGGGTGCTCTGATTACTTGCTCCGATTACAGATGGACGCATGCGCGTTAAACGTTTCGAGCACTTCCAATCCTCATTGATAGTGGCCCTAACTCCCATTATCAATGACGTCACCAGAAAATTTCGACTCAGTTGACAGGCCTCCTTTACGATGGCCGTGGTTGAGCCAACTTCTCCCCTCTCTTTCTCTCTCTCTCTCTCTCTCTCTCTCTCTCACACACACACACACACGCACACATTATTTTAATTTTATGCAAACCTTAGTTAATGAAGAGAGTACACTTCCATAAGATCATTAAAAAATAGGTTTATTGGCATACGATTGTTTCTTCCCTCCTCAAACACATACATATTATTGGTATACAAAGTATGTAAATTATACAAAAGTATCGATAAATATTTTTATTATGAGAAAAACTTCATCAGTGCCCAAGAATGTCACCAAAGCTACGGTACAATGCAATGTTCATTTATTTTTTATTTATCATTTCAATTTTCTGTCTTTTTTAATTCTTCATATATATATTTCCGAATTCATTACTCATATCATATTATTTCAAAGAACAGGTTGTCTGCAGAAAATTATTCTATTTATCCGTAATTCATCTCAATGTCTCAAATTGTCAGTAACAATAATTTAGCGTGTAGGATATTTTATCGCTAAACATCGATAAAACAATTTAATCGTACTTTTTGGGTTTTAAGCTTTGTAAGGTTTCAAACCCCAAAATACCGTTAGTCTAGAGGTTTATCTCCTGTTTATGTGAATTAAAACAAATTATTATCGATGTTTAACGATAAAATATTCTACACGTTAGTGAGTTAAACTCACATGGTTACTTTACTAGCATAATTTGCTGCCACTAATAAATTTAAGAAAAACATAAAATTAAATCTTTAAATACAACTTGTAGGTGTTCTGATGACTGTCACTAGTGATGAACTAGATTCACTACAGTTTTTGAGTTTTAAATCATCATACTCGCTTGACCAGCAACCCAAACATTTCCTAAACGAACAATGCTTTCTCCTCGAATACGACGTTATACTTCGCATTACATAAACATTGCAGAAAATTGAGAATGTGGCATGGATTCCTTTAAAGAAATTAGGATTAAATGAAGTGTATCCCAAAGTAATAGTCGAGTTCCGTTTTCCTTTTTAAAATGTAAAATCGTTTTCCAATCTTTAGATGTGACCTAACATCTCTAGAAGTCTGTGCGTCCGTTAGTCAATCGGTGTGTCACAGTTTTCGAAAAAGCGTATACGTTGATCTGCCACGCTTAAGTTTAAACTGGCATTTTTAGAGATGCGTCCACACATCTCTATAAAGTGCTCTGTTTGTCAGTCGTTCTCCTTGTCTGAAATAGCATTTCCATCGGTAAACGCACAGATTGATTGAACGCATCTAAATAAAACTCGTTCTTCGTATTCCAATACTTTACAACAAATAATCCATATCTTGATAGTCCCATTTATACTAGATGTGATGACTTCACAACCGAACATGGCATCTTCACTTGGTGGCCTCGCCCATCGGCGAGTAATCACATGCGCAAAGGTGATGCGACCCCTAATTAAGCTCGTTTAATTACTTGCAAATTAATGATTTCACCGTTTACTTTCCGGTTTCTTTTTACAGAAAATCTACTTGACTATTTACCCCCGTCGTGTCTAATGGAATCCTTATATGAAGCAATTAACACGCATATATATTCAGGTCATCCCCCTTATTCTCACCCTCGCCTTCGACCGCCCCTGCCCCACCTCTGAACCACTAACTATTGGCCCGTTCTTCTTCTCCGAGGGATGACACGATGTAGCCCCCCCTCCACACACACTACTATGTTTTCATGTTCATATTAAACACTAATTAATTGTGGAGCCCCTTTTCCCGCTAAAGAATTTACGGTCCATTAATGCCACGATTAGTTAATAATAAACGATTTCCCTCGTTAGTGAATGTTAATGAGATGTGAAGCGTTATATATTCTTGCTTTATGTCACAATACAGGGACAATGGCTTGTTATCGCTTGTTCCTGTACATTTCGGCTGTGAGTGCATTTTTTTTTATATAGATAAAATAGTTATCCATGTCCACCTATTTTGCCGTTAATGCGGGTCATCAGCGTGGCTAACGATGACAGGATTCAAATTGTAATCAAGCCTGTTAACCAGTACGCCACGAGAGCCTGTCGCTTATAAATTAATGACGTTATTTTTGTTGCTGTTATTATTGTTAGCGATAAATGGCTGTACTGCACCTACTGGTACTTTCTGCTTCCTGGGCATTTGGGAGTTTCCTCCCTTACATACGCAATGGCCCCCATTTTTAGGGACGTGTACACACACACACACACACACACACACACACACACACACACACACACACACACACACACACACACATATATATATATATATATATATATATATATATATATATATAACAGCGAAATACGTGTCCGTGGATAACTATTTTATCTATAAATCTATAAATAAATAAATAAAAACATATATATATATATATATATATATATATGTGTGTGTGTGTGTGTGTGTGTGTGTTTGTGTACACGTCCATAAAAATAATATTTACGTACATATAAAAGGAATAATGGACACGTTCTGGCTACAAGCTCTCATCAGCATGACTAACCTGGACAAGGATCGAACCTACGATATCTCTGTTTGCAGTCTGGCGTTTTACCACAAAACCACAAACACCTCGCCGAAATATGTACGATTTTTTACTATCATAATGTTACGTATTTTTTTTGTTATTGTGTTTATTGGTGATAGAAACATAGCTGTTTTCTTAGTATTTAATTTTTTTTTTAAATAGTGGTCAAATCAACATAGAGTGAGAGCAGACGAGAGAAATACATAGATAGCTAAGTGAAAGAGGGGTGATTTGTTTAGTTAATTAGACATTATGGCTAATTAGAACAATTAAAACATAATTAAAAAAAATATAACTTAATTCTAAAACAAAGATATATTTTAACATCGATTTTATGTGATTAATCTACATATGAAAAAAGTCTTAAGGAAAAACACGTGAATTGATTCAGCTTTAGTATAATATATATATATATATATATATATATATATATATATATATATATATATATATATATATAAAGGAGTTTAAAACATGAAATTAAATTTTAGACCAAATGAAATGTTTATTCCATGGAATAGGGGATAAGCATGTCAACAGACTAGTAGAATAATAACACAAGTACCTCAATATCGTTTGTGCTTTAATGATGCGTTTGGGTTCTTATTTCGAATAATCAGTTACAAAGCTTATCCACTATTCTATGTACTCTAAACATTCAATATCTATCTATCTATCTATCTATCTATCTATCTACAAAGAAATATTAAATTAAATTATTTATACCTACATACGCCGACGTTTCGAGCTTACGCTCTCTCTAGTGTAGGAAGTGACAATTTCAGACGGTCACAGGGCACGAACTTGGTTCACAGAGTCAATTAAGACTCTGTACCTTTTCGCGCTATCCCCGCGGCTATCGGACATTATCACGTGATACAGGGGAAATTAAGTTGTATTTATGCCTAAATATAACGAGAAGTAAACACACACACACACACACACACACACATATATATATATATATATATATATATATATATATATATATATATATATATATATATATATATATATATATATATATATAATGCATCCGCTTAGTTTTGAGAGAGTGGGTATCCCCTGTAAGGATGCCATCGTGAGGAGTCTACCATGAAAGCAAAGGTGTCACAAAGCAACTGCACATCCCCTGAACTAACATTACTGGAAAAGTACAGGGCGATTGGAAACAATGCGGAGATAAGTAGAGAAGTACTAGAAATACTAAATATCTCAAATTACATTTTGTACTACATAACTCCGCCCCCGTCCTTTTCTAGTTGCCCTCACTTTGCCTCTTATGTAACGTAATTACCCCGAACCCTGACACACACATATACGAAGACTAACTTCTTCGATATTATATATGTGGAAGATGTATGTGTCTACGTACCATATAGATCCATAAATAATACGACAATGTTCATGCATGGATAACAAGTGCACATGCACACACTCACCAAAATAAGCACAATGACGGCCATTTTTTGTTGTTTACAAAATCATAGCCTCGTTTTCAAAATTTTTAGAATAAAAATATTTTACTTAAATTTTGGAAAATCTATGGAGCTAAAACGCATGAGAGTTTACTTTGTGTGAAATCTGATTATATAATCAAACTGTGATATATAGTAATCTACGCATGACTGTTTCGCTGTATCACAGCTTTTCATTGTAGTTGGGCAGGCATGTGCATCGAGTCGAGATCGAAACTCGACCGTCTAGTAGACAGTCAGCGCGTCTTTTCCTGAACTTTAAAGCAAGAGTATGAAATAGATTTTGTAAAATATTAAAACATTTATAACATGTTTAATGCCTGCTACCGCCCATTTATTTACTCACTACCCTTTCTACTATCCCATTTATCCCACCGCCCCTTGGATCTTTCCCACCAGGGGAGGACACTGTCCACTTTGGGAATCTCTGATATAAATGGTAACACGCGTGTTCACAAAGCGTGTATTTGTGCCGGCGTCCCCGGATTCGCCCATTACGCCCTTTCCCTTTCACAGGCGATTTAATATTTACAATGGACGCAATGCGTAGCTTTTCACTGTAAAATCTTAAGCACTTCAAGAGCCAATTCTACTGCTTGCCATTTTAAAAATAAATAAATATAGAGCCTTTCTTTAAAGTCATCAGCGACACGTGTCGACCCGTGACAAACAGTTTTTCCAGCGAAAACCTGATCTTTCAGTCTGCATTGAAAACACACATCGCCGGATCTATTGTTCTTACCGCCGGATCAAGTCTATATTGAGAAGTCAACTTAGGTAGACGCATGTGCATAGCTAGTGGTGCCAATGTTAAAATACCAGCCGATGCCAAGTTTCTAAAATGTTCTTGAATTTAAATGCAATGTTATATATTTACAGGCCGGTTTGAAAATCCTTCAAATCAATAACTTTTTTTGTATCAGCAACAAAAGTGGTTTGTATTATTTGGTAAGTTTAGTTTTGTTTTTGCTTAAACTTTTTTTTCTCTATTTAATTTAACCGTAAAATAAATCTATAATATTTAATATGAAACTCAATTATTTGTTTTAAAAAGAGATCATTATCTCCCTTATACTCGATAGATCGTGTTTCGATCGAAAATCGATCAATGGCATGCTGAAGAGCATATTAGTCGTGTTGTAGCCTCCATTTTCGCAGTCTGCCACTGCTGCTTAATAACAAAACGGATGTTCTGGAATGAACGGAAGTGACTTACACTGTTCTTTCTAACCGAGCCCTGATCTCTATTTAAATTATTACTTTCAACATTAAATCAACATTATGTGATGAAAAAAATTTGCCCAACCGAAAGAAGACAACACGCCAGCATATTGGTAACGTTATTTTATCATGGACGAAAAATTAATTACGGTCATGTTTTATCTCCGATAATACCACCTATGCTCGTCTGACAGATCCCACGATTTTCACCGCGGAAAAAAACGGAGCCGTTCTTTGCACCCAATCTGCCAGGGTCGGTACTGCGTTAGCAGTCCCAGACTCTACCTTGTTGGGTTGAGGTATAGTCCAGCTCGGTCCTAGGAAATTAACCCTCCAAGACAGTATGTCTTCTCTTTGAGGAAAGGTTGGTTTATTGCCAATCGCTCGTGGTGCCCCTACTGGGGAATGCCGACGGGCCCGTTCATGGCTATTTTTGTAACCAGCCAGAATTATCTCTATGAGAAGCTGACCATCTCCACCTTCCGGCCTTGTGCCACATCTTGCTGGTAAGCAAGAAAATCAAATCTGCCCTCCTCGGCTGTTTTCATTATCGTCGAGAAATTTTTCCCAGTACTCAATTCGATAGGCTCGAAACTTTCCTGGTTGCAACAGATCCTAACTTGTCGAGAAGAGGTTCAAGAGAGAATTTGAGTGGCACTAAACCTCTCCAAGGTTCCAGTATTCTTCTCAACCTCCCAGTGGAGTTCTAGTTGGTGCTCTCCATCCTCAGTCTTTCCATACTCCTTGACCCTTCACGACCGTTTTGTGTGGTACCAACCGAGGATAATGTCACTACGTGTACGTATTTTTTTTTTACTAAGGGTGCGTGTGTGTCATTTTATGGGGATTTCTGTCAGTTTCAGTTCCTTTGGGCTCGTGTGATGTTCTTTCTATCTGATTGTTCTATTTCTATTTCTATTTCAACTTACCTGTGGCTAATTTGCGTTCGTTGGTTATGTTGGTTGATTTACGCATTCAAGGATCATCTTTTTCGGCTGTTTTCATCATTACCGTGCTTTGTATGATCTCAATATTTGATTCTTATTTCTCCTAGTCTTTCCCCAGTTTTTTCGGGACTATTCCTAGTACTCCTAAAATTATTGGTATTATAATGATTTTCTTCATGTTCCATATTCTTTTCAGTTCCTTGGCAAATTTCGTGCATTTGCTTCATTTTTCTGCCTCCTTGATCTTCACCCTGTGAGTTGCTGAGATGGTGAGATCTACGAGTTGGCAATTTTTTGTCAATTATTATCACGTTCGGTTTTCTTGATTGGATGAGTTTGTCTGTTAGTATATCCATGTTTCAGATGGTTTTTGCGATTTTAATTTTCCAGTTCTTTTTTCTGTCTCTACCATTTGGCTGCATGTTCAAAGTACAGATGTTTACGTAGTTCCTAGTATTAGATAATGGCTTGGAAGCATCTGTTTGAGACGGGTTTGACTTGCGCGAATTGTGGCGGAGTCATTCTGTGCAGTTTGGTTCGATGTGTTTTCCCACGTGGTTCGGAATTAATTACAACCCGGAAGTAATTACAACTTGAAATTAATTACAACTCGGACTTAATTTATCAATTTTATTTGTTATTCAACTAATAAATCTCATTTTATTTGTTTCATTTACAAAATTATATTGAACGATGACCGAGAAATCAGACGAGATTTCTAATTTCTCGGCGAAATATAAAATTACTTCCGGTTTGTAATTAATTCCGTCACCCGTGTTTACCATGTAACTGTTTCGGAGATTTACAAACAGGACAACTATAATATTCATGGCTCTCCAATGGTACTGATCAAACGACCATTTCCCCAATAATCAAGTGTAGAAATAATTATATATATATATATATATATATATTATAATATAAAATGAAGTAATAAAATAAGGTGTCAATCAAATTTTATTAGAATTCAAAGTTCATGCAAAGCATCCTTAAATGCTCTATCCAGTATATTGAGCTTCAGTTTTTTATCCGGATGTTTCACTAATTATAAGATATTAGTTGACGCTTATATCTTTTGTTGGATTGCTTCATATATATATATATATATATATATATATTATTATTATTATTATTATTATTATTATTATTATTATTATTATTATTATTATTATTATTATTATTATTATTATTATTATTATTCGTACATAGAAGTAAAGATATTTATTATTTTATCATTTAATTTACATACGTGTTTGTGATGTCTACATACACACGTGTGTATATTTGATGGCGACGCTTGAAAGAAAGAGTCACTTTTTCTCTGAATGCGTACAGAGCATTACATATAACACAGAGTGAAAGAGGCGAGATAGATAAGAAAGAGATTGTTAATTTGTTCAGTTAATTATAAATTATGGTTAATGAGAACTATTAAAACAGATGTTTTTCCAATATAACTCAATCCCAAAACTAAAGTATATTTTTTATGTATGTACATTTTTAAAATTAAAATATACAGTAAAAAATCTTAGAGAAATAAACGTTGATTCACTCACGTTTAGTATAATAATAGATATGCATATATCCATATTTGCAAGTAGACAAAGGACATGTTTATTAACACCGGGATTTTGCACAGAATCCATTGTTAATTGCGAAGGAGTCCCCACAACACACCGGTTTTCAAGGCTTGTCAATATTTCAAACAGTAGGACCCTCAAAATGTAGCTACGCCACTGAGTTAATGTCAGATGCGGGGAACTAGGATCCCTTTTGTGGGGACAGTCCAAACAGAAACAACTTTAAGTGAAAATAGATATTCATAGTTCGAATAAATTTAAAGTCATGCAAAACACATTTGAAAAAACACCGTCAAGTTACCAGTCCCGAGATAAAACGCATTGGAGATAAAACATTGTCACCCTCGGCACCGAAAGGCAAACAAGATTCATAGCCTTCCGTCAAACATTCCCAAACACATATTTATTTTCACCTTGAACAGATTAAAGCAGGAACCATAGAGTTAGTTTAATCTGACTTCTCTTCCGGACACCTCACTTGACATTATAGATACTTGACCGATTCTGATAATCAAGTAATTCAATTATGACTTCTGTAAAATACTGTTCTGGTGACCCAGTTAGTTTCAGATATACTTTTTTAAAACTCTGGCAAGTTCTGGTTGTGTAAGTTTATGGATGTTACGTTGAGTTTGAGCGCAAGAACATTGAGGATTTTATCATAGTTGTCCGTTAGCGTCAGATTCGAACCTACTTCTTTTGTAAGCTCTGTATTCAAAGAACAAATCGTTCGACACTTCAAAGAACATTGACCAAATGCTGAGCAATTTTTTGCACCTATTTTTTGTATGTAAATCCAATTAAAGCTTCGCTGTTTTCGTCTTCTGGCAGTAAAATGAAGACGCTAAGTGATGAGAGGACAGACAAAGTCAATTTAGAGGATGTCAACTTGAATTGGGCTTTGAATCAGGCGCCTTTTTTAAACCCAGAGGAATATCTGTGAGGGGAGGTGTTCATTTTTTAAAACAATATTTGTATTCATTTATTGTTTTAATATTTATTGTTCATAATCATTTTTTTTGCAAGCGGATAATGTTGCGTTATCATTTTTTGTCGAGGTAACTTTCAAAAACAACGAATCTTAAAATCGTTGTGGACCGTTGGAGCGAAGAGAATCTTTTTGGAAGTAAGTCGCCTTAAAAGATATTGCAAAGACAACTGCTTCCAGACTACGCAGTGAACGAGATTTTAACATAACTCGACTTTACAAGTGAATAAAAGCAAATTACGCGATTCTTCTTCGCTACGGCACTTTTGATGCCCCACATACATTCAAAACGGGGCCACTTGATGACCCCTTTGAGCATAGGGGAAAGAAAAGTCACACGAAGATCAGGTTGATTTGGAGGTCATTCCAGTGCAATGATGTTCTAGGTCAGGCACTTCCAGGAACTCAGGGTGTTATGAGCAGGTGTATTGTCGTAGTGAAGAAGAGAAGGTGAAAAGAAAACCATGTGAAAAACATATAATCCGACAATATCGTTAGCTGACAAATTCCACTGATCCATCGTTCCCCCATAGCCCACACAGCACACACAGTCCCGTTATTATTCAGACGCACCACGTATATTTTTTTTATTAAAGACTATTACAGTAACATGTTTAGATACCTGTCATTTAAAAGTTAATTTTAATCAATTAGATTTTTTCAAAACATATTCCACCCCAAACAAGGTAGGCCGCCACTGTAAGCGTAAGGGGCTACTGAGAATAAGGGTGTAGGTTTTGGGTGTCATCCTAAGTTTGGAGCTGTGCAGCGAGATGTCTGTTTACATTAGTTTTAAACCTCTGCATGTCGGTACAGTCGGGGAAACAGGGAGCAGGGGAGGAGTTCCAGAGGTCGGCAACACAAGGAAAGAAGCTATGGAGTAGAAAGCTCTCCGGCATCTAGAGACCTCCACAGTGAATGGATGGGACCTAGCTGATTGTCGAGTTGGTCTAGTGCATTTACGTCGAGAGGGCACCAGTGCAGCCAGTTCATCGGAGCACAATCCATTAAAGTATTTGTAAAACAAGCACAAGGATACAACATTGCGGCGATGGGACAGGGACTGAAGCTTGGTGGATAGTGAGGGACCTATTAAAATGGCGACTCTTTTTTGGACCTTGTCTAAGAGGGAGAGACTAGTGGATGATGCACCAACCCAGATGTGGCAACAATACTCCGTGCATGGGCGGATGGTGGCTTTGTAGAGATACAGGATAATGTCAGGTGTGAGGAGTTTACTAGCACGGTAGAGGGAGCCCACCTTCTTTGCTGCAGCCTTGGCAATGTCTTCAATGTATTTGTTCTAATTCATGTTACTTGTGAAGGTTAAGCCGGTAGTTTGAATGTTGAACTCTCAGGTAGGGTGTAATTTGCGATAGCAATCGGTGGTTGAAGAGATTTCTTGTAGTTGTTGAAGGAAAGGAGCTTTGTCTTAGCAACATTAAAAGTTACCAACCATTTCTTCCCCCAATCCACTACAGCTTGAAGGTAATTTTCTAAGGATTCGGCCATTGCCTCGGATATGGTCGCGTCCGTTTTGCTCATATGACGAGAGTAGAGCGTGATGTCGTCAGCAAATATACATATCGCAGACTTAATGTTATCAGGGATATCGTTTATAAAGATCAGAAACAATAAAGGTCCAAGGATAGATCCCTGGGTCCACAAGCATTTATGTCATGTTGCTTAGATAAACAACTATCGAGGACAACCTGGATCTTTTTTTTGGTTAGGAAGGATCTAATTATATAAATTTTTTATCCAGTAATACCATATGAGCGTATTTTTAGGAGAAGCCCGTTATATCAGACCTTGTCAAAAGCCTTGGATATATCAAGCGCTACTGCCCTAGCTTCAACTGCCTTGTCCAGTGTATGATATATGCGTTCAGAGATGACCGTTAGGATGTCCGCAGTAGATCGTACTTCTCTAAATCCATACTGGCGGTCAGAATTTTTTTAGCAGTAACTAAGTGCCGGACTATCGCTAGAATTGATTAGGGATTCAAAGATTTTAGCAAAGATCGAGAGTAGGCTGATTGGGCGTTCGTTCTGAGGATCAGTTCTTTACCCAGAATTCTTGAAGACTGGTACCACAGAGGCAATTTTCCAGCTATCGGGAAAGCAAAATTCAGCTAGGCATTTGTTGTAGAGTTTGGAGAGGACAGGTGTCAGTTCAGCAGAGCATTTCTTTATTACTATTACAGGTATAAGATCAGGCCCATAAGCTTTGAAGGTGTCAAGGTTTTTTATGATGTCTCTGACCTGGGATGGGGTGATGACCAGGTTATCAAGTGTGGCTTCGGTCCGCAATGGGAATTTAAGGAGGAGGTGGTTGTCTGAGTTCAAAGTGAAGTTTGAGGCGAAGCGCTGGGCAAGTAGCTCAGCCTTATCAGTTGCCGTGCAAACGACGTCATTGTAGTTTGATAGTGGGGGAATCGTTGATTGACCATTGTTCACCACGCTATTGTAGATTTTCCAGAAATCGCGAGTGCCTAGTTTCTGTGATTGAATGCGTTTTTTGGATATCTCTGTATACCTACTCTTAGCTTCACCTATCACGGTCTTACAATTATTTCTTGACTCTATAAATTTCTGTCTATTAGCAGATGATTTATGGTGGCCGAATTTATGGAATGCTTGCTGCCTCTCAGCAATGGCAGCTGCACATTCCGTGGTGAACCATTGAGGAGAGTGGGGCTTTCTGAAGAATCTTTGCATGGGGAAATAGGCTTCAATGCCTGCTTTGACCCATACGATTAACTCATTTGCACATTGATCAGCAGGGAGTGAGAAGGTTTCCCTCCATAGGGTGTCGCTGATGTGATCTCTGATAGACTCAAATTAGCCTGCTCGTGGTATCTCGTTGTTTTGAGCAACGGCTCATAAGCTTTTGGTACCACAAAGGCAATTTTGGTAAAATCCGGCGTCAGGTGTATTATTTCAAAGAGTTTATGAGTGTGGCTTATCGTGATTCCCTGACGATTCCGAATGAGAGATAAGACAAATTGTGACAAAGCAAGTTCGATTTTGCAAGGTTGAAGAATCCTTTAAACGTCCCTAGATTCATCATTATCGCATATTCGTTGACTTGGTTTACGTTAAGCTACCAACAACTTCGTTCCAAGCTTTTTTCTCCAACTATATGCTTTCAAGTTTATCTAGATATTTTATGCAATTTTGAAAGTCTACGGACGTGATCGAACCTGGATGATAGACTCCTTTTGTTGATAACTATGCAGCATGTTTCCCATGGTCTTTTATATTTTTTTCGAATGCTGCATCCTTTACTTGAGTGCATCTTTGATGCTGAACATTAGCTTGCTTCCAAAAGGACACCTTTGAACATTGGACGTTAAAACATTCAAATCTAATGTAAACAAATACTTGGTCGTAAACCACCCCGATAAATAATTCATTCCATTCATCATTTTCAATCTTCTCATAACATTATTTATCATTCAACCGACAACTCATCCTTCTCATTAGCCATTATCTTCGAATGACATTTGGCCTTGATAAGCTGTGACTTATTTGTAAAAAAATTCGAATAATTTATATACTACAAAAACTTTCATGATGTTTGTTATCTTGTTTGTCATAAATGTTTTAGATGCTTTTTAGATGTTTTAGATGGTGGGAAGAAGGGCTAATAACGTAAACAAAAAGGGTTAATAATAAGACAAGTAGCACGAGGAGTGGAATGATATAAATAAATAATTAATATAGAGAGAAAAAGAGGAGAAAGAATAGAAGGGAAGAGAGAGAGAGAGAGAGAGAGAGAAAGAGATAGAGATAAAGAGAGAGAGAAAGAGATATAGATAGAGAGGGACAGATAAGGTATATTATGACAATGTATTCGGACCTTGTGATGTCGGAAGATATATATATATATATATATATATATATATATATATATATATATATAGAGAGAGAGAGAGAGAGAGAGAGAGAGAGAGAAGGGGGGACTGGTTTTATTATGACATCACCATGCATTCTGACTTTTCGGAATAAGGGAATTTCGAGGATAGGACATTAGTAGAAGAGAAAAAAACGAAGAGAAAAACTGTGGGAAAAGGCACAACTAAAGATACTAGGGGGTATAGTATTACTTTGGGGGGGGGTATAGTATTACTTTAGGGGTATAGTATTATTAGATTGGGCTTCAGAAGAGAAATATTATAAGTTATGAGGTTTCAGTAACTAAAAAAAGTCTGGTTTTCATAAATAAATGTTTTAGGATTCGCTCATTCATACTTATCTGGGTGTACACGTATGCATAGACGCACTCCACATTTACTTTTGTTATCGCTTTTCCTATCGTTTTCCGTTTCTTTCATATACATTCAGAACCAACTGAGATAACAAGGCCTGTTAACATTTGTTCTTGTGCTGACGTCATTATATGTAGTAAGTACTTACTCAACATCCTACGAGGGCAAAGTTAGACACCCGGTCGGTTTTTAATGTGGGTGAAATCCAGCTCACCCAGAAGGAATACTATGGATTGGGACAAAACTTAAAAATTGACGCAGTCTAGAAGGAGCTTTTCTTCGTTGATAGATGATATAGTATATACTTTATATCTTGATAGCAAACTAAAACGCCCAACTGTGCTTTCTCTTTATTTGCTCATTTTTGTGAATATTATCACACAGTAAAATTACATTAAGTGAAAATTACGATAAAAAACATAGACACATTTAAAAACAACGTAAACAAAACATTAATTTAATTTTTCTTTAAAAATTATAATCAAATTAAATTATTTTTCAAATAAATGTCGCAATCGTTTTCCATTTTTATTGTAATTTTTTGCTTTTTAAATGTAAAATAAAATGAATACTTAAAAATGTTTCACAATTATTCGTATCTCAAAGATGGGATGACGTCACAACCGATCGATAAGGCCTTCTCATCTCGGTGACCTTGACTGTGTCCGCTAGGAAAATAAAATCTAAAAAAAAAAAAAACAAATCAAGAAGAAAGGGGGAAATCCGTGTCCAGATGGCACCATAAAATTATAAACCGACATTTTAGATTGCCGTAAAGCGTAAAAAATACATCGAGCAGCACACTTCAATGTCGTTCGTTCACGGCTTTTCTTGATTAAGTGGTTAGTTCTTTCGATGTAGAAAAAAGTAGAAAGGAAGGAAAAGAAGAATTGAATGAAAGAATGAAAAAAAAAGAAGAATAATGGAAAGACAAAGAAGAAAAAATCTAAGAAAAAGAAAGGAAAGAAGAAAAAGAAAAAGAAGAATGGAAGTAAAACAGAATAAAGGACAGAAGAAATCAAGGAATGAAGAAGAAGAAATGAAAGAAAAAAGAAAGAAAAAAGAAGAAGAAAGGAAATAAGAAATCGAAGATAGAAAGAATAAATTGAAAAGGAAAAAGAAGAAATGAAATAAAAAAAGGAAAGAATAAATCGAAGAAAGGAATGAAGAAGAAAGGAATTAAAAAGAAAAAAAGGAGAGAAGAAATTGAAAAGGAAGAAGAAAATAAATAAAAAGAACAAAAGAAAATAGATGGATTCGGTATGGATTTAGGCAAGCACGGTCTACTGCGGATATCCTAATGGTCATCTCTGAACGCATATAC
Source organism: Sepiola atlantica (assembly GCA_963556195.1). NCBI lineage: Eukaryota > Metazoa > Mollusca > Cephalopoda > Sepiida > Sepiolidae > Sepiola > Sepiola atlantica. The sequence goes on from OY744522.1 coordinate 48,657,377, forward strand.
CATACACTGGACAAGGCTGGTGAAGCTAGGACATATATATATTCAAAGCCTTTGACAAGGTTTAGCATAAAGGTATTCTCATAAAAATTGATTCATATGGTATTACTGGACAAGTATTTCATATAATCAAATTCTTCCTATCCCCCAAAAAAAAGATCCAGGTTGTCGTCAATGGCCGTTCATCCAAACAACATGACATAAATGCAGGTGTATCCCAGGGATCGATCCTTGGACCTTTATTGTTCCTGCTTTTCATAAACAACCTTGCTGATGACATTGTGTCAGAGATCGGTATATTTGCTGACGACACCACGCTCCACTCTGGTCATGTGGGAAAACTGACGCACTCATATCCGAGGCAATGGCCGAATCCTTAGAAAGTGACCTCCTTTAACAACTACAAGAAGCCTCTTCAACCACCGATTGCCATCACAAATAACTCCCTATTTGAGAGTCTAATGTTCAAACTCCTCGACCTAACATTCACAGGTAACACGAATTTATACAAATACATAGAAGACATTGCCAAGGCGGCTGCAAAGAAAGTTGGCTCCCTCTCCCGTGCTAGAAAATTTCTCACACCTGACATTATCCTGTATCTCTACAAAGCCACCATCCGCCCATGCATGGAATATTGTTGTCACATCTGGGCTGATGCACTATCCACTAGTCTCTCCCTATTAGACAAGGTAATCTAATAGGCCCATCACTATCCACCAAGCTCCAGCCCCTGTCCAATCGCCGCAATGTTGCATCCTCGTGCTTGTTTTACAGATATTTTAATGGAATGTGCTCCGATGAACTTACTGCTCTGGTGCCATCTATACGTAAATACACTCGACCAACCTGATAATCAGCTAAATCCCACCCATACACTGTGGAAGTCTCCAGATGCCTTTTACTCCAATAGCTTCTTTCCTCGAGCTGCCGGCCTCTGACCCTTCCTGCTCCCTGTTTACTCGACTGTACCGATATGCAGAAATGTAAAACTAAGTTGAACAAGCATCTCTCTGCACAGCTCCCAATTTAGGATGACCTCCAAAACTTTCACCCTAATTTCCAGTAGCCTCTTACGTCTACAGAGGCAACTTACCTTGTTTGGAGTGAACTAAGTTTAAAGTTTAAAGAAGAAGAAGCGAATCACACCAGCGGCCGCTTGATATTGATTGGTTGTGACTAATCACCGTTTGCGCCCATTCTTAAACTTGTATAAAATAAAAAGTAAATTTTATCCGCAAAATTTGTGTCATTAAGAAAGTATATAAGAGGATTTTTCTCCGTCAAAATGATTTTTCTATTCTATTTTCTATAGAAGTGAAAATATTTACCTTCGAAAATACCTAAGATTGTTAATTAGGTCATCATGGATTTTCTCTTAGAGTTATGAACAATTAAAATAATGGTATATCAGAATTGTCGGCGTAATTTTAAATGTGTCTCTTAAAATTTTCAGATCAGACTTTTCTTAGCAATTAGATTTTGGAACAAAAGAACAGAAGTGCTGAATAGCTTATACATATATAGATATATAGTTTTTTTATATAAAGAAATTCAATATGCCTTGTAGTTTTGTGATTGAACTAAAACATAAAAAGAAATAAAGAACTTTCATTATATATATATATATATATATATATATATATATATATATATATATATATATATATATATATATATACATGATCCCCTTTCTCCTCCTATTCCTTTCTTATGCTGGAGTTACTTCCGAAATTCTCTAGTTCTACTGAACTACTATACCTATACATTCTACCAACCCCCTTTCCAACTCCTCCACCCACATAATCTATACTACCTCTCTTACTACCCCCTCAAAATTTGTCTCTTGTATAAATGATATCAAATATACCATCATTGTTTTACTTTGAAGACATTTCTGTAAATAGAACATGAGTCTCAAGTTTTCTGATCTGATTTTGTCTATTGTAATTTACTAGCAGGGCTACCCGGCGTTGCCCGGGGAGATAAAAAACAAAGTAGTAGAAATTAAAGAGTGTGTGTAACATCTTTATATAAAAACTTCAATCTCTCTTCTTTCTCTAGTCGTCTCTCTTTCCCTGGTCCTCATTATTTCCCTCCCTCCTTCAACCCTCTATTTCCCTTTTTCCCATATGATTCTTCTCTTGTTTAAATGTGTTAAAAACTAATGATAATGTAATTCACGTAAATTCTCTTTACTATATATGTATTTTATGTAACTGTGGATTTTCTCAAAGAAATATGTTATGTAAACAAACAAACATTTAGGATGAAAGTTATTAATTATTCTTACATTGTGTTTTTGATGCCGACATAAAATTATATTTTATTTTTTAAAGACTTTAAAATCGAACTTGAATGCAATTACTTAATCGTTGGTGGCCATGTTTTAATTTCCTATAATTTTCTTTCGTAAAATAGTAGCAATAATTTGATTAGCGTTTGTCGCTTATTTAAAAAACAATACCAAAAAACTAAAAATGTAGAGGCGCGTCCCTGGCGCTAAGAAACGTTAAATAAAATACTGTTCTTTAAAATGTACATGTACATGTATTTGTGTACATACAGAGTGGCGGGCAGTGGCGGCTAGTGGCGGACCGTCGCATAGTTTCTTACCCTCTCTATGTAAATAGAATTGACGCTAAGAAACGTTAAATAAAATTAAAAGTTATCTCAAAGTATTACGTATTTAAAGTAAAATATGACTAAGCATTTTCTAATTACTATATAATAGGATGAAAAATAACTGAAAACGACCCCCTGATAAAATCTGCTCCATAGACTCCTAAGGCGTGGGTGTAGAGATTCAGCAATACTCCCATCATCTTACTCTGTGAATTTTACATAAGAATACACTTTTATATGTTATGTATATTCTCTAACCTTGTTTTAAAAACCTAAATTATGTTTTTAAACGTGAGTTATCGTTCTTCCTTAGGTATACCCGAACAAATAGATTTACTTTAAAAATCATAAATTGTTTTATGTACTTGAGGTATAATTCGCCGGACAACGCCGAATACTGTTCTTATATAAGATATCATAAAATGTACATGTACATGTATTTGTGTACGTACAGAGTGGCGGGCAGTGGCGGCTAGTGACGGACCTTCAATAGTTTCTTACCCCTTTCATGTAAATAGAATTGACGCTAAGAAATGTTAAATAAAATTAAAAGTTATCTCAAAGTATCACGTAATTAAATTACAATGTGACTCAGCAATTTAAAATTACTATAAAATATAATGAAAAATAACTGAAAAGCCCCCCCCCCCTCTGATGAAATATGCCCCTATGGAATCCAAAGGAGTGGGTTTATAGATTCGGGAATATTCTCATCATCTTACTCTGTGAATTTTAAATAAGAATACACTTTTAGATGTTATGTATATTCTCTAACCTTGTTTTAAAAACCTTAAATTGTGTTTTTAAACGTGAGTTATCGTTCTTCCTTAGCTATCCTCTAACAAATAAATGTCATTAAAAACCATTAATTGTTTTATGAACTTGAGGTATTACGTAATTAAATTACAATATGACTCAGTAATTTGAAATTACTATAAAATATAATGAAAAATAACTGAAAAGGCCCCACCCTCTGATGAAATATTCCCCATGGACCCCTAAAGGGTAGGTTTATAGATTCGGGAATACTTTCATCATCTTACTCTGTGAATTCTACATGAGAATACACTTTTATATGTTATGTATATTCTCTAACCTTGTTTTAAAAACCTAAAGTGTGTTTTTAAACGTGAGTTATCGTTCTTCCTTAGCTATCCTCTAACAAATAAACAATATGACTCAATTTGTTATTTTATGAACTTGAGGTATTACGTAATTAAATTACAATATGACTCAGCAGTTTCAAATTACTATAAAATATAATGAAAAATAACTGAAAAGCCCTTCCCCCCCAACGAAATATGCACCGTGGACCCCTAAGAAGTGGGTTTATAGATTCTAGAATATTCTCATCATCTTACTCTGTGAATTTTACATAAGAATACACTTTTATATTTCATGTATATTCTCTAACATTGTTTTAAAAACCTAAAGTGTGTTTTTAAACGTGAGTAATCGTTCTTCCTTAGCTATCCTCTACCAAATAAATGTCATTAAAAACCATTAATTGTTTTATGAACTTGAGGTATTACGTAATAAAATTACAATATGACTCAGTAATTTGAAATTACTATAAAATATAATGAAAAATGACTGAAAAGCCTTCACCCCCTGATGAAATATGCCCCATGGCCCCCTAAGGGGTGGGTTTATAGATTCGGGAATACTCTCATCATCTTCCTCTGTCAATTTTACATAAGGATACACTTTTATATGTTATGTATATTCTCTAACCTTGTTTTAAAAACCTAAATTGTGTTTTTAAACGTGAGTTATCGTTCTTCCTTAACTATTTTCTAACAAATAAATTTTATTAAAACCATGAATTATTTTATGAACTTACGTAATTAAAGTACAATATGACTCAGCAATTTCAAATTACTATAAAATATAATGAAAAATAACTGAAAAGCCCTTGATGCAACCGGACAGAATTTAGGGCAAGACCGGGTACATCGGCAAAGGATTATGGGACATGTTCAGTGAGTCAGCACTTTTATAAAGTTATTACATAAATACATTAGACAATTTCCAAATTACTACTAATGAACATTGAAAAAAGTCTGAGAAATACGAAAAAACTGCTACCCTCTGTCGGAAACTGGTCCGGTTGACCCTCAGCAAGTGAATCTTTTTTTACGATTTTTAGATATTATGATCTCAGGATATGTGCGGTCCTAAAGATGTCAACTTTTTGACATGTCGTCGCATAGTTTTTGAGGAGAAGCTTTACATACATACATACATACCTACATACATACATACAGACAGACAGACAGACAGACAGACAGACAGACAGACAATTGCCCTTTATATAAGAGACTAGCGGGGCTACCCAGCGTTGCTCAGGGTCATAAAAACATTTAATTGAAAAAGAATCGCGTGTGTTACATCTTTATATTCAAACTTCTATTTCTCTCCCTCTCTCTATAGCCGTCTCTTTATCTTTCTACTTTTCTCTTCCCTGGTCGGCCCATTTCACCGCTACTTTCTCATTTTGTCTTTTGCAAGAGCTGTTTCTTCCCCACCATTTCATCCTATGTTTCCCAGGGCAATACTATGACATATTTCTATAAAAAGTACCACCTCTGTCTGCGCCTTCATATTTCCGCCCCAGTGTTCATACTATATACGTATCTATTGCCACCCCGGTGTGCATACTATGTACGTACCTATCGCCGCCCCAGTGCACATAATATATACATACCTATCGCCACCCCGGTGCAGATACTATATAAGTACCTATCGCCGCCCTGGGAGCAGATACTATATAAGTACCTATTGCTGCCCTGGGAGCAGATACTATATCAGTACCTATCGCTACCCCGGTGCAGATACTATATAAGTACCTATCGCCACCCTGTGAGCAGATACTATATAAGTACCTATCGCCGCCTCGGTGCAGATGCTAAATACGTACCTATCGCCGCCCCAGTGCGAATGCTAAATACGTACCTATCGCCGCCCCAGTGCGCATGATAAATACGTACCTATTGCTGCCCCGTTGTGCATACTGCATAAGTACCTATCGCTGACCCAATGCAAATACTAAATATGTACATATCGCCACCCTTGTGCGAATGCTTAATACATACCTATCGCCGCCCCGGTGCGAATGCTAAATACGTACCTATCGCCGCCCCGGTGCAAATGCTAAATACGTACCTTTTGCCGCCCCGGTGCCTGTTCTATATACGTACCTATCGCTGCCCGGTGCGCGTGCTATATACATACCGATCGCCGCCCCGGAGCGCATCCTAAATACATACCTATCACAGGCCCATTGCGCATGCTATATACGTACTTATTTCCGCCCATGTGCACATGCTATATACGTACATATCGCCACCCCTGAATGCTAAATACGTACCTATCGCCGCCCTGGTGCGAATGCTAAATACATACCTATCGCTGACCCGGTGTGAATGCTAAATACGTACCTATCGCCACCCTGGTGCGCGTGCTATACACGTACCTATCGCCACCCCGGTTTGTGTGCTACATGTGTACCAATCGCCGCCCCGGAGCACATGCTAAATACATACCTATCACCGCCTCCGTGCGCATGCTATATACGTACATATTGCCGCCCATGTGCACATGCTATATACGTACCTATTGCAGACCCGGTGTGCATACTATATATGTACCTATCGCTGCCCTGGTGTGAATGCTAAATACATACCTATCGCCACCCCTAAGCACTACTATATACATACCTATTTCCATCCCAGTCCACATACTATATATATACCTATCGCCGGCCTGGTGCGCATACTATATTCGTATCTATCGCCGCCCTGGTGCGCATACTATATACTTACCTATCTCTGCAAGGGTGCACATACTGTATATGTACCTATCTCCAGGCCAGTTTGCATACCTAAGAACTCATATTAATGCGCCCCTGTCGTGTCAGAAAAACAAAATAGTGTTCATTCATGTATTGTCACTATCATAAATATAAACATTTTTAGTTAAAAAAAAGAAAAAAAGACATTTTTTTGTCCCCCCCCCACGAAAAATTTATTTTTCATTCTTCCCTCATACTTAGAAATATTTTTAATTTAAAAGAAAAAAAAGAAAAGAAAATTTTTGACCTGCCCCCCAAATTTTTCCCCCCCATACTTAGAAATATTTTTAATTTAAAAAAAGATTTTTTTTTTTACCCCCCCCCCCGAAATTTTTTTTCTTCATCCTCCCCATACATATAAATATTTTTAATGAAAGAGAATAACAAGAAAAAAAAAAATGTTGCCCCCCCAATTTTTTTTTTACTTTTCCCATACATAGAAATATTTTCAGTTAAAGTAATAAAAAATTTTTCCGAGGTGCCACAGTCATATCAAAGAACCATATTGCAGAAGCCTCCGTGTCCTATATTGTAGAAGCACCTCCTGTGCTGGGTCCTATACTGTAGAAGCGCCCCTGGTCCCTATACTGCATATGCACCCATGGCCCCTATTCTTCATAAGCCTCGGGGTCCTATATTGTAGAAGCACCCCCGGTGCTGGGTCCTATATTGTAGAAGCATCCCTGGTCCCTATACTGGAGAAGCACCTCTGGTCCTTATACTGGAGAAGCACCCACTGTCCCTATTCTGCAGAAGCCTCCGGGTCCTAAATTGTAGAAGCACCCCTGGTGCTGGGTCCTAGACTGTAGAAGCACACCTAGTCCATATACTGGAGAAGCACCCATGGCCCCTATTCTGCAGAAGCCTCTATGTTCTATATTGTAAAAGTACCCCCGGTGCTGAGTCCTATACTGTAGAACCACCCCTGGTCCCTATACTGGAGAAGATCCCCTATTCCCTATACTAGAGAAGCACCCATGGTCCCTATTCTGCAGAGGCATCTATATTCTATATTGTAGAAGCACCCCCGGTGCTGAGTCCTATACTGTAGAACCACCCCTGATCCCTATACTGGAGAAACACCCCTATTCCCTATACTGGAGAAGCACCCATGGTCCCTATTCTGCAGAAGCCTACGGGTCCTAAATTGTAAAAGCACCCCCGGTTCTGGGTCCTATACCGTAGAAGCACCCCTGGTCCCCATACTGGAGAAGCCCCTTTGGCCCCTATTCTGCAGAATCCTCTATGTTCTATATTGTAGAAGTACCCCGGTGCTGTATCCTATACTATAAAAGCACCCCTGGTCCCTATACTTGAGAAGCACCCCATGTCCATATACTGGAGAAGCACCCATTGTCCCTATTCTGCAGAAGCCTCCGGGTCCTAAATTGTAGAAGCGCCCCCGGTTCTGGGTCCTATACTGTAGAAGCACCTCTGGTCCCTATACTGGAGAAGCACCCATGGCCCCTATTCTGCAGAAGCCTCTATGTTTTATATTGTAGAAACAACCCCTGTGCTTGGTCTTATACTGTAGAAGAACCCCTGGTCCCTATGCTGGAGAAGATCCCCTGGTCCCTATACTGAAGAAGCACCCATGGTCCCTATTCTGCAGAAGCCTACGGGGTCTATATTGTAGAAGCACCCCCGGTTCTGTGTCCTATACTGTAGAAGCACTACTGGTCCCTATACTGGAGAAGCACCCATTGTCCCTATTCTGTAAAAGCCTCCGGGTCCTAAATTGTAGAAGCTCTCCCTGTTCTGGGTCCTATACTGTAGAAGCACCCCTGGTCTTTATACTGACGAAGCACTCATGGTCCCTATTCTGCAGAAACCTCTATGTTCTATATTGTATAAGCACCCCCGGTGTTGTGTCCTATACTGTAGAAGCACGCCTGGTCCCTATACTGGAGAAGCACCCCTAATCCCTATACTGGAGAAGCACCCATTGTCCCTATTCTGCAGAAGCATCCGAGTCCTAAATTGTAGAAGCACTCCCGGTTCTGGGTTCTATACTGTAGAAGCACCCCTGGTCCCTATACTGGAGAAGCACCCATAGCCCTATTTTGCAGAAGCCTCTATGTTCTATATTGTAGAAGCACCCCCGGTGTTGGGTCCTATACTGTAGAAGCACCCTTGGCCCCTATACTGCAGAAGCACCCATAGTCCCTATTCTGCAGAAGCCTCTATGTTTTATATTGTAGAAGCAACCCCTGTGCTTGGTCTTATACTGTAGAAGAACCCCTGGTCCCTATGCTGGAGAAGATCTCCTGGTCCCTATACTGGAGAAGCACCCATCGTCCGTATTCTGCAGAAGCCTCCGGATCTTATATTGTAGAAACACTCCGGGTGCTGGTTCCTATACTGTAGAAGCACCTCTGGTTCCTATTCTGCAGAAGCCTGTATGTTCTATATTGTAGAACTCATATTAATGCGCCCCAGTCGTGTCAGATAAACAAAATAGATAAACAAAATAGTGTTCATTCATAATCATAAATAATCATAAATATAAATATTTTTCGTTTTTGCCCTCCCCCACAAGAAAATTTTTTTTCCCCCATACATTAAAATATTTTTAATCTAAAAGAAAAGAAAAAAAAAATTTTTTGAGACCCCCCAATTTTTTCACCCCATACATAGAAATATTTTTAGTTTTATAAAGAAAGAAAAAAAAAAAAAATACCCCGTCCCTTCTCCCCGAAATTTTTTTTTCATCCTCCCCCATACATATAAATATTTTTAATGATAAAGAAAAAAAAAAAATTTTTGACCCCCCATAAAATTTTTTTTTACACATCCCATACATAGAAATATTTTTAGTTTAAAAAATAACATTTTTTCTTTTACCTCCCCCACTCCAATTTTTTTTCATTATCTCCCATACATATAAATATTTTTAACGAAACAGAGAAAAAAATACATTTTGACTCTCCCCCCCTCGAAATTTTTTTTTCATCCTCCCCATACATATAAATAATCTTAATGAAAAAGAAAAAAAGAAAAAAAAATTTTGACACCCCCCCCCCCAATTTAAAAAAAATTTTTTTTACGGGCCCCAATACATAGAAATATTTTTAGTTTAGAGAAAAAAAAGAAAATTCCCCCCCCCCCCAATTTTTTTTGATCCTCCCCCATACATATAAATATTTTTGACGAAAAAGAAAAACAAAAAAATTTTTTTTGCTCCCCACCACCTAAAGTTTTTTTGTTTACCCTCCCCCATACATAGAAATATATTTAGTTTAATATATATATATATATATATATATATATATATATATATATATATATATATATATATTAAACTAAAGAGAGAGAGAGAGAGAGAGAGATAGATAGATAGATAGATAGATAGATAGATAGATAGATAGATAGATAATATTTAATTATCTACAGATGTATACGCTTCATCCTTTCGTAATCATCAGTGTAGAGATAATTATTAAAATCAGTCGCAGGATTCTAACCCCAAGAACAAGAGTCACCTTTAACTCCAAATCCCGAAGCCCCAACCGATGAAGCCATTCTAAATAATTATACGAAGTGGTGATAAATAAATCCTATTATACCGAGCAAGCAACGACAGTCAGCCGTTTTAACAGTGTTCAACAAAGAGGAACATTCATTTATAGCTATGATTTGACGACTATATTATTACTTCTCACTGGAGGACCAGGCCGAAATGGGGCTACAAATAATTATTTAATAATAAATATTCAATTTTCTACATACGTATACGTTTCATCCTTTCGGAATCATATTTTACATGTTTTTAAAAATCTTATTATATATATATATATATATATATATATATATATATATATATATATATATATATATATATATATATACCTCGATATTTGGCTCTGTTGAGCGAGGTACAAAACCGGTCAGCTGGATTTCATCTTTTTAATTCTTAATTCATAATGATTAATAAATATTGTCTCTTTCATGCCATTATAAAGTTTTGTATTACAAAGAAAAAAAAATCTATCTATCTATCTATCTATCTATCTATCTATCTATCTATCTATCTATCTATCTATCTATCTATCTATCTATCTATCTATCTATCTCTCTCTCTCTCTCTCTATATATATATATATATTTGTTTGTTTATCTACATACGCTCACTCTATTTTTCGATATTAAGCACTCCCACCTTAATACTGCAAACATAAATTGCAACTTGTGCATTTATTTGTTTCTCTTTCGCGTCAGTTTTTGCTGAGATACCCATGGAGGCATAACTAACTAAATAACTATATTAATTAAATAACACTCCCCCACCCCCACCATTCGCAGTGCGGAACACGGGTGGGGTCGCCCAAGATCATGATTAACTCTAGTCGTTCAGATCACGTGGTCCGGAACACAAAGTGTTCATTGGCGATACATTGTCGTCTGTCGACATTGTCTGGGCTATAGATTCCAAACTTGAAGGGATGGAGGCCGAACACTTAACGAACGATGGTAACAATCCAAGTGGGGAGTGATAATCAATATGGCGACGCAAGGGGAAGTGCTAATGAACATAGGACACTACGGTGGCATCAAATCCTAAGGTTGTTGTGCTTTTGTTTTTTTTGTTTTATTTGATTCATAAAATTTTATCCAGCGGAGGACTACTCGAAAGTTTGACCAATAGAACTAAAAGTTTATAACAATAAAAAATTGATTTTAATGGGTAAACAATTTAATGGAGTAAACGAGAAAATCTATGACATGTTACATGATATGTAAATATGTACAGAGACATAAAAGAAGTAAATAGACACCCGTATCATCATTAATAATGAAGACTGCTGTCAGACGGTCCTGATAGACCTAGGCAAGACAATATTGATTATTTCCCCTAGCTGGTCAATTGGACAATCATTCGGTTGACAATAGAAAATGGAATCTCGGAGTTTGCGACGATTTGATGTTAAGTCCACCTTTATATTAAACACTAATATAGCTCCTCTGAAACTCTGAGAATTCTAATGCTCTTTGTCCGGTGTCATACTTAAATGGTGATATATGATAGATATATTGATATCTAAAACACAAAAAAAATGTCAATTAGTATAAAATATTAATATCTAAAACTTTTACTGCTTCTTTGTACGGCTCCAAGTGTTGGCTGTCGATGAATAAAGCTAAAACTTTAAACATTTATGATTTTTTTTTTTTTGGGGGGGGCTTATTTTTACATGATGAAATATTCCCCATGGACCCCTAAGGAGTGGGTTTATAGATTCGGGAATACTTTCATCATCTTACTCTGTGAATTTTACATAAGAATACACTTTTATATGTTATGTATATTCTCTAACCTTGTTTTAAAAACCTTAATTGGGGTTTAAACGTGAGTTATCGCACTTCCTTAGCTATCCTCTAACAAATAAATTTCATTAAAACCATAAATTATTTTATGAACTTGAGGTATTACGTAATTAAATTACAATATGACTCAGTAATTTAAAATTACTATAAAATATAATGAAAAATAACAGATAAGCCCCCCCCCCCGCCCTTGATGAAATATGCCCCATGGACTTCTAAGGGGTGGGTTTATAGATTCGGAAATATTCTCATCATCTTACTCTATGAATTTTGCATAATTATACACTTTTATATGTTATGTATATTCTCTAACCTTGTTTTAAAAACTTAAATTCTGTTTTTAAACGTGAGTTATCGTTCTTCCTTAGCTATCTTCTAACAAATACATTTCATTAAAAACCATGAATTATTTTATGAACTTGAGGTATTACGTAATTAAATTACAATATGACTCAGCAGTTTTAAATTACTATAAAATATAATTAAAAATAACTGAAAAGTCCCCCCCCCCCGATGAAATATGCACCGTGGACCCCTAAGGAGTGGGTTTATAGACTCCGGAATACTCTCATCATCTTACTCTGTGAATTTTACATAAGAATACACTTTTATATGTTATGTATATCCTCTAACCTTGTTTTAAAAACTTAAATTGTGTTTTTAAACGTCGTGTTATCGTTCTTCCTTAGCTATCCTCTAACAAATAAATTTCATTAAAAACCATAAATTATTTTATGAACTTGAGGTATTACGTAATTAAAGTACAATATGACTCAGCAGTTTTAAATTACTATAAAATATAATGAAAATAACTGAAAAGCCCCCCCCCCCATGTAATATGCACCGTGGACCCCTAAGGAGTAGGTTTATAGATTCGGGAATACTCTCATCATCTTAATATGTGAATTTTACATAATTATACACTTTTATATGTCATGTATATATATATATATATATATATATATATATATATATATATATATATATATATATATATATATATATATATATATATATATATATATATATATATATATATATATATATATCTTTATTACACGCATTTCGGAACATTTATTTAGGCTATCACAAGGTTTTAAACAGGTAAACTCGGTTAGATTTTTTAAGCTTTTAAGGCTGTGTTAGCTGGACGATACAGTGATTTTCTTTTCGTATGTAAATATTACTTTTTAACCAAGAACATACACAAATGAATAAGTTCTTTATAGTAAAATAATAATCAATATTTACGATAATAATAGTAATAACAACTGTGATTCTAAAAATATGAATAGTTATAGTTACTATATAAATATTAATGGTAGAAATATTGAATCAACCGCAGATTAAATATAGAATTGCAACACATAAAAATAGTTTTCTTATGAAAGACTTGCAAACACAATCCTTTTATCTAAATATACTTGGAAGTTTAAGCAAAAACCAACCCCATACGACATGGAATGGTCATTCTTTAAAGGATATAACTCATATGCAAAATATTGTTATCTATACGTGGATGAAGTTTTAGCCATTATGAAGGAAGATTACAATCTTCTAAATAAAAAATCTGAAATTCTTCCCCATTGCATGCACAAGAAGAGATTTAAATACGATGAATACAAAGTAGCTTAATTAAGCAGAACAGTAATCATTAATTTAAAACCTTATTTTGTTTAATCTAAGCAATAATATAACATAAAAAACAATATTAGTAAAATTGATAATTCGTTTACCACATTACCACAAAACCTTTGGAAAATATTAAAAAAGAAAAATATAAAGCATATCTAATATCTAATAATTTAATTCTGGCATTAATACTTACCTTAAGCATATCTTATACATCTGAATTAGAATCGTCAAACTGCAACTAGATGCAGAAATAAACAATAATTGCACACAAGTGTCTTTCTTGCTGGGTAAATCTTTAGTTTGTAAAGAAATGAAAAAAAGAAACAACGTTAGAAAATACACACTCATTTTGAACTAAAAAATTGAATGTCCTAACAAATGATTTTTTATTTTGACCATAATGAAGCGTTTCAGTTGTTCTTGGTTTAACAAATATTTGCCTACAGATGGTACAGATGCTTCTACTACTACTAATTTAGTATTTACCTTTTCTTCGTTATTTACGACATTTATTTACGTCATCATCTTAGCAATCTTATATTTACAAAATATTAACTATAAATAAATGAACTTTGGTATTGATATCGAGCCTGACCCAGTTTGCGTGAGGTTCGACTCGGAAGCGTTCGGCTGTCCTACGCAAACGCCCGAGTGTTGACGAGCCGAATAGTACCAGACAACAATTTTGATACGGTGCTGCGTCCTGTGATTGTAAGTTATATTTTCAAGAAATTTTCTAAAAGAAACAACAACAAAAAAACAAGCAAAACCTAGCGAAGTTACTGTTATCAAATAATTTTTTTTTTAATTTTGATACGTTGCTGCGTCCTATAATTTTCAGTTATAGTTGCAAGAAATATTTTAAACAACAAAACAAATAAAACAAGCAAAACAGAGCGAAATTACTGTTATCAAATAAATATTTTTAACCCTAACCCTAACTCTAAACCCTAACCCTAAACCCGAAACCCTAACCCTAAACCCTAACCCTAACCCTAACCCTAAACCTAAACCCTAACCCTAACCCTAAACCATAACCCTAACCCTAACCCTAAACCCTAAACCCTAACCCTGAACCCTAAACCTAAACGCTAACCCTAACCCTAACCATAACCATAACAACAACAAAAAACAAAACAAGCAAACCATTATTATCATAGGACGCAGCACCGTATCAAAATTGTCGTCTGGTACAAATCGGCTCGTCAAGTCTCGGGCGTTTGCGTAGGACAGTCGAACGCTTCTGAGTCGAACCTCACGAAAACTGGGTCAGGATCGATATCAGTATCTGAACTTTTACCCCCAATATGCAAAAAACTTAAAGCAATACAAATATTTTATAAATCATTTGAAACTTATTTTTTTTTTGCAGACAGCGTTTTCGAACAAAGGTTAGAGCAGACAGACGCTAACTATCCGCGTTTTAGTTTTAAAGAATGAAATTATTATTTTTGAATGAGATAACTACTACTACTACTACTACTACTACTACTACTACTACTACTATGTATCAGGTGTAATTTAATATTCTCATTATATTAAACAAAAACAGATTTTTCGTTGAACTTTCTAACGGGATTTATTAATGTTATGGACTTTGTTTTCAAATATATTCTGGCAATTTGTGAAAAAAATATAAATCTAACCAAATTTCTGTTTGAACAAAAAAGTGAGCACAAATTCCGTTATAAAATTTCTAATTTTCAAGTCAACGTCTGTCTACGTGGTAAGTTTACTACGGAAATCTTCTTGGTGACTTTCTATAACAATGGTTTTGAAATGTTTGTTTGTGTCATTTTCGCCTAAAGCTATGGATCCCATTAAAACCATATATACTTATTTATTGTCTTGTTTACTATAATGAAGATTTTGTGTGTGCATGTTTGCAACGAAAACTCTGAATATCATTTGAGACGAACATCATATTAAATAACATGTTCATGTTTATCGACACCGGATTTTTCACTCCACTCCCAACTTCGGAGCAGTGACATAATGGATACCGGCGCCAACAAAAGATATCGTTCTCTGGTACGATTGAGCCATCTTCCCCCGAATGAGGAAAGTTCTAGGAAATATTAAATGCATAAGGCATCCCCAGTCGCATGTATATTCCGGCCAGAAGAGGTGATGAGGTTAGTTTTTGCAGTTTTCTTGCAGGATGGTGTCGTCGTCTTCCTACATGCAGCACCTAGTATTCCCAAGTGGTCACCCATTTAGTACTGGCCAGACTCAACTTCGCTTACCTTCGGTGATCTAGCGAGAACCGGTGTCTCAATGTGATTATGCAGTACATGAAGATATCGTTACCTGCTGATTGATACGCATTGCGTGTTTGCGAATAGACTTCTTGACGGATCTCATAATTTTGCGACCCTGTGTCACCTGACTAGGCGGAGTTTGATAAATATCACGAGATCTGGTGGAACAATGTGTTCGCACGTAAATTCATGTGAAATAAATAGGCACCACCCGGACAGAACAACATTCGCAGATCTGAATCCGCGCCCTCCCCAATCCAGGGTTCGCAGGGACAGCATCCTTGGGCACGTGCAACCAAGCATTTCCAGGCATTGTTCATTGCTGGCCATCGACAGATGAGCACGAATATCAAGGAAGTATCTCCAAGAAGTCATAAAGAACACAAAAAATTCATTGTTGTTTTCCTCCACACTCTTATCCCCTCCCCTCTCTTTCTCCCTTTTTAGCTTATTTTTTATTTTTAAAAGAAAATAATTTTTTTAACCCCCGGATGACCATCCCCTCCCATTCACTCCCTCGCACACAGCGCAATTTCAAGGCAGATCGCTTCGGATTTTGAAGGGCCTAACGTCGCACAAGAGGCGACGTTTCGGCACGCACCGACGGCCACCGTCAGGACCGACCATCAATGACAACCAAACGCGTCCCCGGCTACCCCACTTTTTAAGCGACGTTATTCACTGTCAAGCAAATCTTGATTGTCTTTTGTCTTGTCATTGGGACCATTCAGCTTGCCGGTGGTATACATTGTTCTTTTTGTTCATGTCTTGTCTTTTTCACTTTCAGAAAAACTCGGAGAAATATATATATATATATATATATATATATATATATATATATATATATATATATATATATATATATATATATACTATAAAAAATGTGACCCGTCCAGCCTGAGTTACATTGTTTGAATCAAGAAAATGTGAATAATAAAAAGACAAAAATCTCAAACTAGTCGCTTTCTGCTCGCTTTATCTCCGTCTCTTTTTCTCTATTTTTTTCTCAAATACGGGTTAAATCGTGTTTGAACTTGTATTATCCCCTTTTGTTTATAATGGACTATTCCAAATGATTTTCTTTAGAGAGAGAGAGAGAGAGAGAGAGAGAGAGAGAGAGAGAGAGAGAGAGAGAGAGAGAGAGAGACGGGCAAGGAAACTATAAATTAAGAGCGATGAGCGATGGTGTACACAACACAAAGAGAGAGTTGGAAAGTGATAGACAAAGTTTAGAGAGAGGAGAGAGAGAGAGAGAGAGAGAGAGAGAGAGAGAGAATGATAGATAGATAGATAGATAGATAGATAGGTATAGATAAAGATGAGTCACTTTGTCAGTTAATTGCAAATTATAGCTAATTAGATAAATTAAAATGGGAGTTTTTTTATTCTTAAACATAATTTAATACTGAACATGGGAATATTTCAACGTGTATTTTGTGTGATTCAAATATATATGATAAAAGGTTTAGGGAAATAAACGTTCATTCACTCAGCTATAGTATAAT